>CM053583.1:17613490-17632947 GCA_028627135.1 Pseudochirops cupreus | reverse complement strand
AAAAAATCTCCAGGGACATATGTATTTACTAGTGAATTCTATCAAACATTTAAAGAACAGTTGATTCCAATACTATACGCACTGTTTCAGAAAATTGGTGAAGAAGGAGTCCTACCAAATACTTTTTATGACACAAATATTATACTGATACCTAAATCAGGAAGAGACAATATGGAGAAAGAAAATTGTAGATCAATTACCCTCATGAATACAGATGTAAACATTTTAAATAAAATATTAACAAAAAGACTACAGCAACTTATCACAAGAATAATGCACTTTGATAAGATAGGATTTATTCCAGGAAAGCAAGGGTGGTTCAATAATAGGAAAACTATGTGTGTAATTTGGTGGTTCTCAACCTTCTTAGAGCTGCGACCCTGTTGTGGTGACCCCCAACAATAAAATTATTTTCTTTGCTACTTCATAACTGTAATTTTGCTACTGTTACATATTGTAATGTATATATCTGATATGCAGGGTGTATTTTCATTGTTATAAACTTTAAAAAATGCACAGGTTGAGAACCATTAGTATAATTCATTGTATCAATAACAAAAGTAGCAGAAACCATATGATTATCTCAGTAAATGCAGAAAAGGATTTTTGACAAAATACAAAACTCATTCCTATTAAAAAACACAAGAAAGTATAGGAATAAATGGAGTTTTCCTAAAAATAATAAGTAGTATCTATTTAAAGCCATCAGCAAATATTATATGTAATGGAGATAAGCTAAAAGCATTTCCAATAAGATCGGGGTGAAACGAGGAAGTCCACTATCATCCCTCTTATTCAGTTTAGCACTAGAAATGTTAGCAGTAGCAATAAGAGAAGAAAAAGAAAAAAAAATTTTATAGCAGCTCTTTTTGTGGTGGCAAAGAAATGGAAATCAAGGGGATGACCATCAATTGGGGAATGGCTAAACAAGTTGTTATATGAATATAATGGAATACTATTGTGCTATAAGAAATGAAGAGCAGACAAACTTCATAATTACAAGGAGAGACTTATATAAACTGATGTTGAGTGAGAATAGCAGAACCAGGAAAATTTTGTACACAATTACAAAGACAATGCAGGTATGATGACTGACTTTGATAGACTGGGCTCTTCTCCATGATGCAAGGTTTTAAGACAACTCCAAAAGATTCATGATTGAAAGAGATGTCAACATCCAGAGATAGAACTGTAGGGTTTGAATGCATATTGAAGCAAACTACATTCTCTTGTTTTGTTTTGTTCCCTCTTTGCCATTGTTCATTCCAGTAGATATAATCTTTCTTTACAACCCGAATAAGGTTTTATGTGAAATTATTTGATTGCATACTGGCCATGGGGTGGGTGGGGGAGGATACAGAGGGAGTAAAAATTTGAAACTCAAGGGAATTTGCAACTAAATCTTGTAAATTAAAAGTAAACAAATAAATTAATAAAAAAAGAAAAAAAAGAACGTATCCCTAACATGCTGAATGTTCTGTATTTGTTTTCTTTTTAGCCAGATATCTCTTAAGAAGGAAGGGGTGTGGCCGTAGAGAGAGATGGCAGAGTAGAAGCAGGAAGTTGCTGAGCTCCCACCCCAAATACTTGCAATATCTGTAAAATATGACTCTAACCAAATTGTAGAGCTACAGAACCCACAAATGACAGAGAGAAATACATGTCCTGGTGAAGGAAGTCCTCCAGGCTAACAGGAAGGGTCTATCACACTGGGCTGAGACCCTAGCACAGTCCACTGTGAGCTGTGCTAGTCCCGACCCAGAGTGGCATGACTAGTGGCCCAGACTGGCCATAACAGACTTCAGGACAGTTAATCACCAGCAGCTGTGGTGGTTTCCAGAATTCTCAACTCATACACTCCAAAGAGAAAGTAAAAGGTAAGTGGGGAGACAGGTTGATCAAGGGTGAAAGTAGAGCATGGTCTGCCCCTGCCCTTGGGAATGAGGTAGCTACTGCATGGTGCAGTAGCACCATGTTGCTGCAGTGTGGCTGCCTATGGAGCTCCTGGACTGCAGATCATAGGGGGACAAAGTGACAATTCAGAGGGCAATCCCTTTTATTTGGCCTGCTTGGATCTGGGTCACTGTATTGGACTGTGGTCCTTGGGTGAGAAAAGAGAGTGTGCCAGAGCTTGTGGTAGCTGTAGAGAGGGCGCCCTCCTTAGACCTCTGACAACATTTGCAAAAAGCCCAGTAATTTGGGACAAAGCTCTCTCCACTGAGGAAGCAGAGTTCTACTGTGGCAAAGAGATCAAAAGTCAAGAAATTGGCTGGCAAGATGAACAAGCAGAGGAGGCACAATCAGAGCATAGAATTCTTTTTGGGGACAAAAAGGATCAAAACATGGAACCAGAAGAAGTCAACAAAGTCAAAACTCCTGCATCAAAAGCTTCAAAGAAAAATATGAATTGGTTACAGGCCATGGAGAAGCTCAAGAAATATTTTGAAAATCAAGTAAGAGAAGTGAAGGAAAAATAGGGAAGAGAAATGAGAATGAGGCAAGAAAATCATTAAAAGTGAATCAACGGCCTGTAAAGAAGACCCAAAAAATACTGAAGAAAACAACATCATAAAAATAGACTAACTTAAATGACAAAAGGGTTCCAAAAAGCAAATGAGGAGAAGAATGCCTTAAAAAGTAGAATTTGCCAGATGGAAAAAGAATTTCAAAAGCTTACTGAAGAAAATAATTCCTTCAGAATTAGATTGGAGGAGATGGAAGCTAACAGCTTTACTAGAAATCAAGATGCTATTAAACAGATCCAAACAAATGAAAAAATAGAAAGCAATGTGAAATATCGCATTGGAAAAACCACTGACCTGGAAAATAGATCCAGGAGAGATAGATTAAAAATTATTGGACTACCTGAAAGCCATGATCAAAAAAGAGCCTAAAAATCATCTTTCAAGAAATTCTCAAGGGAAATTGCCCTGATATTCTAAAACCAGAGGCAAAATGGAAATTGAAAGAATGCACTGATCACCTCTTGAAAAAGATCCCAAAAAGAAAACTCCTAATAATATTATAGCCAAATTTCTGAGGTCCCAGGTCAAGGAGAAAATACTACAAGCAATCCAGAAGAAACAATTTGAGTATTGTGGAAGCACAATCAGGATAACACAAGATTTAGCAGCTTCTACATTAAAAGCTCAAAGGGCTTAGGATATGATATTCTGGAGGTCAAAGTGGCTAGGATTAAAACCAGGAATCATCTATACAGCAAAACTGAGTATGACGCTTCAGGGGAAAATATAGTCATTGAATGAAATAGAGGGCTTTCCTGCATTCATGATGAAAATAACAGAGCTGAACAGAAAATTTGACTTTCAAAACCAAGAAGCAAGAGAAGCATGAGAAGGTAAACAGGAAAAGTAAATCATAAGGAACTTATTAAAATTGAACTATTTAGATTCCTACATGGAAAAATGATAATTGCAACTCATGAGACTTTTTTCTAAGTATGATGATATATAAGTATATATATATATATATATATATGTATATATATACATATATTATATTTATATATATATATACATAAGTATACATACTTATATATGTATGTATAGGAAGGAGTATGTGCATATAAATATATGTGTGTACATGTGTACATAGATAGAGGGCACAAGATGAGTTGAATATGATGGGATGACATCTAAGAAATAATACTAAGAAGTGAATGAGGAAAATATTGAGAGGAGAAAGGGAGAGATAGAAAAGAATAAAATATCTCAAATAAAAGAGGCAAGAGAAAACTGTTACAATTGAGGGGAAGAGCAGGAAGATGAAAGGGAATGGGTATGCCTTACTCTCACTGAATTTGGCTTAAGGAGGAAATAACATATACACTCAGTTGGGTATCTAAAGTAAAATAGGGGGTAAGGGATAAGAGAGGGGATGATAGAAGAGCAAGCAGATTGGGGAAAGGTTAGTTAGAGGCAAAAACTTTTGACAAGGGACAGGGACAAAGAAAAAATAGAATAAGTGAGGGGCAGGATAGGAAGGAGGGAAATATAGTTAGTCTTTCACAATATATCTACTATGGAAATGTTTTGCATAATTACACATGTAAAACTATATTGAATTGCTCATCTTCCCAGCGGGGTTGTGTGAGGAGGGAAGAAGGGAAAGAATATGTAAGCCAAAGTTTTAAAAACGAATGTTTAAAAAAGCTGTTTTTTCCATGCACCTGGGAAATAAAATATGCAGGCACTGGGATATAGAAATCCATTTTGCCCTACTAGAGAGTTAGAAGGAATATGGGGGAGGATATTAGAGAGAGTGGATTGGTGGAATGGATATTCAGTAGACTCAGTATTTTGGAGTGGGTGGTAGGGGAAAGACAGGGAGAAGATGTGTAACTCCAAATCTTGCGGAAATAAATGTTGAAAACTAAGAATAAACAAATAAAAAAATGCAGAATGCAAAAAAAGAAGCATAGGGCACCTTAGAGATTATTCTTCTATCATAAGCTTTTTCTCATTGTATAAATGAGAATAGTTGGGCGCACACAGATGACATAATCAAAGAAAAGTTCCATAGGGTATAAACAGCAGAGTTTAATTTTATTCCTAGGTTCTCTGACTCCAAATCCTGAAGTCCTTTTGGTATATTACTGCAAAGGAGTGAAACCTTTAGGGCTTATCTTCTGGGCATTATGAACACATTGATAAAAGGGAATTTAGTATCATCCCTATGGACTTCCCTATGTGGTTCCTTGGTGGCAAACGGACTTGTGAACTGGGGATCAGATTTTGCTGGGTTAGCTAGCATCTGCTCTGCCATTGAGACATTGATTAGTATAATATTCTCTAAAACTAGTAGGGATTAATTTTTTTCACTATTATTTCATGGGTGCTACTACATTTTATTCAACTGCCTGCTTTGGTGATATAACCACCAATTAGCAAGAAGAAATTAGGAGCTGATTGTTTTTTTCTCTTATCACTACCAACTTTACCTGACTCAGCTGTTTGTCCCCCACCTCACAATGAAAAAGTGAACTCACTATCATGCTGATTAACTCTGCAGTCACTGGGGACACATCTTCAATGGGACACCAGTGAAATAATGCAATAGTATTTAATGCTACTGTTATCCAGAAAGTAATTGTTGGATGCCCCTGACATTCTCCTTTCATCACAAGATGAACATTGCTTTGACTCCTTGTCTTGTTGGAAAGAAGTTCCTTTATGAAGCTAACCTATGATTTATTAAAAAGTCTACTAAACAGTGTTTAAATTATTTCTCAAATTCTTGATATTTTTTTTCCTTTTCCCAGTCTTCAAGAGGTATAAGATAATTCAAAACCTTCTGCAAAGCAGGAGGTGGGGTTTTACATCAAATATTTGGGTTTCTATAGCAGCCAGCTCAATCCTTCATCTGGAGTAGTGCCTTCTTTTATCCAGTCCAACACAAGGTAAGTTGGTCAGAAAAGCAGGAGAGAAAAGATATCTTGCAACTGAACATCCTTCCAGGTAAGGAACTGAAATTCTTGGAAATCAAGTGAGTTGTGCAAAGTGAAAACAGTAGGAAGTAAAATAGGTGGAAATCTGAATTCTAAAACAGTATAGAACATAATGATCAATCTTATGCAAAAAGAGAGTGTAGGAATGCCACAGGGAAACTATTCAATGATTTATGATCACATAGGCAGGAAAAAAAAGCATTCATCTGAAGGAGACTGATTTCTCCATGAGGATATAGCTCAGGAGAACTCAAGTCTGACCTCTTGGGTCCAGAGAGTTTGATAAGCAAGCCTACAGATCACCATGTAATTGATTGGTTGCCAACGTACTTTCATAATTTTCCTTCCATGGATTTTTCTTTATTTTTTATTTTTTAGCTATAAGAGGTTTCTTCCCAATAGGAAAATAAAAATAATATCTAAGAAAGGAATCCCACTCAATACCAAGGAATTGCTAAAGCACTGTATTTAAAAACCCATAATCAGGAGTCTTTAATTCCTGATTGAAAATGACAGTCTCTTCAAGTGATATTTCGTAGAATCATCAATTCTGTGGATGAAATATATTTAGAGCACATCTTCTGATTCACTACATTGTCAATGTTTGCATCATTGGAAATTTGCTTTGGGTAACGTTCTATCTCTCATATTTATTCACTTGTATACATTTTGTGACAAAATATCAAGTGATTTGCTTACCTTTATACTCTAAGAGGTATAGTCAGAACTTTCAGCATATCATATGATCAAGTAAAATATGTATTAATTTTGAGATTTAAGCAATTTCATTAGAATAGTTTATTCTGGTGTTGGAAATCCCTCCAACAGTTGCACAGCATAGGTTTTCTAATCTTGGATAAATCTGAAGGTGTTGCTAAAGATAAAGAAATTAAATGATTTACCTGGTGTCACTTAACTACTAAGAATTAGAGTTAGGATAGAAACTTTATTTTTTCTCACTCAAAGTCCAGCATTAGTACATTGCTTCTGAAATAATCTTTAATACATTCATGAAACATTTATTTAGAACTTAAATATGAGGCATGTTGATAGAAACTGCATAAGTAAACATACATGTGAAGTAGTCCTTAATGTGAAGTAGTCCTTACCTTAAAGAAAACCTCCCCTACAACAGTTTTGGATGTTACATCATGAAATAAATGGACCAGCCAAAATGGGTCATGTGTCCCTGCTTTTACTATTTATTTTTTGGGGAAAAAATTTAAAGGGATAAGAAAGAATTCCAGGGATATAGAGATACTTCAAAAAATAAAAATTATAGATAATCTTGAAGGTGATGGGATATCAGCAAGCAGGCATATCGGAAGAGACTTCTTCAAAGGAGTAACCCAAGTGAAACTTTGAAGGAAGTTAAAGATTATAAAATACATTGGAGAAGAAATCCATTTAAGGCATGAGGAAGTCTCAGTGCAAAACAGAATTAGAAATAAGATGTTCTGACTGGTTATTCAGTAAGTCGAATGTGGCTTCTCGATGGAACAGTGTGGCTGGATTATACAGCAAATGATTGGGTGATACTTGTAATGCCCCTCAAAAGTCTGGTTGGAGACATGTTTTCTAGTGTTTTAAATACTTAAAAAAAGGGGTTTTGTATTTTATCTCAGAGGCAAGAGATATTTTCTCTTTTGGTATTCGCTGGCATTTCAGAAACAAGGCCATTACATGACATGTCACTGTCATCAATTTGCCAAATAAGTGAAGAAGAACGAATTGTGGGGTGTGGGGGATATTGGAGATAGATCAGTTAAGTGCTTGTTATTATTTTATCTTTCCAGTCAACTCCAACTCTTTGTGACTCCCTTTGCTGTTTTCTTGGCAAAGATTTTTATGTGGCGTGATCAACAGAATTATAGCACATGGCAATTACATGATGAAAGGTTATAAACCAATTTTTGGACAAAAAAGTATGACAGTTATGTGGTAAAATACTATATAGTGAATTAAGATAATTTCTTTGTCTAGGGAAAGGGCCCATCTGCCCTTCTTGTCAAAAGGGGGAATCCCTGTGGTCTATTTTTTAAATTGATTTGTTTATTTACCTTTTGTTTACAAGATTCAGTTCTACAGTCCCTTGAGTTTCAAATTTTCTCCCTTCCCTCTCCCCCCCTGCCCATGGTGGCATGCAATCAAGTATAGGATCTGCAAATACTTTCACATTGGACATCAGTCTAGTTGTATAGAAGGGTTGTAACCAATTGAGTGAAAAATGGGAAAAAAGAAATACAACCAAATGTGAAAAAGAACAATAGCATGTAGATTGCTTCAGTCTCCATTTAAACTCTGTTCTTTCTATATCTTTCATTAAATGTAAATATCTTCTTCCATCCTGAGACTTGTAGAATTGTCTTATAACTGTGTGTCGCTGAGAAGAGTTCAGTTTATCAAAGTTGGTCATCGCACATACGATGTGTCTGGGATTGTGTACAAATTTTTCCTGGTTTGGCTCTTCTCACTTAGCATCAGGTTGTATAAGCCTCTCCAGGTGAATATGAAGACCATCTCCTCCCCATTTCTTATAGCACAATAGTATTCCATTACATTCATATATGACAACTTGTTTAGCCATTCCCCAATTGATGGGCATCCCCTTAATTTCCAGTTTTTTGCCATCACAAAGAGAGCTGCGATAAATATTTTTGTATATATGGGTCTTCCACTTCTATGATCTCTCTGGGATACGACCCTGGAAATGGTATACTGTGTCAAAGGTCAAGGGGTCAATTATTCATAGCCCTTTGGGCATAGTTCCAGATTGCTTTCCAGAAAGGTTGTATCAGTTCACAACTCTACCAACAATGCATTAGTGTTCCAATTTTTCCACATCCTCTCCAGCACTTGTCATTTTCCTGTTTTGTCATCTTAGCCAATATGACTTGTTAGATGTAGTACCTCAATGTTGTTTTGATTTGCATTTCTCGAATCAATAGTGATTGAGTATTTTTTTTATATGCTTGTAGATTTCTTTAATTTCTACTGCTGAAAATTGCCTGTTCATATCCTTTGACCATTTATCAATTGTGGAAAGACTTATATTCCTGTAGATTTGACTCAATTCCCTGTATATTTTAGAAATAAGGCCTTTATGAGAGACAATGGTTGTAAAAAGTCTTTCCCAATTTCCCACTTTCCTCTTAATCTTGATTACATTGGCTTTGTTTGTACAGAAACTTTTCAATGTAATGCAATCAAGATTTTCCATTTTGTATTTTTTAATGTTCTCTAACTTTTCTTTGGTCATAAAGTCTTCCCTACTCCACAAATCTGATTTAAGAGTTACAGAACCCATTGGCAGACAGAACAAGGCCCAGTATTTCAAAATAGAATAGAATGATGGTATGATTGAAAAAAAAAGGGCATTGTAAGTGAGCAGCAAAGTGAATGGAAGGGATCGGAATAATATAAAGGCAGGGTCAAAGTTATGAAGGTTTTTAAAAGTTAATTGGAATAATTTTCATTTGATATTAAAAGTAAAATGGAAGAATATGAGTGTCTTAGTTTTGCATTGTGTGTAGTTGTATGGAAAGTAGGGATAGAGTTATTTTATCTGATTAGAAGAGCACTTTGGGAAAGTCAATTTGGCAGCAGCATGGTTCCTAATGGGGAGTAGGCTGAGACTTTTGATAGGAAGATTAACCAGAAGGCAATTCTAATGGACCAGGGGAGAGGTGATGAGGGCCAGTAGGAAAGTGATGGCTACATGGGTTTAAAGGAGGAAAATTATTTGGAAGTTGTAGTGAAGGTAAAGGATAAGATATGACAGCTGATAAAACTGTGTGGCATGATTTTGAGTAAGGGATTGAGGAAGTCACAAGGTTGAGAACTTAGGTGACTGAGAAAATTGGGAGACTCAAACAGCAACAATGAAGTTGAGATGAGTGGAACATTTTAAATAGGAAGTTATTACATTTTGCAGTTATAACTGTCCCTGATTTTATATTTCAATCTAGTCATATGGAATAATGAAATTCCTAGTTATACCTTTAAAAGTTTCCATTTTTGATCCATCAGATGAGCTTAGCATCAGCCAACCTGAATATGACTCACAACATAGGTGAGCTACTTGTGTGGTCTTGAGTGACACCCTTGCCTCTGATCACTTCAATTTGCTCATCTGTACAATAATAGGGCAGGCTGAGATGATGTCCAATGGCCCTTTGACACTAAATCTAGGATTTCATGATAAAATGAGCCCTAATCATCTCTGAGTTACCATTAAATTATTATCTTATGTAATTGAGTGTCAACAGTCTTTTGGAATGCAGTTCCTTATGGTGTTTCCACTACTGAAATTGCCTCACCCCTAATTAAAATTGGAATACTTCCTAAGCCCAACATTATTTCCTTTTAACAAAGTAAACTTTCTTGAGAAGACCTCCTATCTTCCTCTGTTCAGCATGGCATAATAATTAAAATTCAGCTTGGAGCCAGGATTCTTGTGCTTGAATTCTTCCCCTCATACTTTCCAGCTGGGAGACTAAGAGTTAATCACATCATCTCTGGGTCTCAGCTGCCTCATCTGTTAAATGAGAATGATGTCTGTAGTACTTGCTCTATATAATTATTTTGAGGTTTAAATTCAGCATCACTAGCAAAATATTTTCCAAGCTTTAAAGTATCAGATTTTGCTTTTATCACTCATACTCACTGAACTTTTTTTCTTTCTTTTTAACCAGACATATGATTCCATTGGATTCAAGGAGCCCTTAAAAGGAAGATCCCACTAAATAATACAGTTAATACAATGCTTTGAAGCTTCTGGACTTAAAGTGAAACATAGGTATTTATAGGCTAAGAGATTTGCCCAGTATCCTATAGACAGAAGTAGGGCAGGAAAGAAGTTTTGCTGGTTCCAAGATTTTTATTCCATGTACTCCCTTATATCAGTGAAGCTTCAGGCTAATTTTTCCCATTTGACTTAAAAGACATTTACTCATTGACTTTTTCTAAAATTTCATTTAAAAAGTGAATATGTAGTTGCAACATATCTAGGAGTTCTATTAGTTTGTTGAATTGAAATCACTGATAAACGTGATATTGACCCATTTCTCCTTTCTCAGTTTCTAAACACACAAGTTATGGATTGGATTTACTTACACCAGTAATTTCTAATATGGGAAGGAGATGATTCACATTCCTTAACAGTGAGGTTGTTGTATCACTTACTTTCCACTATACAAAATTCATTCCTAACAGAAAAAGCATTTTCATGCATAAATCTCACAATTGATTCTATTTGAAATTAGGATTCTTTTTAGGTGAGTTATAGAAAAGGTCCAAATAGGGGAAGACATGAAGAAAAAGGGAAGGAACCAATACAACTATGGGAAAACTGGGAAGTTTTCAGAGGATTGACCAAAATGGAAAACAAAAACAATGTAACTGAGTTCATTCTTCTAGGCCTCACACAAAGCCCAGAGCTTCGAAAAGTCTTCTTTGTCATTTTTTTAATCATATATATTATCACAATTTTTGGAAATCTACTCATCATCTTAACCGTGACTGCCAGCCAGACTTTGAGATCACCCATGTACTTTTTTCTAACTTTCTTATCCATAGTGGATGCTACCTACTCTTCAGTTGTTGCTCCTAAAATGGTTGTGGATTTACTCTGTGAGAAGACAATCATCTCCCTGGAAGGCTGCCTGACTCAGCTCTTTCTAGATCATTTTTTTGGTGGTGCTGAAATGATTCTCCTTGTGGCCATGGCTTATGATCGCTATGTGGCCATCTGTAAACCCCTGCACTATGTGGTCATCATGAATCCTCGTGTGTGCCAGCTGCTGGTGGCAGCAGCCTGGCTAGGGGGCTCCATACATGCCACCATACAACTCCTCTTCATGGCCCATCTTCCCTTCTGTGGCCCTAATATCATTGATCACTTTGTATGTGACTTGTTCCCATTACTGAAAGTGGCCTGCATGGACACCCATCTTTTTGGCCTTTTAGTGATTGCTAATAGTGGAATAATGTGCCTGTCAATCTTTCTCTTATTAATTGCCTCTTATGTAGTTATCTTCTCCTCCCTGAATGTGGGCAGTTCAGAGGGAAGGAGAAAGGCCCTTTCTACTTGCAGTTCTCACTTCACAGTGGTGGTCTTGTTTTTTGTTCCTTGTATATTCTTGTATGTGAGACCAGTAGTCACTTTTCTGATAGACAAAGCTGTAGCTGTGTGTGTTACTTTGGTTACTCCGATGTTAAATCCCTTGATCTATACCCTGAGAAATACAGAGGTTAAAAACGCCATGAGGAAACTCTGGATCAAATGAATGAATGCCTTTGACTCTTCAGGAAGTCATTTTACTAAGTGAAAATCATTCAAAGGCAGCGGAAGGATTCACATGTTTTTAAGGAATAATATTTTAATCAGTGCACCTATTTTTTCACTAGAAAGAATCATAAACCTTTCATAAATTTGTACACTGATTTTACCCAGGCTATATTTTCTTTTTTATTATAAATCTTTGAGAGAGGTTATAACGGACATGCTAAAGACATGCCACACTCAAATATTAACTGAGTCTGAAAGCATGTAGAATTTTCCATAGCCATAGTCTTTCGTTTTTACAATGTTCATAGTTAATGTTGTCAAAGTCCATTAACGTTTGCAAAATATTTTGATACAGTTACTAAAAGCACTTTACAAATATTACCTTGCTTTGTCCCCTCAACATCCTTCAGATATAAGTACTCTTATGGTCCTTCTTTTAAATTCAAGGAAATTTAGGCAGGTACAGTTTACAGGTACCTGTACAGGGCTCCACAGATAGTTCTTGTCTTAATAAAAATGACATTTTGTTGATTTAAATCCAATGTTCTATCTTTTGTGCCACTCACCTATCTCCAATTATGCCTCTGCAGAGAAAGGAGAAAATGGTATTTCCATAGATTCTTTCTACAGTTAGACTGGGGCATTACTATCATATATTTTTCAATTTTTTTCACTTAAAAATACCATTTTCTTTAAATATTGTCCGTGTGATTGCAAATAATTTTTCTCATTTTCTTCTTTAATTAGCATTCATATTATTTTCTAAATTCTTCATATGTCCTATTCCTTAGGATATATTACTATCCTATGGCACGTTATATTTTCATGCCATGATTTCTGTAACAATTTTTCCATCAATTGGATATACTTTTTTCTTTCAATTCTTTGCCATCATAAAAGTGTACTTATGAATATTTTTATTTATTTTTATTTAATCCCAATATTTAATTATTTGTATGTCTCTAATTCTAGAATATTTATGTCAAAGCATCTACATTTTATTTTGTATTTCATCCATTTTTTCAGCATTAATCCAATATTTTTTTTCCAGAGTAGATGTATCAGTTCACAGTTCAACCCACATTACATTATAGTCCCTTTCTTTTAAGTATATCCTCCAAAACTGACACTTCATTTTTCCAAAATATTTTTCAATTTTTTAGGAATGATCTATTACCTTGTTTCATTGGAAATGTCTGAAAAATTATCACATTGGTCTAAAAAGATATGTTTGTATGAATGCATAAAAGTACTTACCTTGCTCTGTCTCATTCCCTTTCCATATTCTCCTCTAAACTTAAATATAATTGGTCCATTTGGGAGAATAATAAGAAGGATGAACTTCTCCCTTGACCCCTCATTTGGAGAACTGGGTTTAGAATCAGGAAGACTCGTATAACACACTTACTAGCTGTGTAATCCTAGGCAAGTCACTGAAACCTGTTTACCTCACTTTCTCCTCTGTAAAATGGGCTGGAGAAGTAAATGGCAAATCACTGCCAGTTTTTGTAAAAAAAAAAAATCAAACAAATAAACAAAAGCAAAAAGAACAGGTCTTGTAGGGATCACGAATACTTGGAGACAAATGAAATGACTAAACAAATAATACTACCCAAAGTAACTATGCTGACGAAGTGAAATATTTGAAAAGCACTCAGAAAGAGTTAGAATATTATATAAATGCTAACCACTCTCTTCCTTCACCTCTTTAAAATAGCTGTGGTAACACTAGTAGTAGTAGTAGTAGTAGTAGTAGTAGTAGTAGTAGTAGTAGTAGTAGTACTAGTAGTAGTAGTAGTAGTAGTAGTAGTCATCATAGTAGTCATAGTAGTAGTAGTCATAGCAGTAGTAGTCATAGCAGTACTATTATGACTACTAAGTAGTATTAACAATTTAGGTTTAGGGTTAGGGTGACAAGTTCTACTATTACTCCTAGTATAACTATATTACTTCTACTATTAACTTATCATGACTAGGACCCACATAAAACAATAACTAGATGAAGTCAAATGTGGCTTAGGAAAACAATTAGACATTACTGATATCTCTTACATTGATACATCTCTGTTGAAAGCATTTACCACCTTTGCAGTACAAATAACTAGTTAAAGCAGGAAGCTACCATTTTGACTAATTCTTTCTCATCTCAACCACATTCCATAGGAACTCCTAAGTAGCCATACCATCCCCTATATCCTAGTCTACTTTCCCCTAGCATATACACCAACATACAACCTTTCCAGAAGTTTCCTTATATCCTGGACTCTCTATTGGTACTGGTCTTCATCCTTCTCCAGGATGCTTTAGACTTTCTCTATTAATCTCTCCTACATGGATACCTGCCCTCCACTTTTCAGCTCCCTTTAATGTGTTACCTTCCCCCATTAGAATTAAAGATCCTCAGTGGTAGGAACTATCTTATTTTGTACCCCTATTTGTATTCAGAAAACAGTGCCTGGAACAGATGAAATGCTTAATGCCTTCTTATCAACTGACAGGCTGCTTGATATGCTGGGATTTTCAGATTTTTGTCATAAACAGTCTAAACTTAACCAGACAAACTGTAGTCCCTAAAATGTATGTGGACTCCAATAAATGCTTGGAAAGTTAAGGTGTGATTTGTCTCCATACTTTAGAAGGTCGCACAGGTGATGAGAAAGCTTTTACTTCAAACACTAAGGGAATAGAAAAACATATAGCCCTTGAATCATTCCATTTCCTTTTTAGAAAGCTGTCATGGTGAGGATTTGTTGCTGTTGTTTTCCTCTGACATAAACCTACATTTTCCAATTATAATTTTCACAACTCGCTCCCACAACTATCTCCTGAGAAAATAAATAGAAGACATTTAATCCCTCTTATTTCTCTTGCACTTGACTTCCATTCTAATACTTAAAAAGGTAATCATCTCCATTGCTCCCCACCTCACAATATACTTTTTAGGGTCACCCTAGTGGATGCCTGGGGTTGTGATAAGGATCTGAACACTGACTTAGTAGAGAATCTGGAATCAAATCTGCCTCTTTCCTATTTTCCTACTTCTTTGAGTCTCAGTTTTTGCATCCTTTGTATGGGGATAAAATTAATCAGGGGCGCAGATTTTATCACATTAAATAAGCAATCACTAAGCATTCATTATGTGCTGGAAGTCTTTTTTTTCAGGTTGTGCTGGTGACCCAATGGCTATCTCCAGTTCCTGCAAAGGGAATCTTTTTTGTTTTTTCTTAGAATGTCAGACTTTGAGTGGTAAAGGCAATATTACCTCAGGACTTGTTTTGTTTCCTTGGATTTAAGGCATTAATATAGATAGAGACTGTGGAGTTTCATGCATTTGGAGGTACAGTTAAAGCTTATCTCTTTCCCTGCATTGGCAGAGAAGATTTGTTTTGGTAAAAACAAATATATGAGAGAGAGACAGAGAGACAGAGAGACAGAGAGAGAGAGAGAAAAGGAGAGAGAGACAGAGAGGAACCGGAAAGTAATTTCAAAGGGGAAGGATTGACAAGGAAGGGTCATGACAGGGATGATGATGGTGATGATGAAGCTGATGATGATGTAGATAGCTAGTCTCTAATCACAGGTCTCCAGGCTAATCATGATTTAATCCTGTAATCCTTCTAGCTCACTCCCAGTGAGTTCAACAATAGTTAAGTGTTGCAGAAGTGTGATAGCATATTGTCAATTGAGGTTTGAGGAATAAAAGTATGCAAACATAATTACCTTTAATCTTCATTATTAAAACTTCCTTCAATTGAAAAAATGAAGAAAAAGTCATAACTTGATTGCCAATTTCTGAGTGTCATTTTTTTTTCACTGAAAATTTAACAAGTCAATGTGTGCAAGACTGTTAGAGATGGCTACAGTCTTTTTGGACCTTCTCTGTCTCTTCCACTGCAGGAAGTTCTGATGACTTTTTTTTTTGTTCCTACCAGCTAGCTGCTTTCTATCCCACCCTCATTAGATGTCAAGATACCAGATGTTAGCTCACATATTTACATTGATAAGTAGATTAAAAAAAAATTCTCTCCAGAAATACCTAACACACATTGTGCACTCTAAGGAGTGACGGAAGTGCTGAAACCAAGTCTGAAACAGGAGTTAGCTTTTATAAACAAATTGCAATTGTATAAACTATGTTTTAAAAACACAACCCCAAAGTATTTGCACCACAAGAAATATAAAACTTGCCCTCTCCTGGGAACAAAACAGAGTAGAGATGAAAGAAATCATTATTTTTATCTGTAGTCGAATCCTTTTTGTCTCTATTTACGGCCTAAATATTCTGGAGCAATTGTGACTCACCCTCAATGCTCTTGCCATGCTTCTTTTCTAGGCTAGTCTTCGTGTCAATTAATAACCATTCTGTTCATTTAATTATATCATCATTTGTCTAAATCTGTATCTATATCTACATGGGTATTTATAGCTATATGTATCCCCTGTTTGATCTCTATTTCTTTGCTATCATCTTTTGAGAAACAGTATCCTCTTGTAGGAAGTCAGCCCCTTTAAAGTAGGAACAATTGCTCAGTTTTGGCTTTATGTACACTATGCTAAACTTGTTCCCTTGCAGAGAGCAGATACTTGGTAAATATTGTTGAATTGTGTGAGGGAGAAGATTTATTTACTATGGTTGTGTCAGTTGAAGCAGTTAGAATATAAGTTCATGGAGGCCAAAATCACCCCTGCTTTGTACCAGTGACTGGTGCATAGAAGTGGCTTAAATTTCTTATTAATGCATTTATGTATACTAAATTTATCATTTTAAATCTAATAAAACTGTGTCATTGACTTTATGTTTGAATCAGGATGTCATTCAATGTACATGCTAATCTGTCTTGTTCTGGGTCATTTCCAAATTAATTAAGTATTATGAGATGTGTTTCCATGCCCTATCTGAAACATTTAAGAAAGGCTCTCCCCAGCTTGATAACAGTTTCCCTCAACGTGTTTCAATACTCAGAGGAGAGCAGGTAAGCTTTAGAGATCTTGATACTTTAATAGCTCACCTGTTGTTTTTTTTTTCAGTCAAGCATTTCTTGGATTTTTTAAAGAAGAATTATAGGAACAACATTTATTTATTTATTTTAGTAATCTGCTACCAGTCACTCATACTCTTTGCATAAAATATTTTCAATTTCTTTTAAGCCACATGGAATTTTAAATCATCTGAAATCATAATGATCCATTATTTTGTAACTGAATATCATCACTAGGAACAAATTTGCTTTTAAGATGGCCTTTAAAATCACAGAAATATGCACAGGATATCAAATTTCAATTTCATCACTTTGTTATGGTAGTGCTCCATGTTATCCATACTAACTAAAATTGAATTGATAATTTAAACAAAGTTTACATAGAAACTCAGCTCAAATATCTGTGCTCTTACAATTCCATATCAAATAGGTAAGCTACTATATGAGCTTTCAGTTACATCTAATTGAGTCTCAAAAATTCTTTTCAAAAATTCTTTAAGTAATTTCTGTGTTTTGCCCCCAGATACACAGGAGATTCAAATAAGGAATTTGATTTGGCCACAGAATGTAGGAGCCCTATATATCAGATACTCATATGTGTTATTTTTGAAAAATTAATTCCATATATTAAGATTTAACTTGGGGAGTTAAAAAATGCTGATAGAACACCAAACATGGAAATCAAAAGACTTGATTTCAAATAGTTCCTCAGACACTTGCTAGTTGTATGCCCTTGTGGAATTTCCCCAAATTCTAGTTGTCTTTATTTCTTTACCAGTAAAATAAAGATGATAACTGGTCCTACCCATCCCCCAGAGTTGTGAGAATCAAATTGAAGGTTAGTTATAAAGCACTTTGCACAGTACCTGGAAGGTACTATTTTATTATCTTTTTATTGTAAATGTTAATGATGATTGTGATACAACACCACCTACGATAGTGAAATAAGCAATTCCTGCTGGGTTTGGATAAGGTTATTTTGGACAAATTCCACTGGTTGAGGAGAACCTTGCTGCCCCAGCAAAACCTGATCCCCAGGAGCAAGTCTGTTTGTATCCAAGGAACCATAAATGCTGAAGTGCATAGAGATGACTCTAAAATGATTTTTAAAAAAAGTTTTCATAAATCCATCATCATTTATTGTTATTACTATTTTTACACAATAACTTTATTGTATATTTTAAAAAATAGCAAGTTATACATAACAGATTTGCAATTTCATGTGCAATCATTTTTTTCTGCTACTGACCTCTTTTATTAATAAAATGGTGGAATTATTAATAAGACAATGTTACCAAGAAACTATGTCAAACTTTTTAAATGTCACTATAATGTATATTTAGAAAAAGTACATGTATAAAGTGAATCAATATAAAAACATAAAGTAGTTGAATATGAGGTAATTAGGGAGGAGAGTACTACCAGTTGAGGATTAGGAGAGATTTCACATGAAGAAGACTTAAAAAGAGATTAAAAATTCCTCCTGGAAGCCAATAGGTGATGGTGGTGTTTTTTCTAATAAAAATATCAACCTCTTCCATGCTTTTGATCTCATCACTATTTCTCCCACGTTGTTATTACTGTTTAAAACAACAAAAATAATGGTGATAACAATAATAGTAATAAAATATAATAATTTCATTTAATTGGAGGAGTTACAGTCATTTTGAAGTGCTTAAACGAGGTGTCTAGAGATTACAAGATCTTTTTACACTTTCCAAATTAGTCAACAAATCTACTCTTCGTTCAAATGAGACAGGGAGAATTGAAAGAGATAACGCTAAGCTTCTTGTAACCTAGCATTCTAATTTATTATTCATATATAAGTGAGGCAACTTCATGGGGTTTAGAACTCTATGAGAGCTTACAGGGAATCTCATCCACTAATTACAAACTTTTTCTCTCATTTCATATAAGAGAATATTTGGGTCCACAGACATGAGATGGTCAATGAAATGTTATGTAGGGTATTCATCTCAGTTCATATTTATTCCTAGGCTTTTTGACGCCAAATCTAAAAGTGTATTGCTATTTTTTTTTATTCCTGCAAAGGAGAGAAATCATTAGGGATTGTTTTCTGGAAGTTCAGGATAAATTAATGAAAGGCAACTTTACAGTCATCCCTATGGACTTCAATGTTCGGAGCTCCTTGGTCGTAAATAGACTTTTGCTCTGGGAATCAGATTTGGCTTGGGCAGCATGGACCTTCTTTGCCATATTGGTCTCTTTAGAATTATAGTTTCCAAAACCTGTACAGATTGTTGGATTTCACTATTACTTCATGAGTTGCACTACATTTTTTCAATTGTCTCCTTTGGTTCTATAATTACTAATTAGCTGATGGCAATTTTGAATTGATTTTTGTCTTACAATTTTAACTTTACCTGACTCAGCTTATATTCTTCTCCCATCTTATATTGAAATGTGAACTCACTGTCATACTGATTAACTTACCAGTAACTGGAGACTCATCTTCAGTGGAACACCATTGCTATAAAGAAACCATATTTAATGCCATTGTCATTCAGAAGGTAACTATTAAATGCTCCTGACATCCTACCTTCATCACAAGATGAACATTCTTTTAATTGTTTGTCTTTATGGAAAGAGGTTCCTCATAAAACCAAAGGATGTATTACAACCTCCACTGAACAGTGTCTAATTTCTGAAACTCTGAAGGCTTTTTTTTCACCATCTTGAAATGATTTATGATAATTCAAAT
>CM053583.1:17589066-17612990 GCA_028627135.1 Pseudochirops cupreus | reverse complement strand
ATTTTTGCTAGGGACCACTGAGATACATAGAAAGATACAAGTGCCAAGGATCACATGGAAGGAGAGCCTGCTTATTTGGTTGGACCAGTGGCCCCTTAGTCAAGAAAAAATTGAAGCCCTTTGAGATATAATACAGGAACAATCACAATTAGGACACAAAGAACTATCTGCCAGTGCTTAGAATTCTCCTGTATTCACCATAAAGGAAAAATCAGGAAAATGGCCAGTGTTGACTGATCTCGGGAAGGTTAATAGCCATATGGAGAGTATGGGAACACTACAACCAAGTCTCCCCACACCCACAGACATGCAGTCAGAATGGCCACTTAGGGCTATAAATTTGAAAGATTGTTTTTATAATATACCACTCAGAAAAGAGGATTGTCAATACTTTGCTTTTTCCCTTCTTCAGTAAATCTAAAAGAACCACATAAACATTATCAATGGAAACTCCTTCCTCAAGGAATGAAGAATAGTCCTGCTATGTGCCAGCAACATGTGGCACCAGTATTAGAACCAATAAGGAAAAAATACCCTTAAGCATATATTATTCATTTTATAGATGATGTGCTATGTGCCCATCCTCAGAAGGCAATCTAATGTACTCTTCTTTCACATATGGAGGTGGAATTAAGGAATAGTGACCTATATATAGCACCAGAAAAAATACAAAAGCCTCCTCCATATTCATCCTTGGGACATATAGTTGAGGAAAAGACCATCTGTCCTCAAAAGATAATTATAAAAAACAGATAAGTTGAAAATATTAAATGATTTCCAAAATTTATTAGGAGATGTTAACTGAATTAGGCTGTATTTAAAAATAGGGACACATGAATTAAAAGATCTCTATTATATTCTCAGAGGGGATCCTAATCTGAAATCCCCTCACACCCTCAATCATTAAGCTCAACAGCAGTTGAAAAAAATGAGGATCCAATTAGGAATAGCATAGTAAATAGAATAAGTGTCAAAAAGGATTTAGAAGTCACAATACTGAATACTCCAGACATTCCTTTTACATGTATTCATTAAGAAAATGAATTGACAGAATGACCATTTTTACCTTCTCAGCCAAGATTTAGTATACAAACATATCCTTTCATGGTTGCTCAGCTGTCTTGGAAAGCAGTTAAGAGGTGTGTTCAAGTAACAGGAGGCATGCATCTCAATTACTTCAACTATATAACAAGGAACAGATAGAAATTTTAATAGCACAGGTTCAGACATGGCAAGTGTTGCTGACTCTTTTTGAAGGAGAAATAGATAATATATATGCATATCCAATACTACAATTTCTTAGTACACAGAGATGGCTTATCAATACCATAGTAAAATCAAACCCAATTACTAAAGCAAAAGTTTCTTTCACTGATGCATCTTCTGACCATATATCCCCCCTGAAGAGAGGCATGTTTCTTACACACCATTTTCCTCCACTCAACAAAATGAAGTCTGTGCAATTCTATTAGTGTTACAAAGTCATGAGGAACATAGTAATATCTTCTCTGATAGCAAATATGTGGTAGGCATGCTCAATAACAGAAACAGCAAGGATAAAAGTTAACTCCAATTACCCTACTTTACAACCCTTTACTAAACATATGGGCTAGAAAAGCATCCCTTTACTGTGTACTTTCTCATCCTCACCTTCCACAGATCTCTAGTTCAAGGGAATAGAAGAGCACATTCACTAACTAAAGCTACTCAACTTACTCTATCTTTGACTGAGGCCAAATGTGCTCATGAAAAATTCCATTAATCTGCTGATATGCTTAGGAAACAATACAAAATTACTAGGGATCAAGCTAGACACGTATTAAAGTCATTCCCAAGATGTATACATTTTCATCCACCTCCCACGAAAACTGCCTTAAACTCTTGAGGTCTAGCACCTTAAGAACTTAGGCAGATGGATGTTACTCCTTATTCCAGTTTGGGAAACCCAAAATTCATTCATTTAATGGTGGACACTTTTTCTTCATTTACTATGGCCTCTGTACAACCTGGAGAAGCAGTTGCCCAGGTTATTGATCATATGTTTCATTGTTTTTCTACATTGGACATTCCAAAGTCTATAAAAATAGACAATGGTCCTGCACATATTTCTCAAGCTTTTCAAAAATTTTGCTTGTCTTTCAATATACATCATACTACTGGCATTCCTTATAACCCTACTGGACAGGCTATAGTGGAAAGAAAAAAAAATAGATCTCTAAAGATGATTCTTCAAAAACAAAAAGAGGGAAGTACAGCATGGCCTTGGAGACAATTCTCTCAGGTGGTGTATACTTTAAATTTTTTAACACCAAACAAAGAAGGGCACACCCCAGCTGAAAGGCATTATATGAAAAAAAAAAAGTAGAATTGGAAAATCCTCAAGAAAGGGTAATTGGAAGGACCTGAAAAAACCAACTGCTGGTTTGGGCCTGATAAACTGTTAACATGGGGAAGAAGGTATGCTTCTACCTTTCCAGATGGTGCCCCTGAACCAATATGGATCCTGGAAAGAAGATCAGCCCCTGTGGAAGAGATGACACCAAAGTTGCAGACCATGCATATGAAAGGCAAAACTCAGATGGAGAGGTGCCAGAGAAAACAAAGACCTCAGAAAAGGAGAGGACACCAAAGTAACTCATTAATTTGGTTAATGATGCTCTAGCTGTGCGTTACCTGTGCACAATCGAAGGAGGTGCAGCTATGGTCTTACATAAACAATCTGCCTTGGCCAAGACTGCTTACTTGGGAAGACAAGATTAAGATATTGTTCTGGTGGGAACTTTATAGGAAATTTTTGGACAATGGAGAGGGAAATCTTTCAGTAACTTAACAGCAATGGATATAAAATTAAATTTTACAGGACATATGGGGGGTACATCATTGTGCTTTGGATTTAATCTAACTAGCATATATGAATATTGTGTTAGTCTGGAGAATATTGCCCATGATGCTCAGATGTTTTCATTGGGGCCAGTCTGGAATGTATCTGTGCTTGTTATGAAGGTCAAAGAGAGCATTCAGAGACCCATTCATTTCTCACCATGACCCCCATATTACAAAATCTGTCTCCCCATCCCCATGCAGATCCCTTATCCTCAATGGGCAAAATGCTACCTGCCCAAGAGAGGAGTATACAACAACAGTGGGGGTAGATATGAGATATGGGATGTACTGAATCATTTTGATCAAGGAACATGAGTTGAGTGGGTATCCCTAGTAATAATAACTGATAAGGGGATACTCCAAAAGAAATAGGGCTTGCTATGGATGCTTTAGACAGTGCAGTTGTCACTGTAGGTATGACAAAAAAATCATACCCTTCGATATTGTATGATTTTTACTAATGCCTGACTTCCTTCTCATCAGACTTTCATGATAGGAAGCCCAAATATAACAAAGTCAGACTCAGGTTTTTTGTTTATTGTTGTTTTTGCTTTTTGGAGGGGCAACTGGGGTAAGTGACTTGCCCAAGATCAATGGGCTAGTAAGTGTTAAGTGTCTGAAACCGGATTTGAACTCAGGTCCTCCTGACTCCAGGGCTAGTGCTCTATTTACTGCGCCACTTAGCCACCCTAGACTCAGGTTTTGCTATAAAATGTATTGCCTGTACAATTTCATTATATTTATTCTCTAGACAATGGCAGGGGCAAAGCAGCTAGGATTAAAGAAAGACCTTCTTATGCTATATTCCCCACAAAAGTAAATGATCAGTGGTATTTAGCACCTGCTGATGAGGCTTTTCATTACTTACAACAGAGTTTTAGTGTTTGGAAAAAAAAAAGATGTTTTCAATGTATTTTCTGGGGCATTATTTCTTTGGTATCATTGATTTCTTCCTTAGTGGCTTCCTCACTTTCTGTTGTAACTCTACAAAATGAGACAGTAAGTTCGTACTATGCAGAAGCATTGGCTCACAATGTATCCCTGGCATTGAAAGCACAGGCTTCCACTGATAAGGACTTTCAAGAAAAACTAAATGAGTTAAGAGAAGCTATAAAGTTTGTGGGAAATGCTGTTTAGGAAACTGAATTTCATTTAAAACTGTATTATGATTGTCTATTCACTTATGCTTGTGTAACTCCTTTTCATTATAATAATTCTATTGTTGGTTAGGATCTTGTAAAGAATCACTTGTTGGATGTACAGAATAATAGTACTTTGGCTGCAGATTTGTCTTTGCTTAACAATTTATCTAATACATGGCCACATCCCTGGGGCAGATCCCAAACAAATAGCTGATGTCATGCTGCATAGATTGGACTTCTTTGACCCATTATAAAATGCGGTGTCAATGCTCCTGCATGGGCTACCTTGGATAGGCATCTTGTTCTTGCAATGAACACTGATGCCTTGTCTTATGAATATTCTAAGGTCATATATCAAGGCACTGGGAACTGAAGTACATGGGTTAAAACTATTTGCAAAAATGAAAGGAAGAAATGTCTAGGTCCAGCACTGAGAGAGTACATTTAAGAAGGTTCAGGCCAGAGTTTTGTTCATAGTCTGTTCTTTCTCTCCAGGCTCAATCTGTCTCAGGATTGTTGGCTCACCATATTCTTCCTTGTGCATGCCTTGATGAAGATACGAATCTTGCTTTTGTTTGTTTTTACCCATGAAATTCATATCACCCATCCTCCTGAACTTTGACCACCATGCTAGGAGTCACATATTCACTTACTATATTGGGAAATGTCAGATGGGACTGGCCATAAAACAATGTATGCTTTGCCTATATAATTCCTGACTCTCACATGAATAAATGAATTAGCTTTCAAGTTGCTTGCTTTTTCTGCCTAGCCCAAATTAATTATTCACACCATCCTGTGAAGTGCCCCATGTGCAGCAGGCTGCAGGAAATGGACAGATAGATTTAAATATTTACCCAATAAATTTGAATATTTCCTGCCTTGGTAGAAAACTTCCTAGCAATGTAGGATGGAAACATATTTTCAAGTGATTTAAATGCTTAAAAAAGGACTGTGTTTTATATCTTAAGAGGAAGATGTATTTGAGGTGGTGGAGGTCATTGTGAGTTCTATAGTAAGGTCATTGCATGAAGTACCACTGTTTTCTGTGGTAAAGAAATATCAATTTGCCAGTTAAGTGAAGGAGAATGCATTGTAGAGGGGAGACATTGGAAGTATAACAATTAAGTGATTGATAGTGTTGAATCTTTCAATTATGTCCAGCTATTTGTGACCCAGTTTGGGGTTTTCTGAGCAAATATATCACACTGGTTTTGCTATACCATCTCCAGCTCATTTTACAGAGGAGGAAACTGAGGCAAACAGGGTGGAATGACTTGCCCAGGGCCATACAGCTAGAAAGTGTCTGAGGCCAGATTTGAATTCAGCAAGATGAGTCTTCCTAAATCAAGACTCTGCTCACTAACCACTGAGCAACCTAGTTGCCCTAGTTCAATTTGAAGAGTATGTCAATAATGCAGGTGAATGATGATAATAGGCTAAGTGGAAACTAGTTCCATGGTATTTAGTAGAAAGAAAGATTGGATACAAGACACTATGTGGGATTATAACATGTAATATTTAACAATCAGAGTTATGAGGTATTTACTGAATAATTACTTCAGGCTGGGAACCTGAGAGATTAGAGACAAGGACATGCCACCAACTATAATGAAAAGGAGATGGATTATTTCTTTTTGTATGATTTGTTTCTGAGATGTCCATTTGATTTTTAGCTCCAAATATCCAGTTGTGGACTGCAAAATATACCAAGGCAGGAAATATCCAAGTTTATTGGGTAAACATTTACATCTCTCTGTGCATCTATCCATCCATCCATCCATCCATCCATCCATCCATTTATCTATGTACCTATCTTATCTTTTTATATATTGATCTGTATCTAGAGTTTTATATATATGTATTTATACACATACATATGTGAATATATATGTGTGAGTATATATTTGTATGTGTGTGCATGCATGTATATGCATATATATGTATGTGTGTATTTGTATATATACATATACATACACTGACACATATGTGTTAATATATGTGTATGCAACTTGTGTGTGTATTTTTCAGGAATAATCTAAGCAGAGATGATAATTTAACTTGTGAATCTGTTATTATAACTGAGAATGCCTATCAAGAAAAAAAGGAAAATGTATTAAAAAAAAGAATGTTCAGTGACAGAAATATTTCGAGAATAGGACATCAAGTTCCAACAAAGGAGTGGTTGGACAATTAGAAATAGAATAAAAAGAATAATTTCACCAAAGCCTCACTTGTTTAGAGTCATATTTTACAGGTATTGGAGGTGGTTGGGATTGGTAGTTAGAAGCAAACATTTTTGAAAAGGGATAGGGTCAAAGGAAATAGAATACGTGGGGAGTGAGATAGGATGGAGAGAAATATAATTAGTCTTTAACAATATAAGTGCTATGGAAATATTTGGGTAACTACAAATGTACAACTTATACTGAATTGCTTATTTTCCCAGTGGGGATGGGTGAGGAAGGAAGAAGGGAAAAAAATAAGAACTCAAATTTTGAAAAGATTGTTGCAGTTGTTTTTACATGCAACTGGGAAATAAGGTATACAGGTATTGAGGTATAGAAATCTATCTTGCCCTACCAGAAAGTTGGGCAGATGATAGGGGAGGATATAAGAGAGAACAGATTGGGGAAAGGGGTATTCAGTAGGCTTGCTATCTTGGGGTGGGGGTAGGGGAAAGACAGGGAGAAAATATTGTAACTCAAAATCTTATGGAAATAAATGTTGAAAATTAAAATAAATAAATAAATTTAAATTTTTTAAAATGACTATTGTGTGTAATTAATGGTTAAGAATCTTTTGAGGATTTTGAGGAGCAATTCCTTGGGATGTCTCTATCATGATAGTTGCCCATTCCTCACCTTTTATTAAAAAAAAATGTATCTTTCTTCAGTTCCATCAGTTTTTCTTTCTCCCTGAGTAACCTTTCTTGAGAAGACTTCTTGATTACCACTATGCAGAAGGGCACAATGATTAAAATTCAGCTTGGACGCAGGATTCTTATGTTTGAATTCTGCCTCAGGCACTTATTTTGGATAAGCTAAAGTAAACCATGCAATCTCTCTACATATCAGCTTCTTTATCTATAAAATAAGAATGATGTCTATAGTATGTACCCTGTAGAATCATTTGATCTTCAAATTAGGTATAGTTGGCAAAACATTTTGCAATGGTTAAAGTATCAGTTATTGTTACTGAAAGTATCAGTATTGTACTGAAAGTTTTGTATTTTTTTTCTTTTTTACCAGTTATCTTCTAACAAGGAAACTCCCTCCTCACATACTGTTAATTCAATGCTTTGCACCTTCTGGATTTAAAGTAAAATCTAAGTAATTATAGAATAAGTGATTAGTTCAGGATCATATAGCCAGAAGCAGTGCATAAAAGAAGTTTTTCTGACTCAGTTATTATTCTACTATGTGCTTATCTCCATCAATGTTTAAACACTCCTTTCCCATTTGACTTACAAGACACTTACTAATGAAAATTTTTCTACAAATTTCATCTAAAATGTGGATATGTAGTTGCAACATAAGTATATAATTTAAAATTATAACTAGGAGTTATAACAATCTACTGATTTTAATAATCAATAAAAATGGTTTTGACTCATGTCTTTCTTCCGTCAGTTACAGACAGACTGGTTACCATGAAAGGAATTTACTTTCATCAATTACCATTAAGATGTAAGAAAAATGAATCAGATTCCTTAGCATTGAGGTTTATTTTTCCCTTCTTGCACACTTTACAAAATTCATTCTAATAGAATAATCAGTTTCATACAAAAGACTAATGATTGACACCACATGGAATTAAAATAATTAAATTTTTAAAGTGAAGTATAGACAAGGTCTTCCTAGGGGAAGAAAGGAAGAAAAAATGAACAAATCTATAACATTATGGGATTATCAAGTGTTGAAAACAGCCTGAACCAGGAGCTACCTTTTAGAAACAAATTCAAATTAAATAAAATATGCTTCAAAAACCAAGACACAAAATGTTTGTTCCATAGGACATATAAATCTTGCTCTCTCCAAAAAGAAAGCATAAATGAAATAATTAGTTATTTATTTTAATTTTTATTCAGAGCATCTGTACTTTAATCCTTTCCCTATCTCTTTACATCCTAACATTTCTGGGGCAATTTACTTAATTTTGATGACTCGTACTCCATATGCTTCCCTTGCTTCTCTTCTGGCTAGGTTTGTGTAAAGCCATGCAAAAGCAGCTGTCCAGAGGACTGCTGCTGTGAATAGCTTTCAAGGTTCTGGTTACATAGTATAGCAAAGTCTCTTTTTATTCAATAACAAATCAAAGTAAAACTTTCACAGAAAATCAAAATACAGCATTTAGAATGTAATGACTTATCAACTTATCACTAAAATGGCCACATAGTTTTCAGCAAAGTGATCATATAGTTTTCAACAAAATACACTCATTTAGTCAATCACAAAATCCAAAATTCAATCACAAAGTACAAAAGTCAAAGTCCTCCACCCCTAGATCACCAGTCAGTACACAGTATCCAAGTAAAGTTTTCTTTTATCTTGACTTGAGACTGGCTCTCAGCTTCCATTGTCCCTCTTCCATGGTCCCAGATCCTATTTGAATACATCCAATTTTCACCTGGGTTCAAAGGCAGGCAACTCCCAGTTCCTTGTCCTGTTCCCCTTCCATACTGAAGCTCACAGTATCCAGTCCATTGCAAATGCTTCACAGCTTCTATTCCTGGGAAACAAGGCTTCACAAAGCCATAAGAACATTCATACACATTAACAAATTCACAACAATATTTTTACAAAGTACTAGCACCACAGTCACGCCTTCTCAGTCTTTAGCAGCTCCAGATAACCCCCTGAAATCCTCAGCAGCTCTGGCTGGCCCTCAGAAATCTTCAGCACCATAAACTCCATTCTCAGAATCAAATCACTTTATCCAGCCTCCACATGGATTGCTCCAAGAAATTCTACCTCAGTTCTCAATTCCCATTCCTCTTCTCACTTCTCAATTCTCAGTTCAGTCTTCAGTCCAGCAGCAACTGCCCTGCCTCCATTATGATTATCCCAAGAAGTTCTGACTGTCCAGCTTGTGCTCTTCCTTATAAATGGCACAGTTCCTCCCCGGAAGTTCCCAAGTTGTGGGGTTCACACATTCCTTTTCTTAACAGACTTTCTACAAGGCTTGAAAGAAACTTTAACTGAAATAAGGTGTTAATTCAATAGCTGAAACAAGGTGTTAACTCTGTCTTTGCTTGCCATTACAATCTGGTAAAATTAATAATCATTTTATTCATTTAGTTTTTATTTTTATCATCCATCTAAATCTACTTCAATATCTACATCTATGTTTATATGTATATTTATTCCTCATTCCATCTCTACTTCTTACTATCATCTTTTGAGGAATAGCATCCTCAAGGAGTAGGTAATTCAGTCCTTAAAAGCAGGAACAATTTCTCACTTTTGTCTTTAGAGATCCTGTCAAGCCTGTTACCTTGCAAAGAGCAGATACTTGATCAATATTTATTGAATTACATGAATGAAGTGAGTTATTTAACTAAGGATGTTAGTTAGAATATAAGAATATGCATTCTATATTCAATAAGAATATATAAGAATAATAGAATATAATGGCCAGTTAGAATATAAGTTTAATGAGGGCAAAACTACCCCTGCTAGTTACTGGTATAACTAGAAGTTATTTAAAGAATATCTTTATATAACATTTTATAACATTCCAGTTATTATCTATTGATGTTACTGTTATTTACAATAATAAATAATATTTTTGGAGGAGTTTGTCATGTTGATACATGGTTGTTGGAACTGTATAGGGAACACAAGACCTTTTTACACCTTCCAAATTAGTAAACATACCTACTTTACCTTTGAATAAGGCTGGTTGAATTGAAAAAGACAGTGACAAGATTCTTGCAACCTCAAATTCTAAGTTCATGTTCAAATAAATGTGATGGAGCTTCACAGGATTAAGAAACCTATGGAACTTAGAGATCACCCTTCCATCACAAGCTTTTTCTCATTCTATAAATGAGAAAAGTTGAGCACACACAGATAAAATGATCAAAGAGAAGTTCGATAGGGTATAAAAAGCAATGTTTGATTTTATTCCTTGGTTCTCTAACTCCAAATCCAGAATATACTTTTTGTTTATTACTGTAAAGGAGGAAAATCTTTTGGGCTTGTCATCTGAGTGTTATTAACACATTGATAAAAGGGAACTTTAGAATCATCCCTGCGGACTTCCCTATGTGGTTCCTCGGTGGCAAATGGACCACTCTAGTGGGAATCAGATTGTTCTGGGGTAGCTAGTATCCCCTGTACCACTGGGACATTAGTGTTATATTCTCCAAAACCAGTAGGAATTGATTTTTTTTTCACTATTATTTTATGGGTGCCACTACATTTTATTCAACTGCATGCTTTGGTGATACAACCACCAATTGGCAAGAGGAAATTATGAGGTGATTTTTTCTCTTACCACTACCAACTTTTCCTGGCTCAGCTGTTTTTCTACCACCTCACACTCAAAAAAGTGAACTCACTCTCATGCTAATTAATTCAGCAGTAACTGGAGACACACCATCAATGGGGCATGATTGCAATAATGCAGCAGTGTTTAATGCTATTGTTATCCAGAAGGTAATTATTGGATGCTCCTGACATATTCCCTTCAACACAAGGTAAACATTGCTTTAACTCTTTGTCTTTCTGGGAATACATTCCTTATGAAGGTAAACTATGGATTATTAAAAAGTCCATTGAACAGTGTTTAAATTATTTCTCAAACTCTTGGTGATTTTTTTCCCCCTTTCCCTCATCTCCAAGTGGTATAAGATAATTCAAAACCTTCTGCAAAGCAGGAGGTGAGGTTTTACATCAGATATTTGGGTTTCTATAGCACCCACTTTAATCCTTGATATGGAGTAATGTCTTGTTTTATACAGTCCTACATGAGGCAAGTTGGTCAGAAAAGAAAGAGAGAAAATGCGTCTTGCAATTGAACATCCTCCCAGGTAAGGAACTGAATTTCTGGGAAATCAAGTGATTTGCCCAATGTCAAAACAGTAAGAAGTAAAATAGGTGGGATTCTGAATTCTAAAACAGTATAGAACATAATGATCAATCATATGCAAAGAGAAGAAGCAGGAATCCTACAGAGAAACTATTCCATGATTTATGGCAAGTTATGATCACATAAAAAAAAATACCAGTCAGTCATCTGGAAGGAGACCAAATTCTCCATGAGCATATAGCTCAAGAGAACTCAATTCTAAGCTCTTGGGTATAGAGAGCTTGATAACAAAGCCTCCAGATCACCTTTCAATTGACTGGTTCCTAATGTAGTTTCATAATTCTCTTTCCATGGATTTTCCTTTCCTCCCTAATAGGAAAATAAAAAACAATGTCTCAGAAAGGAACATCACCCAATACAAAGGAATTGCTAAAGGGCTGCATTGAAAACCCTATGGAGCATGAGTCTTTAATGCCTGATTGACAACGATGTGTCTCTTCGAGTGATATTTCATAAGATCATCAATTTTGTGATTGAATCATACACAGAGCACATCTTTTGCATCTTCATATATTACGGATGAGGATACTGATTCCTGTAGTGGTCAAATGGCTTTCCTCACAACACTAGGTTTACAATATATAAACTTAAAAATGGGGGATAAGATTTTTTTTTAAATTCCAAATCCAATATGAATTTCAATTTACCACATTGACTACACAAACTTTCGGAGACTGTCAGAGAGGTAAGGCAAGTCAGATGATCTGTAGTTCAACTTCATGAAAAATGGAGGGGGGGAGTTATTTTCTACCTTTAAAGGATTGTTAGATGTAGAGGAGTAAAAGTTTGAAGATAGCATTTATGTAGTTTCTATCAATTTTATCAAAGGTTTTAATAAATTATCTCAATTTATTCTTGTGGAGAATATGCAGCTCTCCGAGATCTATCTGATAATACAGTCAGGTGGATCCATGACTGTATGGGTGGTAGTAATCAAGACATGTTGTTGATTCTTGAATGTCATCATGGAAATATGAACCCAGTGAGCTTCTCCAGGGATCTTTGTTTTGAGTCATGCTCTACCATAGAAGATTGGAGCAATGATTAAATTAAGGGTTAGAACTGGAAGGGAGGTAAGTTAAATTTTCATGAGAATAAATAAATGAACAGAATAAGGAAAGGAGGAAGGATGGGTTGGAGGGAGAGAGGTAGGAATGAAGGAGGAAAGGAAGGAGGAAAGGAAGAAATGAAAGAAATGGAGAGAGAGGAAGGAAATATTGAAAGTAAAAGAAAGGGCAAAATGAAGGATGCAAGGAAGGAAGGAAGGATGGAAGGAAGGAAGGAAGGAAGGAAAGAAGGAAAGAAGGATGGAAGGATAAGCAGAAAGAGATATGGTAGAGGAGGGAAGGTAATGAGGAGGCAGGAGGTTAAAGAGGCAGAAAAGCCTATAAGTTAAGAAAACTGTAGAACACACCCTTGAAGGGCTTTATGACTATTGACTTTTCTTCTATGGTCTCAAATCAATTTCTTTCTTTCCTGCCAGAAAACTAAAAAAAATTATGGAAACAAGATTAAATAGGTTACATGCTAGTGGCATACGAGTATATATACATATGTGTGTAAATGTGTATGCATATGTTTATATGTAAATAAAATATATAATACTGAAAAATATTGTAAGGGAAACATATGTAAATATACAGAAATATAAAAGGCCATCTTCTCCCATGTAACAAGTTCATAATATATAAATATATGTAATATTTATATATTTTATATTAAATATTTATTTTTCTATATAGAAATGTAAGTATTTTTGTGTATAGAGATAGAGATATACAAATTGGTTTCAGGGCAGGATGGAAAAGCATATTAGACAATTTGGAACTTAAGCTGTCTAGAAGCTAGGAAAACTAAGAAATGGAGGTGAAGAGAACAAAAATTCATATGGGAAGGACCACCACTTTGAAGATCCAGAAATACAAAATGGAATAGCATAATGGTGTGTTTGAAAAATTGCAAGGTGGGCATTATAAGTGAATAGCAAAATGAATGGAAGGGATTAAGTTGTGAAAGTATTTAAATGTTAATTGGAAGAATTTATATTTTACAGTAAAAATAAATTGGAAGAATAAGAGTATGTTGCTCGTGCATTGTGTGTAGTTGTATGGAAAGTAGGGAGGGAGTTATTTTATCTGACTTGACTAGCACTTTGGGAAGATCAGTTTGGCAGCAGAGTGGTACGTAATGGGGGGTAGGGTGAAACTTTAGACAGGAAGATTAACCAGAAAGCTATTTTAATGGACCAAGGGGGCAGTGATAAGGGATGGTAGGAACGTGATGGATATATGGATTTAAAGAAGGAAAATTATCTGGAAGTTTTAGTGAAGGTAGAGGACAAGATATGACAGCAGATAAACTGTGTGAGATGATTTTGAGTAAGGGATTGGGGAAGACAACAAGGTTGAGAGCTTAGGTGACTGAGAGAATGGGGAGACTCAAACAGCAACAATGAGGTTGAGATGAGTGGAACATTTCAAACAGGAAGATAATAAATTTTGATGGTACAGCTGTCCGTGATTTTATATTTTAGTCCAGTCATATGGAATAATGAAATTACAAGATGTACCTTTGAAAGTTTCCATTTTTTGTTCCCCCTGACGTATGTGACATTAGCCAACCTGAACGTGACTCTCAATGTGGGCCAGCTACTTGTGTAGTCTTGAGTGACACCCTTGCCTCTGATCACTGCAATTTGCTCATCTCTAAAATAATAGGGCAGACTGAGACAATGTCCACTGGCCCTATGACAATAAATCTAGGATTTTATGCTAAAATGAGCCTTGGCGATCTCTGATTTAGTGTTAAATTACTATCATATATAATTGAGTATTAGCAGTCTTTTGGGAAGCAATATTTCCTAAGGCCATCATTATTTCCTTTTAACTGAGTAACCTTTCTTGAGAAGAACTCGTATCTTCAACTGTTCGGCACGGCATAATGATTAAAATTCAGCTTGGAGCCAGGATTCTTGTGTTTGAATTCTGCCTCTGACATTTACCAGCTGGATGAACAAGAGTTAATCACTGACCTTCTCTGGGTCTCAGCTTCCTTATATAAAATGGGAATGAAATCTGTGGTACTTACCCCATTGAATCGTTCTGAGGTTTAAATTCATCATTGCTGGCAAAATATTTTCTAAGCTTTAGTGTCAGATCTTGCTTTAATCACTCATATTCACTTAAGTGTTTTCTTTCTTTTTAAGCAGACACATGATTTCATTGGATTCATGAAGCTTGTAATAAGGAAGATCCAACTAAGAATACAGTTAATCCAGTGCTTTGCAGCTTCTGGACTCAAAATGATAACTATGTAAGTATGTGCTAAGAGATTTGCCCAGAATCTATAGATAGAAGCAGGGCGGGAAAGACGTTTTCCTGACCTCAAGATTTTTATTCTACCTACTCCCTTTTCTCAGTGAAGCTTTAGATCAATTTTTCCAATTTGACTTAAAAGATACTTATTCATTTACCTTTTCTAAAATTTCATATAAAATGTGAAAATGTAGCTGCAACATAACTAGGAGCTATTTTAATCTGTTGAATTGTGATCACTGAAAAACATGATTTTGACCCATTTCTCTGTTATTTGCTTTCCATACAGACAAGTGATATGAAAGGGATTTACTATTACCAATTACCTCTAATATGAAAGAGAGATGAATCACATTCCTTAGCACTGAGGTTGCTGTATCCATTCCTTCCCAAATGTACAAAATTCATTCATAACAGAATAAGCAGTTTAATGCAGAAGACTATTGATGAGTCTATTTGAAATTAAAAGAACTGGATGTTTAGGTGAGTTATAAAATATGTCTCAATTGGGGAAGACATGAAGCAAAAGAGAAGGAACCAATAAGACTATGGGAAAATCAGGAAGTTGTCAGAAGATTGACCAAAATGGAGAACAGAAACAATGTAACTGAATTCATTCTGCTAGGTCTCACACAAAGTCCAGAGCTTCGAAAAATCTTATTTGTCATTTTTTAAATCATATATATTATCACAATTGTCGGAAACATGCTCATTGTCTTAACTGTCACTGTGAGTCAGACTTTGAGATCACCCATGTACTTTTTTCTAACCTTCTTGTCCATTGTGGATGCTACCTTCTCTTCAGTTCTTGCTCCTAAAATGGTTGTGGATTTACTCTTTGAGAAGACAATTATCTCCTTGGAAGGTGTCTGACTCAGGTCTTTCTAGATCATTTTTTTGCTGGTACTGAAGTGATTCTCCTTGTAGCCATGGCTTATGATCGCTATGTGGCCATTTGTAAACCCCTACACTATATGATCATCATGAATCCTCATGTTTGCCACCTCCTGGTTGCAGCATCCTGGGTGGGGGGCTCCATACATGCCACCATACAACTCCTCTTCATGGCCCATCTTCCCTTCTGTGGCCCTAATGTTATCGATCACTTTGCATGTGACTTGTTCCCTTTGCTGAAACTGGCCTGCATGGACACCCAAGTTCTTGGCGTTTTAGTCATTGCTAACAGTGGAGTAATGTGCCTGTCAATCTTTCTCATATTAATTGCTTCCTATATAGTTATCCTCTCTTCCCTGAAGGTTGGCAGTTCAGAAGGAAGGAGAAAGGCCCTTTCTACCTGTAGCTCTCACTTCACAGTGGTGGTCTTGTTTTTCCTTCCTTGTATATTCTTGTATGTGAGACCAGTAGTCACTTTTCTGATAGACAAAGCTGTAACTGTATGTGTTACTTTTGTTACTCCAATGTTAAACCCATTAATCTATACCCTGAGAAATACAGAGGTTAAAAATGCCATGAAGAAACTCTGGATCAGATAATGTCTCTGACTTTTCAGGAAGTAATTTTACTAATTGAAAATCATTCAAATGCAGCAGAAGGATTCACAGGCTTTCATGGAATCTTATTTTAGTCAGTGCATGTATTCTTTTCATAAGCAAATAGCACAAATCTTTTAAAAATTTGTACCCTGATCTTACTGAGACTATATATTTTTTCTATAAATCTTTGAGAGGGGTTATAACAGATATGTTAAAGACATGGCAGACTCAAATATTAACTGAGTCTGAAAGCTTGTAGAATATTCCATATCCATAGTCTTCCATTTTAACAATGCTGATAGTTAATGTTGTCAAAACCAATTCAGGTTTGCAAAATATTTTAGATACAGTTTCTCAAAGCCCTTTATATAATAGTACCTCATTTTATTGTCTCAATATCCCTCAGAGACAAGTGCTCTCAAGATCCTTATGTTACATTCAAGGAAATTTAGGCAGGTACTATATATAGCTGATTCCCACAGGGTTTTCATAGACACTTCTTTTGTCTTATTAAAAAAATAAAACTTATATTTTGCTGATTTAAATCCAATGTTCTATTTTTTGTGCCATTCACCCATCTCCAATTATGCCTCTGCAGAAAAGGGTGAAAAATGTATGACTGTCTGTTCTTTCTACAATTTGACTTTGGCTAATTAGAGTTATTAGACTTAATCTATATTATTTAAATTCTTTTTTTTTAAATAATCACCTTTCTCTAAGTATTGTCAATATGATTTAGTACTTTTTTTTCTTGATTTCTTCTTTAGCAGTCATGATATTTTCTAAATTCTTCATGTGTCCTCTTTCTTAGGATATAATACTTCATTATGATATATTATATTCTTGTACCATGAGTTCTGTAGCAATTTTTCCTTCAATTTATTATACTTTTTCTTCTTTCAATTCTTTACCATTATGAAAGTTTACTCATGAATACTTTTATTTATTTGGACTTAATCCCTACATTTTCTTTTATGCTTATGTCTAATTCTAGAAGATTTGTGCCAAAGCATGAGCATTTTATTTTATATTTCATCCATGATTTTCAGCATGACTCCATTTTTTTTCCCCCAGGATTGATGGACCAGTTCACAGTTCTACCCACATTACATTATAGTGTCTGTCTTTAAGTACATCCTCTAAAATTGACTTTTCATTTTTCCCCAATGTTTTTCATTTTTTTAGGAGTGATTTATTACCTTCTTTAATTAGTCTAAAAATATCTGCTAAATACTGCATTGGCATAAAATGGTATGTTTCTGTCATTGGATAAAAGCACTTACCTTACTTTTCCTCATTTCCTTTCCATATTGTCTTCTAAACTTAAATATAATTGTTCCATTTGGGACAGTGGTAAGGAGGATGAACTATTTCTTTTACCCTCATTTTTGAATTGTTAGTTGCCAAAATATTTGTATGAATTAATGAGATGACTTGAGATTCAATGCAACCTCAGAAACTCACTGTCAGTGATCTTGGACAATTTACTTTGCCACCCCAGGTTTTTGTTTCATCTGCAAAATGGGGTTACCACAATGGATGGAACACTGGGTTTAAAATCAGGAAAACTCATCTAAGACTCTTACTAGCTGTGTAACTCTGGGCAATTTACTCAAACCTGTTTACCTCACTTTCTCATCTGTAAAATCAGCTGGAGAAGTAAATGGCAAATCACTGCTGAATTTTGTAAAAAAAAAAAAATCCAAAAAAAATTTAAAAAAGAACAGCTCTTGTTAGGATCATGAATATATGATAAAAATTAAATGACTGAACAATAATAGCTCCCAAGGTAACTGTGGAGATAAAGTGAAACATTTGTAAAGTTCTATAAAGCCATGCATGCACAGCTTTCCAGAGGACTGCTGCTGTGAACAGACTTCAACATTCTGATTACATAGTATAATGAACTCTTTATTTATTAAATAACAAATCATTGCAAAAAATTTACAGAAAATTAAGGTACAGAATACAGAATGTTATAACATATCACAGAAAATCAAAATACAGCATTCATCATTCACAACTCAACAAGTTATCACTAAAATGGCCACATAGTTTTCACCAAAGTGATCACATAGTTTTTAAGAAAGCACAATCATTTAGTAACTTAATCATTCAATAATCCTTAAAGAGGTTTCCCTCCTTAAGAGTCACAAAGTTCAAAAGTCAAAGCTCTCCACAATTAAGTTACAACTTCAACAGTCACTACTAGGCACACTCTTAAGGGCTAGTGAAAAATACGAAAGCCATCTACCTCTAGGTCTCAAGTAAATTATGATTCCATCAGTCACTACTCAGTATTCTATTTCATCAGTCACTATTCATTCAATTTCATCAGTCACTACTCAGTACCTGTAGAAGAGTCTTTTCATCTTGACTCTGGGCTGGCTTTCAGCTTCCCATGTTCCTCTTCCATGGTCCCAGCTGTGGCCCAAATCTAACCAACCACTACCTGAGTTCAAAAGCAGACAGCTCCCATCTTCTTGTCCAGCTATCTGTGCAGTTCCTCCTCTACATTGGAACTCACAGTGTCCAGTCCATCTCAAATCCTTCATAGTCTCTGTCCCTGGGAAGACATGGTTTAACAAAGCCACAAGGACATTCATGTATATTAACAAAGGCATAAAAACATTGTATGAAATACTAGCACCACAGTCATGCTTGCTCAGTCTGTGGCAGCTCCAGCTGGCCCTTGAAAGTCTTGCCACTACAAGTCCAAATTCTGTGTCAGTTTTTAGTTCTCAATTCTCAGTTCAGTCTTCAGGAGTAACAGTCCAGCCTCCAGATGCTAGCTGAGAGAGATTCTCTCTCTCTCTCTCTCTTTGTCTCTCTCCCTGTCTCTCTGTCTCTGTCTCTCTCTCTCTCTGTCTCTCTGTCTCTCCCTTTCTCTTTCCGTTTCTTTCTCTCTCTCTCTCCCACCCTCAATTCTGGCATCCTCACTCTGCCACTCCCCCCACCCAGCAGCAGCAGCCTTGCCTCCACAATGTTTACCCCAGGAAATTCTGTCTGTCCAACTTGTTTTTTTCCTTATATATAGAATAGCTCCTCTCTGTTCTGCCCCTTCTTGTTACATCAGCATCTTCCTCCCCAGGTGTTAACTACTTCTGTGTTAATTAAATAGCTTAAACAAGGTGTTAACTTGAAACAAGGTGGTAAGTACCTGATTACTTGCCAATACAAAGGTCATGGAAGATTCCATTAACATTACAAGTTCTCAGAAAGTGTTAAAATATAATATAAGTGGTGGAGGCAGAAGTGAAGCAGAGATGGAAATGGTGGCAACTTGATCCACCAACTGCAGGCGCTATTCTGAGGCCTATCACTGCAGGACAGGTGATCTGTCAGAGCTGGGTAAGAGACAAATGCAGGGCCCTTGGCAGTGGGAGCAGCTACTCCTGGGACTATCAACCCACAGGCTAGAAATGAAAAAAAAATACCTACCTAAACTTCCAGGGACCAGGATGATGGAGTGAACTCTGTCTGCTCTAATTCCCCCTCTGACCCTGAAAACACAGAGATTATTGCCCCAGAGTAAATTTCTAAAATAATGAAGACTTGGGAGACCTAGAAGAAGGGTGTGGCTAAGACTGAGCATCAAAATGGGTAAAAAAGAGATTGCAAAGGCCCTAGAATCCTATTTTTGTGAGCATAGAGAACCAAATTCAGAAGGAGACAGCACTGACTCTACACCCACAGCTAAAGACTCAACAGGGAATATGAACAGGTCTCAAGCTCATAAAGTAGTCAAGAAGACTTTAAAAATCAAATTAGAGAGTTAGAAAATAAATTGACCAATTCTTTTAAAATTAAAGTTGCTAAAATAGAAAAAAAAAACCTTTCATTGAAGTAAGCAGCTCCTTAAAAGGAAAAAAGTGTGAAATGGGAAAAAAAAGAAGCTCAGAATGTAACTAGAGAAAATAAATCCCTAAAAATGAAATCAGAACATATGGAAAAGGAGCTTCAAAAGCTGAGGATAAGAACTTGCTAAAAATTAGAATCAATCAAATCAAAGCTAGTGACTCTATGAGGCACCAAGAATCAATCAATCAAAACTTCATGAAGAAAAAAACTAAGAAAAAAAAAAGACAAAATATTTCAATGGGAAAATAACTGACCTGGAGAACAGGTCCAGGAGATATAATCTAAGAATTATTTGTCTGCAGGAAAATCATGATGAAAAAAATAACACATGGATAACATCCTCCAAGAAGTCATCAAAGAAAACTGTCCTAAAGCCCTAGAACCAGGGGGTAAAATACTGAAGGATATTGTGGTCAAAAGGAAAACTCTTAAGGAGGGGAAGGGAGAAGGAAAAAAAACAAAAACATAAACAAGTGAGGGAATAGGATGGAAGGAAAGACACAGATAGTAATCAAAACTATGAATGTGAATGGGATGAACTCTCCCATAAAACAGAGGCAGATAGCAGAATGGATTAAAAACCATAATCCTACAATGTGCTGTCTACAAGAAACACATTAGAAACAAGGGAATATATACAGGGTGAAGGTAAAAGGCTGGAATAGAATATATTATGCTTCAGCTAAAGTAAAAAAAAATGCTGCGGTAGCAATCATTATCTCAGATAAAGCAAAAGCAAAAACAGATCTAATTAAAAGAGATAAAGAAGGAAATTACATCCTGCTAAAAGGCACCATTGAGAATGAAGCAATATCATTACTTAACACATATGCACCACGTGGTATAGCATCCAAATTCCTAGAGGAGAAGTTAAAAGAATTAGAGGAAGAAATAGATTGCAAAATTATACTAGTGAGGGACCTCAATCTCCCCCTCTCTGAACTTGATGAATATAATCTCAACATAAACAAGAAAGAAGTTAAAGAGATGAATATAATCTTAGAGAAGATAGATATGGAAGTCCTCTGTAGAAAATTGGATGGGGAAAAAAAGAAATATACTTTCTTCTCAGTGGTACATGGCACATACACAAAAACTGACCTTGTAAAAAGGCATAAAAAGCTCACAATTCAGTGACAGATATACTACACGCATCTTTCTCAGATCACAGTGCAATAAAAATATATATGTATATATATGTACTAGAGGGCCATGGAACAGTAGAATAAAAACTAGTTGGAAAATAAATAATTTGATCCTAAAAATGAGTGGGTTAAACAAGAAATTATAGAAAAAATAAGTAACTTAGTTCAAGAGACTGACAATAATGAGATAACATACTAAAACTTGTGGAATTCAGCAAAAGCAGTTCTTAGGGGTTTTATATCCCTGAGTAGATATATGAATAAAATGGAGAAAATGGAGGTCAATAAATTGGGCATGCAACTGATAAAGGTAGAAGAAGACCAAATTGAAAATCCCCAATTAAATACTAAATTAGAAATAATGAAAACCAAAGGAGAGATTAATAAAATTGAAATTAAGAAAAGCATTGAATTAATAAATAAAACTAAGAGGTGGTTTTATAAAAAAACAACAATGAAATTTATAGACTTTTAGTCAATATGATAAAAAAAGAAAGAAGAAAACCAAATTATGAGTATCAAAAATGAAAAGGGTAAGTCAACCTCCAGTGAAGAGGAAATTAAAACAATAATTTGGAATTATTTTGCCTGGAGGCACAGTCAAGATGGTGGTGTAGAAGCAGGAGAACGCTGTGAGCTCCCCCAATAAACACCTCAAATACCTATAAAATATGTTTCTAAACAAATTTTAGAGCTCCAGAACCCACAACATCATAGAGAAACAAAGTTCCTGCTGAAGACTGTGCAGCAGGTGGACAGGAAGGGCTCATCTCAGCACACTAGGAGCAGAGCCCAGCCCCATGTGGTTTTATCCCCAGGGAGTCCAGGATAAGCCACGGCTGGAACTTTCAGTAGAGCAGATTACCAGTAACTGTGGCAATTTCCAGAATTATCAACCCATAAGAGCCAAGGATAAAGGGAAAGATCAGTGGAACTCTGCTAAATTTGGGAGAGTGTTTCCGGCCCCTCTCTCCAGAGCTTGAAGTGGTCTGAAGTGGTGGCCCTGCAGCCACCTGCATATGGCTGCTTCAGAGCTCCCAGCCTGCAGATTGCAGGGGTCCAAGTGATCATTCAGAGGCTAAGTGCTCTAGCCTTGACCTGCCTGGATCAGAATCATGGTCTTAGGTGGTGGTCCTGAGGTGCATGACCAGTGAGCCAAAGCTGATGGCAGCTGCAGAAATGGCAGCCTCCTAATACCTCTGGCAGCTATGAAAACCTCAGCAATTTGGGACAAAGCTTTCCCCTCTAAAAGCAGAGTTATACTGAGCCCAAAAGTCAAGTAATTGACTGGCAACATGAGCAGGCAAAGGAAGCAAGGCAAGCACAGCAATCCAACTTTAGATTCGGTTTTTTGGTACAAAAAAGAGAAAAGCATGGAATAGGAAGCTTACAGGCCATAGAGGAGCTTGAGAAGGATTTTGAAAACCAAGTAAGAGAAGTGGAGGAAAAATTGGAAAAAGAAATGAGAATGATGCAAGAAAATCATGAAAAGAGAGTCAACAACCTGACTGAAGAAAATAACACCTTAAAAATACATTAACTCAAGTGGCAAAAAGGGCCCAAAAAGCCAATGAGGAGAAGAATGCCTTAAAAAGTCAAATTTGCCAAAGGAATTATTTTGCCCAATTGCATGTCCGTAAATTTATCAATCATAGTGAAATGAATGACTATTTACAAAAAATATAAATTGCCCAGATTCACTGAATAAGAGCCTAATACTTAAGTAACTCCATCTTTGAAAAAGAATTTGAATAAGTCATCAATGAACTCCCTAGGCAAATATCTCCACAGTTTGTCAAGTTATGGTGTGATTTGTCTCACTACTTTATAAAGCTCCACAGGTGATGAGAAAGCTTTTACTTTCAGAAGCTAAGGGAATAGAGAAACATATCACCCTTGAATCATTCCATTTAATTTTTATAAAGCTGTCATGGTGAGGATTTGTTGCCATTGTTTTCCTCTAAAATAAAACCTACATTGTCCAATTATAATTTTCATATCTCACTCCCTCAACTATGTCCTGAGGAAATAAATAGAAGACATTTAATCCCTCTTATTTCTCTTGCACTTGACATCCTTTCTAATACTTAAAAAGGTAATGATTTCCATTGCTCCCCACCTCACAATATACTGAATCTTCTTTTTAGGATCACCTTAGTGGATGTCTGGGATTGTGATAAGGATCTGAACATTGATTTAGTAGAATTTGGTATCAGACCTGCCTCTTTCCAATTTTCCTACTTCTCTGAGTGTCAATTTTTGCATCCATTCAGGACTGGTTTTGTTTCATTGGATTTAAGGCATCAATATAAAGACTGTGGAGCTTCATGCATCCAACAGTACAGTTAGGGCTTATCTCTTTCCCTGAATTGGCAGATAAGATTTGTTTTGGTAAAACCTTCACTGGAAAAGAAAAGCTGTTTGGAATGATTAAAAAACAACAACAACAACAACAACAACAAACTTAAAAAAATGAAAAGAATAGTCAGGATGTAGAAATTCAAAGAAGCATGAAAAACTGCAAGAGGTTATCGATTTCTGTGGGGTTTTGTCCATTCATGAGGAAACATTCTCTGCTTGTAAAGATTTTGCCTACTGTAGGGGAAAGGTACTGAAATACATTGACTTACCTTGTAACTAAGCAACTTTGGGCCCTACATGGATATCAATAGGTGTAATGCCATGCACTAGCAGATTCCCAAAGGAATGCTACTGTGAACAGCTTTTAGAGTTCAGATTACAAAATATAGTGAATACTCTGTTTATTCCATACAAATCAAGACAAACATTCACAATATATCACAATATAATTTTCACAACATTACATTTTATCACATTACATCTTATCACAGAAAATGGCCACACAGTTTTCACTACAGTGGCCACAATATTCAGAACAAGGAACAATAGAATCAAACTTCCACTCATGGGGCAACTCAATCATTAAGAAGAAACAATAGAATACTCAAACTTCCACTCATGGGGCAACCA
>CM053583.1:17563336-17588566 GCA_028627135.1 Pseudochirops cupreus | reverse complement strand
ATAGTTATGTAGAAAGAAAGGCAGATGGATAGATAGATAGATAGATAGATAGATAGATAGATATAAATATTTACCCAATAGATTCATATATTTCCAGCTTTGGTCTGTCTCGTAATTTTGTAGTCCACAAATAAATGTTTGGAGCTAGACATTATATGGACATCTCAGAACAAAATCATACAAAAGAACTCTTCTATTCCTCTTCATTATTATTGGTGACATCTCCTTCTCGTTAATCTACCAGGGTTACAACATCAGAGAATTGCTCATTCAATACCCCATAACTGTTTAATTGTTAAATATTGCCTGTTATAACCCCACATGATTTCTTGCATCCAACTTTTTGATTCAGTAGCCACTAAACTAGTTTCCACTTAGACCACTGTCATCATTCTCTTGCATTATTTACATGTCCTCATAATTGAACTAGAGGTAGCAAGGTGGTTAAGTGGGTAGTGAGTTGGACCTAGAGTCAGAAAGAATTATCTTCCCAAACTTAAATCTGGTCTCAGACATCAGCTATACGGTCCTGGGCACATCACCCCATCCTGTTTGCCTCAGTTTTCTTCTCTGTAAAATTAGCTAAAGAGGGAAATGCTTAATTACTCTAGTATCTTTGCTCAGAAAATCCCAGACAGGGTCACAAACTGCTGGATATAACTAAAAGGACTGAATAGTAATAATCACTTAATTAGTACCTAGTTGTTGGAAGCATTTCCAGTACCCAAGTAACTATTCTGAAGAAATTGCTCAAAGCTCAAAATTCATGAAATACTGACAAATCTGTATATATAACAACTCACTACCTGGAGGAATTTAGACAAATCACTTGAGATTTCTTTACTAAATGTACATAAGTGAATGAATTTAAGAGATACAAAATTATCCAAAGTAATTCTTAAAAGTTGCAATCATTGATAATGAGATGAATCATGATAAGTAGCTAGGAAGGGAATGTATCTTATCTTGTGCTCTAAGTAAACTAGGCAATCCTGGAGGCTGAGATGAGAGAGGAAGAGCTCCCACAGAGTCACAGAATCTTAGAGTATCAAAAGAGAAAGGACTTCAACTTCCCAGTAGTCAAACCTATATACTTAAAGAGTGTTTATTATTACATACCTTACAAAGAAATATCTAAGCTCTGCATGTAGAATGATAAGAAGTACTTCTTTTATTCCTCCTCTTCCTCCTTTTCTTCCTCTTCCTCCTATTCCAATTTCTCCTGTTTCTCCACCATCACCATTATTGCTACTACTATGTTGATGACAATGACTACTATGACTACAATAAGTATTGCTTTCATACCATTATCACTACCCCTACTATTCTGGTTCCCCTCTTATGATTGCATTGCAATTTATGAAAGTCCTTAAATCATTGTATCTAAAAGCAAACAGCACTTTAGATGAGTTCTGATAAGATAAGAATATATGCAACTGTTCATTCTCCATTCTTGGAATCCAGATTTCTCTCAAGGCACCACAAGATTTCATTAGCTTTTCTATACTTACAACTATTGTATATGGTTGTTATATTGAACTAAGAGTTTATTAAAATCCCTAGTTTTTTAAAAAGAAAATTAAATATTAAACTATGGGTGTTTCTTGATACATTTTAAAACTTGATTTTGGTTTAAGATCACTGAAAGGCAAGACTTTACATTTATCCCTTTTTAATTTGAATTTCTTAAATTTAGCCCAATGCTCTAGTCTATCTAGAGAATTTTTAATCCTGACTCTGTAAAATTATATTACAGAAGATCCTATGCAATCCTGAATTATCCCTCTAAACTTTATTTAATCTGATCTTTTGATATATTCATAATGTATAATTTATATGAATCAGGATAACGGTATTAAATGTTACAGGTCCAAACACAGATTCTTAGAGAATTACCCTGAGGTCTTAACCCCATGCTAACATTGAATAGTTAAAAACTATCTTGGTTGCCACCATCCAAACACTTCTGGATCCATCTGATTGTATTATCATGCTCTATTCAAGGATAAAGTGAGATAATTTATCAAAAAAACCTTGTTAAAATTTGATGGACTAGATAAAATATATCTTTAAATTTCCTCTCATCTACAGATTCCATTATCCTTTAATAAACTAGAAAATAAAATTCCCCATATATCTCATGTAGCTGAACTACAGAATGTATGACTTGTCTTCTATCTCAGACAGTCTCTGATATAATTGTATTGACAGTGTGTTAGATTGAAATTCAAGCTATATTTCAAATCGAAAAGCTTGCTCCATATTTTCAAGCTTATAAATATTAAATCTACAAATTTGAGAGGAACCATTTAGCACCTTTAGGTTTTAGTATCCTCCTCTATAATATATGAGGATATATTAAGTGTCTTTTAAGTATATTTCCATCACAAAATCAATGATACTATGAAATATCAGCACTTTTCAGTCAATCTTTAAAATACCCATGATTTATGGATCTTTTCTATACAACTACTTAGCAATTCTTTTGTGTTGGGTGATGTTCCTTTAGAAGACTTAAAAAAAATCTTATTGGGCTAGAAACTCCTATAACTTACAAACATAAAGAAAAATCTGTAGAAGGAAAGATTGAGTCACTATATTTATGAAACTAGAGAATTGCATGATCATCTGGAGCCATGGTCATCAAACTCTCTATACCCAAGAGGTCTGCATTGAATTCCCCTCACTGATATGCTCATGGACAAATTGTTTTCCTTCCAGATTCATATGTGCCATTTCTTTTTCTATACCTCTGACTGTAACTTTACAGAAATTGAGCAGCAGTTGCTCTCAGGGGCTCACAGTTCCTTTATCTGGATAAGATCAACCTTCATGTTTTATGCTGAAATCGAAGTCAGAATCCCACTTATTTAACTTCCTATTATTTTGACTTCAGACAAATCCCTTCATTTTCCAGAACTTCCGGTCCTTAGGGCGGATGTTCAAATGCAAGATGCCTTTCTCCTCTTGATCTTCTGACCAGCTTACCTTTTCCAGGACTGGATATAACTGGCACTGCCTCAGATAGAGTTGGGATTAAAATGGCTACTTTAGAAAACCGAATACCTGATGTAAATCCCACCTTGTGCTTTGCAGAAGGATTTGAATTATCATAAACCACTTTGAAATTGAGAAAAATAAAAAAATAAAAAACCTCCAGATTTTCAGAAATTAGACACTGTTCAATGCGGTTTGTAATCAATCCTAGTTTAGTTTCATAGGGAGTCTCAATCCAGAAAGAAAAGCAGTTAAAAGAATATTCATCTTGTGATGAAGGTGGAATGTCTGGGGCATCCAATAATTCACTTCTGTATAACAAGAGCATTAAATACTGTTTCATTATTGCAATGGTGTCCCATTGAAGATGGGTCTCCAGTGACTACAGAGTTAATCAACATGACCGTGAGTTCACTTGTTCAATGTGAGATGGAGGAAGAACATCAGGTGGGTCAGGTGAAATTTATAGTGGAAAAAGAAAAATTGGTTCATAATTTCTACTAGCAAACATGTGATTATATCACAAAAGAAGACCCTTGAATAAAATGTAGTGGCATTCATGAAATAATAGTGAAATCAATCAATCCCTACTATTATTGGTAAATATAATGCTAAAGAGGTTAATGGCAGAGGAGATAGTTGTTGCCCAAGCCACATCTCATTCCCACTGGAGAAGCCTATTTGCCACCAAAGAACCATAAACACTGAAGTCCAATGGGATGATGGTATAATTACATTTTGTTAATGTGTTTCTAACACCCAGAAAGCAATCCCTGAAGATTTCACTACTTTGCAGTGATATGCCAAAATTCTTCTGCATTTGGAGTCCGAGAACCTAGGAATAAAACCCAACTCTGCTGTTCACAACCTATGTAACTTTTCTTTGGCCATCTCATCTCTGTGGGCCCTACTCTTCTCATTTATAAATTGAGGAAAAAAAGCTCATAATGGCTGGATGATCTTTAAGACCCCTTTTAGTTCTAAACTCTATGAAGTTCCCTCACTTTTATCTGAATAAGAAGTTAGAATGCTAGGCTAGAAGGAATCTTAGCATTATCTCTTCTAGTTCACCCTGTTTTATTTCAAGACAGAGTAGATTTGTTGACTAATTTGATAGATATAATTATAAAAATATTTTGTAATCTCTATACACCTCTTTCAAACACAGTTCAAAATGACTGCAACTCCTCCAATTGTGTGATATTATTAATATTGTAAATGATAATAGGGATAACTGATAATGATTTTTTGAAACCATTGACAAAAAAAACCTTTAGAATCATTTCTTTGAATGTTAGTATTTGTGGTTCCTGGATTTCAAATAGACTTGCTAGTGGGTAACAGATTCTGCTGGGGCAGCAAGGATATCCTCAGCCAGTGGAACATATCCAACATAACATTATCCAAAACCAGGAGGAACTGTTTATTTCAATATAATAGTTGGTTCTGTATCACCATCATCATTTATATTTACAATAATAACAAAATGGAACCTTCCACTCATTGTGCAAAATTTTGTAAAACTATCTTCTGATTTGATTATTGCAACTCTGGGGGAGGGGTAGGATGAGTTATTATCCTCATTTTTCAGGGAAAGAAACCAACAGAAACAGAATTTAAGGGAATTCCCTGAGGTCATATAGCTAGGAAGTATATGAGAACCTATTTGAAAAAAAAATCTTCTGGTCTTCAGGCTTGGTGCTCTATCCATATATCTATATCTATATCTATATCTATATCTATATCTATATCTATATCTATATCTATATCTATCTATTTATCTATCTATCTATCTACCTACCTATCTATCTATCTAAAACCTTCTCCAACTGAATCTTAATATATGGAATTAATTTTAAAAATAACACACTTGCATGACTGAATATGTTAGGTTGCAACAACCTGTGTGACTCTTGCCAAATCAAATCCTTTCTATGAATCTCCAGGGAATCCAGCATAAAATTGGGGCCAAAGCAGGAACAGAAATTATGTATTTTCTTAAAGAAATCAATTTGACTTAATTGAAAACTCATAGGATCGATTACTTATCAGATATTGAATTGTAAGTGCATAGAGATTTTAGTTGATTTTTTTTATGTAGACTTTGCTTAAATTATAGATGCAATTTTTATCACTATGGACAACTTGGAGCACTGCCAAACTAAATGATGTGATTAGAATTTAGTATCCTGTAACTATTTCATCGATTTTAAATTCTTCTGTTGGCTCAAAGTCCAACTTATAAACATAAATTTGTGGTTGGTGATGATATTCAGTTACTAAATAATTAATCATTATGATTACAGAAGATTAAAATTTGGAAATGACAATGAAAATTGAAAAGATCTATTACTAAAAATGTGAATGACTGGAAGCAAATTAAAAAAAAATCTGTGGCAAAATTACCCTAATAACATTATATACTTCAAGAAATGTTTGACTAAAAAAAAAGAAGAGGTGAGCCACTAAAGCATCAAGAGCTCTAAAGCTGACCTGCTCTCCACAGAATACTGAAATACCTTGAGGAATAGTGTTATCAAGTTGGGGACAGTCTTTCTGGAACATTTCTGATAGGACATAGACAGGCATCTCACACATAATTAATTTGGAAATGACCCAAAGCAATATGAGACACCATGTATATTTAATGACATCCCGATTTAAAACTGAATTCAAGAGGGTGGAGCCAAGATGGCAGCATAGAAGCAACAAGGTTCTACATCTCCCATATAGCTGCCTCAAATATCCATAAATTATGACTCTAAACAAATTTTAGGGCTCCAAAATTCACAAAAATACAGAAAAATACATCCCCTGCTGAAGACAGCTCAGTAGGAAGGGCTCATTGCACCATGCTGGGAGCCAAAACCAGCCATGCCTGAAACTGCTACTTGGCCCTGGGGTGACCAGGATGAGCCACAGCTGGAGCCCTCAGGAGAGTGGACCAGCTGCAGCTGTGGCAAACTCCAGAATTATCAAACCATAAGAAAAAAGAACAAACTGAATGGTCAGTGGAACTCAGCTAAATTTGGGGGAGAAAAGCAGTCTGGCAGAACTGGCTCCAGGGCAAGGAAGTGGCAGAAGCAAAAGGCTTGCAGCTGCCTCCACATGGCTGTTTCAGAGCTTCCAGCCTGCAGACTGCAGGGGGGCCAAGCAATTGTTGAGAGGCTAAGTGCTCTTGCATTGAGTGCCCTGGATCTGGATCATGGTCTTGGGTGGTGGTCCTGGGCCACATTTTCAGTGAGCCAAAGCCAGTGGGGGCTGCAAAACAATGATGACCTCCTAATAGCTCCAGCAGCCGCAAAAACCCCAGCAATTTGGGACAGAGCTTTCCCCTCTGGAAGCAGAGTTCCATAGAACTAAAACAATCAAGTAATTAACTGGCAACATGAGCAGGCAAAGGAAGCAAAGTAAGAACAGCAATCAAACTTTAGATTCCTTCTATGGGGACAAAAAGGATCAAAGCATAGAACAGGAGGAAGACAACACAGTCAGAATTCCCACACCAAAAGCTTCCAAGAAACATGAAGACTTCCTACAAGCCATAAAGCAGCTTAAGAAGGATTTTGAAAACTAAATAAGAGAAGTGGAGGAAAAATTGGGTAGAGAAATAAGAATGATGAAATAAAATCATGAAAAGAAAGTCAACAACCTGACTGAAGAAAATAACACCTTAAAAAATACATTAACTCAAATGGCAAAAGAGGCCTAAAAAGCCAATGAGGAGAAAAATGCCTTAAAAACTCAAATTTGCCAGATGGGAAAAGAATCTCAAAAGCTTTCTGAAGAGAATAATTCTTTCAGAATTAGAGTGGAGCAAATGGAAGCAAATGAATTTATGAGAAATCAAGATACTGTTAAACAGATCCAAACAAATGAAAAAATAGAAGGCAATGTGAAATATCTCCTTGAAAAAACTACTGACCTGGAAAATAGATCCAGGAGAGACAATTTAAAAATTTTTGGACTACCTGAAAGCCATGATCAAATAAAAAAAAAGAACTTAGAAAGCATCCTTCAACAAATTCTCAAGGAAAATTGCCCTGACATTTTAGAACCAGAGGGCAAACTAGAACTTGAAGGAATTCACCGATCACCTCTTGAGAAAGATCCCAAAAAGAAAACTTCTAGGGATGTTATAGCCAGGTTCTGTAGTTATTATTATTATTATTATTATTATTAACTACATCCAACTGGGAATTAAGATATACAGGCACTGTGGGAGGGAGATCCATCCTTCCCTATCAGAAAGTCAGAGAGGTGAGAGAGAAGACATAGGAGAGAGCAGATTGGGGCAGAGGTTATACAGTGGGATGCCTGTTTTGCGGTGTTGGGTAGGGGAAAGATGGGGAGAAAATTTGTAACTCAAAATCTTGTGGAAATGAATGATGTAAACAAGAAAATAAATTTATTTATTTAAAAAAATGAATTCAATAGTTCAGCTTTATCTGATTTCAAAAGATAAAATTAGTATGGATAAATGTGTTCATAAGAAATTTAAGCCACTTCTATGCACCAGGAACTGGTACAAAGCAGTTTTACCTTCCATAAGCTTATATTCTAACTGGTTCAACTGACACATCCACAGATAAATACCTTTTCTCATTCATACATTAAACAACATTTATCAAGTATCTACTCTAATGAAATGTGCTTAGCATGGTATACATAAAGAAAAAAAATAAGAAATTTTTCCTACTTTTAAGGAGCTTACTTTCTACTCAAGGATATTATTTCTCAAAAGATAATAGCTAAGAAATAGAGATAGGACAAAGGATACATACAACTATAAAAACAGTTGTAGATAATAGATGTAGATTTAGATAAATGATGATATAATTAAATGAATAAAATATTTATTACATAGCAGGCATAGCCAGGGAAGGAGCATGAAAAGAGTATGGAGCATGAGATATGAGGGTTAAGCTAATTTCTCCAGAAAAATTAGGTAGTAAATTGAGAGAGAGAAAGGATTCAAGTACAGATTCTCTGGATAAAAATTTAGATTTCTTTCTTTTTAAAAAATAATTATTTATTTTTAAATTTCAGTATCCATTACAACAGGATTTTGAGGTCCAAATTTTCTCCCCATCTCTCCCCTTCCCTCACCCCAAGAGGGCATGCATTCTGATTTACCCTTCCCCAATCTGTCCTCCCTTCTATGAACACCTCCCCTCTTTATGCACTTCCCCTTTATTTTCTTATAGGGCAAGATAGATTTATATACCCAATGGCCGGTATATCTTATTTCCCAGTTGAATGTAAAAACAATTTTAAATATTTGTTTTTAAAACTTAGAATTACAAATTCTCTTCCTTCTTTCCTCCCCAGTCATCCTCATTGAGAGGGCAAGAAATTCAATATACATTATTCATGTGTAGTTATGAAAACACTTTCATAATAGCCATGTTCTGAAAGACTAACTATATTTCCCTCCATCCTATCCTCCCTCCCCACTTATTCTGTTTTCTCCTTTGATCTTGTCCCTTTTCAAAAGTGTTTGCTCCTGACTAACCACTCCTCCAATCTGTTGTCCTTTCTATCATCTCCCCTCTTTTCCCCTTCCCCCTTACTCTCCTGTAGAATAGGATATTCAATCAAGTGTGTATGTTATTCTCTCCTCAAACCAAATCTGTTGGGAGATAATTTTTATGGGAGATAATTTATCACATTCTACCTCTCCCTTTTCCTTCTCTCAATAGGTTCCTCTCTCACCTTTTAATTTCATATTAGATATCATCCCTGCATATTCAACTAACCCTGTGACATCTCTCTCTCTCTCTCTCTCTCTCTCTCTCTCTCTCTCTCTCTCTCTCTCTCTCCATCTCTATCTCTGTCTCTCTCAAATTTCCTCCAACTACCCTAATACTGAGAAAGGTTTCATGAGTTACAAATATCATCTACAAATGTAAACAGTTCAACTTTAATAAATCCCTTATGATTTCTCTTTCCTGTTTATCTTTTCATGGTTCTCTTGATTCTTGCATAAAAAAGTCAAATTTTCTATACAACTCAGGTCTTTTCATTGAGAATGCTTGAAAGTCCTCTTTTTGATTGAATGTCCATTTTCCCCCCCCATGTATTATACTCCATTTTGCTGAGTAGGTGATCCTTGGTTTTAATCCTAGCTCCTTTCACCATCAAAATATCATATTCCAAACACTTCTACCTCTTAATGTAGAAGCTGCTAGATCTTGAATTATCTTGCTTGTATTTCCACAGTACTCTAATTGTTTCTTTATGGCTGCTTGCAATATTTTCTTCTTGACTTGAGAACTCTGGAATTTGGCTACAATATTCCTAGAAGTTTTCCTTTTGGGATCTCTTTCAACATATTCTAGAATATCAGGTCAGTTTTCTTTGATAATTTCTTGAAATATAATGTCTAGGTTCTTTTTCCAATTCATGGCTTTCAGGTAGTCCAATAATTTTTTAAATGATCTCTCCTGGATTTGTTTTTCAGGTCAGTTGTTTTTCCAATGAGATATTTCTCATTATCTTCTTTTTTGCATTCTTTTTGTCTTTTTAAATAATTTCTTGATATTTCATAAAGTCATTCACTTTCATCTGCTCTATTCTAATTTTAAAGGAATTCAGTGAGCTTTTGGATCTCTTTTTCCATTTGGCAAATTTTTTTTTTAAGGCTTTCTTCTCCTCATTGGCTTTTTGAATCTCTTTTGCCATTTGGGTTAGTTTATGTTTTAAGGTGTTATTTTCTTCAGTATTTTTTTTAGTGGGGGGAAGGGGTTCCTTTAGCAAGTTTTGACTTATTTTTTAATGATTTTCTTGCATCACCATCATTTTTCTTCCCATTTTTTCCTCTACTTCTCTTACTTGATTTTCACAAGCCTTTTTGAGCTCTTCCATGACTTGCACTCAATTTGTATTTTTCTTGGAAGCTTTTGATGTAGGAGCTTTGACTTTGTTGTCTTATTCTGATTGTATGTTTTAATCTTCTTTGTAACCAAAGTAATATTCTATAGTCTGAGTTTTTTATGCTGTTGTTCTTCTTCTTAGACAAATACTTGTCAAGATAGGACTCTGCTTCTAGTAGGGGCTATCGGTAGGGGTGGTGTATTGTCCCAGTCTTCAGAGGTTTTGTACAACCGTTTTCATAAAAAACAAACAAACAAACAAAAAACTTCTAGGCATCTGTGAAGTTTCAGCTTTTCCAAGGCGGTATACTCAAAGGAGAATTGTTTACTCCTTTGCTGGCCTGTGCTATAATCTGTGAGTGAACACAAACACTCTTTTCTGCTTTGGAAGTGTAAGGAGGATTCCCTCTCTATCACTGCGACAAGTTCCATCACACCAGCACTCCTCTTCACCCCAGGACCTTCAGGTAGGACTGTGGCCCAGATCCAAGCAGGGTAAAGCAAGAGAATCTTGCCTCAATACCAGTAAAAAAAAAAAGATCCCTGCAATCACTCTCTGATCAGCACTTGATCCCCACACCATCTGTAGGCCAGCAGCTCTGCAAGTAGCCTCCTCTGCTGCTGCTGCCACTGCCACTGCCACCTCCACTGCCCTGCAGCTGGGGCTGGACCACCTTTCTCTTTCACCCAGGTTCTAAGGAGTTTTCCCACTGATATTCTATGCTGTTTTTGGCATTTGTGGACTGAAAAGTCTGAAATCTGCCACATCTGGCAGTGATTCAGGCCCCTGAAGTTGGCTCTGGCACCATCCATGATGATGGAGCTGAGGCCAGACTCTGTTCTGCTCCCAGCCCAGTGTGATAGACACTTCCTGTTGACCTTCCAGGCTACCTTGGGCTGGACATCATCATCATCATCATCATCATCATCATCATCATCATCATCATCATCATCATCTCTTTCGTAGCCCTTCCTTATTCACCCTTCTCATTGGAGATTACCTTCCAATTCCTATGTCCATCTCCTATACAGCAAAGTATTTACATATTACCTCACCCATGAGAATGTGAGCTCCTTGAGGGTTAGAATTGTCCTTTTTGCCTTTCTTTGTATCATCACCTATTAGCTCTGTAGATACAAAGGATTTTTATCTAAGCTTACTAATAATGTCTGAAAGGCAGCCTGTTGACATACAATGTAAGACACCTAGGGCCCAAAGTTGCACTAGTCTAAAAGTAAACCAAAGTTATTCAACATCTCTCTTTCCCCTACAGCACTGGTTCTCAAATTGTGGATCTTGACCCCTTTGGGGGTCAAACAACCCTTTCACAGGGGTCACCTAAGACCATTGGAAAACACATATTTCTGATGGTTTTAGAAGCTGAGACATTGCTGCTCTATCTGTCTCCAGGCAGATCCATCCACATGCAGACACGCCCACATGTGAGTATTAAAGCGTCATGGCATTAGGAAGGTTGAGAACCACTGCCCTAAAGCTAGGCAAAAATTTCACAAGCAAAGCATGTTTCCTCACCAATGGACCCAACTCCACAGAAATCTAGAACCTCTTGCAGTTTTTCAGGGCATTTCTTTGATTTCCTAGATCCTGACTAATCTTTTAATTGTTTGAAGTTTACTAAGGTTCCCAGTGACTTTTTTGTTTTTCATTCCAAATGGGTTTTCTCTTTCAGTAAAGCTTTTGCCAAAGCAAATCCTATCTGCCAATGCAGAAAAAGAGATAAACCTTGACTGCACCTCCAAATGCATGAAACTCTGCTGTGTCTAGCTATATCAATACATCAAATCCAATGAATCAAAACAAGTGCTGAGGAGATACCATCTTTCCCTCTCAAATTTTGAAATTCTTAGAAAAAATGATTCCCTTTGTAGTAATTGGAGATAGTCACTGATTCACCAGGACAAATTGGGGGAAAAAAAAAGACTCCAGGCACATACTAAGTGCTTAGTGTTTGTGATGGAATTTGTGCTCATTGATTGATTATATCCATATTCAGTGGGTGCAAAAATGAGACTCAGAGATGTATGGAAACTGCAAAGAGACAGAGTTTGATCCCAAATCCTGCTAAGTCAATGTTTAGATGCTTATTGCAACCCTACACATCCACAAAGTGATCCTTAAGAGATGATTGTGTACATTGTGGGCTGGGAAGCAGTGGAAACAACTACCTTTTTAAGTATTAGAAGGGATGCCAAGTGGAAGAGAAGTAATAGTGACTCAATTTCTTCTATTTATTTCTCCAGAATACGTCCCTGGGAGTGAAGGTGGTTATCATAATTAGACAAATGCAGGTTTTACGTCAGGGAAAAACAGCAACAAATTCTCACCATGACAACCTTCTAATTAGGGAATGGAAAGGTTCAAGTGTGATGGTTTTCTCTATTCCTTTAGTGTTTGAAGGAGAAGCTTTCCCGTCATGTGTAGAACCTACTAAAGCAGGGAGAAAAGTCACAGCATAACTTGGCAAGCATTTATCAGGTACCAAGAACACTTCAGGGACCACACTTTTGTCTGGGCAGGCAGAGGTTAAACTTGGACAATCTGTGACAAAAATCTGAAAATACCAAAACGGCAACCAGTCAGTCATTAAGAAAGCAAGCACTTCATTTTTTCTAGGCAACATTCTTTGAATACAAATAGGAGCAAAACAGACAGTTCATACCACTGAGGGCCCTGCATTCTGATGGGAGAAGGTAACATATAAAAGGGAGCTGAAAAATGGAGAGGACGTACCCAGGTAGGAGAGTCTGACAGAGAAAGTCTTGTGGAGATGAGAGAGATATCAGAGTAACCTGGAGAGGGATGAAGATCAGTTGTGATGGAGACTCCAGGATATAAGGAAATAACCTCTTGAAAGGCTGCATGCTGGTGTATGTGTTATGGGAAAATAGATTAGGATATTAGGGATGCTATGGCCACTTAGGAGGGGTTCCATATGGGTGTGGTTGAGAGGAGAAAAAATTTGTCATTCTGGAAGCTTCCTGCTTCAGCTATTTGTGCTAAATAGGTGCTAAGTGCAATACACACAGATGTTAATATACATATATATATATATATATACACACACACACACACACACACACACACATATATATATATATATATATATATATACACACATATATATATAAGTGCTATCAGCACAATCTAAATTTAGTCCCAAGTCAGAATTGCTTTAGCCAGATTAATGCCCCCCTTCCCTCCCATGGGATCTAGGATACTATAAATTAATAGTAGTAGTCATAGTTATAATCTTATTTGTAGGAGCTTTACTGCTGCTGCTGCTACTACTACTACTACTAGCACTATTATTACTACTACTACTGTTACTGTTGCTTTTGCTGTTGTAGCTACTACTCCTACTATACTACTAGTACTACTAGTACTACTACTACTACTACTACTAATAATAATAATAATAATTGTTATTATTATTATTATTATTATTATTATATAAAGAAGAGGAAGAAGATGGCTAAGTAGCATTTATATAATCTTTTAAGTTTTCCAAGAATTTTGCAAATATTTCATTTTACTTTCACAGCTACCTTGGAAGGTATTATTATTCAGTCATTTCATTTGTGTCCAAATCTTCATGACACTATCAAGTCTTTTTTGGCAAAGCTATTACAATGGTTTGTCAATTCTTTATCCAGGCCATTTTAGAGTTGAGGAACTGAGATAAATAGGGGTGAGTGACTTGCCCAGGGTCACTTAGCTAGTAAGCACTGGTGCAGAATTTGAACTCTTGCTGATTTCAAATCAAAGAATCTATCAATTGGGGTAGTTGATATTATTATCCACATTTTGAAGATAATGAAATGAAGGCATGAAGTGGTTAAGTGAAATGTCCAAGATCACACAGCCAGTAATTATCCATGTTTGGATTAAAACTCAGGTCATTTTATAGATCCATACTTATATTTTTGCAGCTAATCTTCCCAAAATGAGCATTAAAGGAAGACTTTATGCTTGTTACTACTGTTCCAAACAGAAAGAACTTAAACAAATTTAGAAAAGAATATGGGAAGGCACTGAGACAAAGCAAGATGACATGCTTTTATCAAATGATGTGAATGTTATCTTTTTTACTCAAGTTGTTATCATTTGAGAATTTTTCAGCAAAATCAGATAAAAGATTACTACTAATTTGGACAATATAGGATGGAAATGGAAATGATCAATTTTGGAGACAGGCACTAAATACAACGTGGGGGAATTGTGGATTATCCCATTAATTCTGTAAACAGTTGGCAGTGATACTTGAAAATAAAACTTGTTAATACATAAAATAATAAACTAAAATGTACATATACTTTCATCCAAACCAGCTAGAATTAGACACATGCAAAAAAGGCAATTGAAGGGATTAAATCCAAATAAAGAAAAATATTCATGAGTGCAATATCCTAAAGACAAAAAAATAGAAACAAAGTATATCCTATTGATTAGAAAATGATTACAGAGATTATGCCAAAAGAATGGAATATATGATAGAAGAGTACCATTACTTAAGAAATGAAGATATGAAGTAATCAGAAAATTATGGGAGCATTTATGGATGAAGCAAAGACAATGTGAAAAACAATATTTGGAATCACTTTAACCGTATACACAGAAAGCTCATGTGAAAAACAACATGAAAAAGATAAACCAAACAATATATAATTGTAGTGCCTGGGTCTAATCCCAGAGAGAATCTTAGGATACATATTTCTCTCCCTTCTCTGTAGAGGCATAGCCGGAGGAAGTTGGGCTGTACAATAGAACATTGGTCTTAAATCAGGATATCGGTTTGAACTTTTGTTTTTGAAATCAGACTAAGTGTGGGACCTTGTGGAAGTCAGTTGTACACTATACTTACCTAAATTTTCTAGAATGTAAAAGAACAATAACAATAGCACTTACCTCTGAGAGATATTATGATGGCAAAATGAGATAATAGTTGGGATGTGCTTTGGGAAACTGTATCTAAAGCATTTTCCAAAAGTAACGCACAATAAGAATTGTAGCAATCATCAATGTTATCAGGTGGAAGACTACGAATGTGGAACATTCTACACTACTTCAGACTCAGTTAATATTTGAGTTTGTCATGTTTTTACATGTCAGTTATAACCTCTCAGGGAGATTTATAGAAAAAAAATGGCCTAGGAAAGTCAGGGTGGAAATTTATGAAAGGGTTATGACCTTTCCCAGTGAAAGTATATGTGTATTCTTTAAAACATTATTACATTAAACATTTGTATCCCACTACTTCATTTGGATGATTTTCAATCAGTAAGTTGATTTTTCCCAAATAATAAAGGACATTCATCTGGTCCAGAGTTTCCTCATAGCATTTTTAACCTCTGTATTCCTAAGGGTATAGATCAAGGGGTTTAACATAGGAGTAATCATAGTAAAACATACAGACACAGGTTTATCTATAGGAAAAGTAGCTACTGGCCTCACATACAAGAAAATACAGGGAGCAAAACACAAGACCACCACTGTGAAGTGAGAGCTACAGGTTGAAAGGGCCTTCCTTCTTCCTTCCGAGCTACCACCTTTCAGGGAAGAGAGAATAACTACATAGGAGACAGTTAGTAGGAGAAAGATTGACAGGCACATTACTCCACTGTTAGCAATGACTAAAATACCAAGAACGTGGGTGTCCATGCAGGCCAGTTTCAGCAATGGGAACAAGTCACACATGAAGTGATCCATGACATTAGGGCCACAGAAGGGAAGATGGGCCATGAAGAGGAGTTGTATGGTGGCATGTATGGAACCTCCCATCCAGGCTGCTGCCACCAGTAGGTGGCACAGATGAGGATTCATGATGGTCATGTAGTGCAGGGGTTTGCAGATGGCCACATAGCGATCATAAGCCATGACCACTAGGAGGATGATTTCAACACCACCAAAAAAGTGCTCTGCAAAGAGTTGAGTCAGACATCCTTCCAGGGAGATGATTGTCTTCTCGTAGAGTAAATCCACAACCATCTTAGGAGTAATAACTGAAGAGAAGGTAGTATCCACGATGGATAAGAAGGTGAGAAAAAAGTACATGGGTGATTTCAAAGTCTGGCTGGCAGTCAAGGTGATGACAATGAGTAAGTTTCCTATAATTGTGATTATATATATGCTTAAGAAAATGAGAAATAAAACTTTTCGAAGCTTCGGACTTTGTGTGAGGCCTAGCAGAATGAATTCAGTTACATTGTTTTTATTCTCCATCTTGTTCTATCTTCTGTCAACTTCCTGATAATTCCATAATCCTATTGTTACTTTCCTTTGGTCTTCATTTCTTCCTCCCATGAGACCTTGCCTATATCTCACTTAAAAATCCAGTTATTTTAATTCCAGGTTAAGTCAATCATGAGTCTTCTTTATGAAACTGATTATTTTAGTAGAGATGAATTTCAAACAGTGAGAAAGAAGGAATACCACATCCTCAGTACTAAGGAATGTCATTCATCTCCCTTTCATCTTAGAGATAATAGTACATTCCTTTCATGCTGACCAGTTTTTCTGTAACTGAAGGAAAAGAGAAAGTATGAAACATCATGAAACATACATGAAACATCAATAAAATCCAAGAGATTGATATAGCTCCTAGCTATGGTTTTGAATTGTGTACTTAGTTTGCAACTACATATTTCACATTTTAGATGAAATTTTCTAGATAAGGTTAAGAAGTGCTTTTTTTTAAGCGTAATGGGACAAGATGGTCTAAAACTTCACTGAGATAAGTAAATAGTAGAATAGTAATTGCATCAAAAAAAACTTCTTTCATGTCCTGCTTCTGACTATATCTCACTAGATAAATCACTTAACCTATGAATACCAAGGGATCATTTTAAATCCAGAAGCTGTAATGCACTGGATTAACTCTATGGCTAGTGGGAGCTTCCTTCTTAAGAGATATCTGGTTAAAAAGAAAACAAATACATAACACTCAGTATGACACTGGTACTTTCAGTAACAATAACTGATAGTTTAAATTTTATAAAATATTTTTCCAACTATGCCTCATTTAAATGTCAAATAATTCTATAGGGTATCTACTACAGATATCACTCCCATTTTACAGGTGAGGAAGCTGAGGCCCAGAGAAGTTAAGTGGTTTACTTTGGTCCACTGAAAAGTCACATTCAGGTGTTCGAATGACCTTGCAGAACATCCTACTTCCAACTCTTATGCTATACACTGACTCTTCCTCATACCTAAAATGCATTTCTTCTCCATTTCATTTTATCAAGTTAAATTATCTTCAAGGCTCAGCATGGGTTACTCCTTCTAAGAAGTTACTTGATGACTCTTACCCTTGGATATTATCTATCACTTATCTTTATGGAAAGGTTTCTCTATCCTTGTTTTTCTTACTTATTTCCTCAAATTGTTTCCTGAAGAAATAAATAGTAGAGACAGAGACACATGACACACTTTGTCTTGCCTATTCATTCCAAAATTGTTTTCCTGACACTGCAGTAGAGGAGATTTTTTTTTCCATGTAAGGATTATTTCTCATGTACTGTATATACTCAGTGTCTGTCAAAGTGCCTTTCACTGAAGTTATTAATAAATATTTGATGAATTAATGGACAAATAATTCAGAGGCAATGTAATAATGCTGGACATTGTGTGAGAAAGAACAAACTTTTCTACTTTTAAAGCTTAGTAGTTAAATGATACCAGGAAAATCATTTAATTTTTCTGTATTAAGCAATGCATTAGGACTTGTTCAAGTTTAGATACCTTGTGCTATGTGGTACAGAATAACTATGCTGATGAAATTGCTAAAAGTTCAAAATTCATATTCATTGTTTATCTGGTATACTGTCAGCTCTGAATATATTATTCACTAATAGTAGGAACTTAGACAAATCCTTTGGTATTTCTTCACTATGCATATGTATACATATGTGTGTATATGCATACATATACACATATATGTATATACACATATTTGTATATGGTATTTGTATGCATTATTTGTACTATATACACATACACTCAAATTTATGTGCATATGTGTATGTGACTATATGAGTGTGTATGTATAGGTAAACATATCACATGTTTATGCATGTATATATCATATATGTATGTATATAGATACATAAAAATATATTGTATGTATGTGTGTGTGTATACACATACGAGTGTGAATAAATATGAGACTCAAAGTTATCCAAAATAACTTCAATTGCTATTGTTGACAATGATGTGAATCAGAATAAGTAGCAAGGAAGAGACTGTATCTCATTATGGTCTTTGAAGTAAACTAGGCAGTCCTAGAGGCAGAGGTGAGAGAGAGAAATGATCTACAGACTCACAGAATATCAGACTTTTAGAGGAGGAAGGATCTCAACATCTCAGTAGTCAAACTTATATCCTTAATGAATGTTCACTATTACATACCTGACAATGAAATATCAAGGCTCTGCAAGTAGAACAATGAGAATGACTTCTTTTCTTCCTAATCCTCCTCTTCCTCCTCTTCTTACTATTTGAATTCCTTCTCTTTCTCCCCACCCCACCATTTCTACTACTATATTGATGACAATGACTATGATGACTACAATAACAATTGCTTTTGTATGATTATGACCAACCCCACAACCACCTTCCCATCACTATTCTGGTTCCCCTCTTATGTTAACATAAGAATTTATGAAAACCTTTCTGACTTCATTATCTCTGGAATCAAACAGAATTTTAGATGAGTTATGATAAGGTAAGAATATAGTGGAACTGTCCGTTGTCATATTGAGTTTAAAATTTATTAAAATCTTTACACTTTTTCAAAGAAATCTAAACATCAAACTATGGTTCATTCTTAATACATTTTGAACTTGATTTTAGTTTAATATCACCCAAAGGCAAGCCTTCATATTTTGCTCTATTGAATTTGATCTTCTTAAATTTTGCCTAGTGCTCTAGACTGTCTAGAGAGTTTTGAATCCTTACTCTATAATCCTCTTTTACAGAGTATTTTTTGTAATCCTAACTATTCCTCTAATCTACATTTATTCTGAAACTTGGATAAACTTACTATACATACTTTATATAAATCATGTTAACAGTGCTAAATAGTACAGTTCCAAACACAGAACCCTGGAGAACACCTCTGTGTTCATACTCCCATGCTGACACTGAACAGTTAACAACATATCTTGATTACCACTACCCAAACACATAGGCATCTGTATGTGGTATCATTTATCTTCTCCACAAGAATGATATAATTTATCAAAAACTCTGCTAAAATCTAAATGGAGTAGATAAATTATTGTTCAAATTCCCATCATCATTAGACTCAATTATCCTTTAATAAAGCAGAAAATAAAAAGTTTCCATATTTTTTATGCAATTTAACTACAGAATGTTGAATTGGCCTTCCATTGCTGACAGTTTTTGATTTAACTATATAGGCAATACAGTAGATCAGAAGTCATACTCTTTTTGGAATCCAAAGGTTTGCTTCACATTTTCAAGCTTACAAATGGCAAATCTACAGATTGTAGGAGAGTCAAATGGAAAGTTTAGGCTTTAGTATACTAATCTATTATCTATGGGAATGTACTAAGTGCCATTTAAGTAAATTTCTATCACAAAATTGATGATAATGTGAAATATTATTTAAGAAGCAATGCCACTTTTAATCAAGCATTAAAACACTCATGTTCCATGGGTCTTCTCAATACAATCACTTAGCAATTGCCTTGACTTGTGTGATCTCAATGTTTTGCATTTTTAAAAATTTTTAATTGTGGTAGAAATTACTGTAACCAACAAACATAAAGAAAAAAATCTATAGAAAGAAAGATTGGGTCACTGAACTTTGGAAAACAGTAAAATGCATGATCATCTGGAGTCTTGGTTACCAAACTCTATGTACCCAAGAGGTCTGCGTTGAGTTGTCCTTACCTATAAGCTCATGGAGAAATTGGTTGGCTTCCAGATGTACAACTGCTATTTCTTTTCCTATCTCTGTGACTGTAACTTTCCAGAAAGTATATAGCAGTATCTCTCTAGGGCTCACAGTTTTTCTCTCTGGGTGAGATTGACCACTGTGTTTTACAGTGGATTAGAAGTCAGAATCTTACCTATTTTACTCACTATTTTATTGATGTTCAACAAATCACTTGTTTTTCCAGAACTACAGTTCTTTATCAGGAAGTAGGTTCAATTGGAAGACATCTTTCCCTTCTTAAGTTTCTGAAAACCTACCTTTTGCAGAACTAGATAAAACTGGCACAGATCAAGATAAAAAGTGAGGACTGAAATGGCTGGTACAGAAATACCTAATGGAAAATGCCACCTCATGCTTCACCAAATGATTGGAATTCTCATAAAGCATTTTGAGATACTGAAAAAAAGCCTTCAGAGTTTCAAAAATTAGACACTGTTCAGTGGAGGTTGTAATAAATCCTTTGGTTTCATAGAGAACCTTTTTCCATAAAGACAAACAGTTAAAAGAATGTTCATCTTGTGATGAAGTTAGAATGTCAGGAGCATCTAATAATTACCTTCTGGATAACAAAAGCCTGAAATATGGTTTCTTTATAGCAATGGTGCCCCACTGAAGATAAGTCTCGGGTTGCTGGTAAGTTAATCAGCATGACAGTGAGTTCACTTTTCAATATGAGATAGGGGAAGAACATCAGCCGAGTCAGGTAAAGTTAAAATGGAAAGAGATAAATGAGTTCATAATTGCCATTAGCTAATTAGTAATTATATAACCAAAGCAGACAATTGAAAAAAATGTAGTGGAACACATGAAGTAATAGTGAAATCCAACAACCCCTACTGGTTTTGGAAACTATAATGCTAAAGAGGTCTCTATGGAAAAAAAGATCCTTTGTTGACCAAGTCAAATCTGATTCCCAGTGGACAAGTATATTTGCCACCAAGGAAGCCCCATACACTGAAGTCCATAGGGATGAACGTAAAGTTACCTTTTGCTAATTTATTCCTAACACCCAGAAAACAATCCCTAATGATTTTTCTCCTTTGCAGGAATATACAAAAAATACTTTTGCCTTTGGAGTCAAAGAACATAGGAATAAATCCAAACTCTACTCTTTATAACCTGTATAACTTTTCTTTTATCATCCCATCTCTGTGAACCCAAATATTCTCATCTATAAAATGAGAGAAAAAGCTAATAATTAATAGATAACCTGTAAGATCCCATATAGTTCTAAAACCTATGAAATTCCCTGTTTTATCTGAATAAGAATTCACAATGCTAGGTTACAAGAAGCTTGTCATTATCTTTTTCAATTCCCCCTGTCTCGTGTAAAAGAAGAGTAGACTTGCTGGCTAATTTGAGAAGTGTAAAAGGATCTTGTAATCCCTATATACCTCTGGCAACCATATCAAAATGACTATAACTTCTCCAATTATATGATACTTTATTATTGTTGTAAATAATGATAGCAATAACTGATGACAATTTTACAAAAACAAACAAAAAAAATCACTGTAGAGTCATTTCTATGCCCTTCAGTACATATGGTTCCTTTGATTCAAATAGACATGCTACTGGGGAGCAGATTTTGTTGTGGCAGAACGGTTCTCCCCAGCCAATGGAATATGTTCAAAATATCCTCATCCAAAACCACCAGGAAGTGCTGATTTCACTATAGTGGTTGGTGTTGTATCACTATCATCTCTAAAATTTACAATAAAATACAATAAAATAACATCTTCCAGACACTGTGCAAAGTGCTTTATAACTAACTTCTAATTTGATTCTCAAAACCCTGGGGGAGATGTAGGACCAGTGAATTTCCTTATTTTACTGGTAAAGAAACCAAGACAACTAGAATTTAGGGAAATTCCCCAGGGTCATATAGTTAGGAAGTATCTGAGGACCTTTTTGAAATCAAGTCTTTTGTTCTCCAGGTTTGGTGCTCTATCAGCACTTTTTATCTCCTCAAATTTAATTTTAATATGTGGAATTAATTTTTAAAAATAACCAATATGAATGTATGAATATCTTGGGTCCTACTATCTGTGTGACTCTTGCCAAATCATATCCCTTATTTGCATCTCCTGGGCATCTAATACAACACTGGGGACAAAACACTTACAGAAATTACTTAAGGAATTTTTGAAAAGAAGTTGCTTTAACTTAATTGAAAACACATAGGATGACTTACCTATGAGATATGGAATTGTAAGAGCATAGATATTTGAGCTGAGTTTCTATGTAAACTTTATTTAAATTATAGATTCCATTTTAATCACCGTGTTTAACTTGGAGCATTGCCATAATGAAATGATGAAATTGAAATTTGATATACTGTAGATATTTCTGTGATTTTAAATTCTTCCATTGGGCCAAAGTTCAACTTATAAACAAATTTTTTTTCTGGTTATGATATTCAGTTATAAAATAATGAATCATTATGATTGTAGAAGATTAAAAATTGTATATGACTCAAAAGATGTTGGAAAGATTTTATACAGAAAGTGTGAGTGACTGGTAGTGTTGAGGGTTAGAAAAGGTGGATTTCTATGGAAATCTTTTGAGGGTTCTTACCAGCCTGAAAGAATTACCAGGCATGAGCAGTCTTGGCAGTTTTAAGTGACTTTATTACGCTTGTCAAGCAGACAGGAGAAAACTAAGGTGAATCATCCTGCCAAGTATGGGGATTGGGGGTACTGATTATATAGTAACAAAAGTCATATAGAGGTGGAATTTGGGAAGAGCACCCAGCCTGTCTGCCCTGAAAGGTCCCCCTTTGATAAGGTGAAAAGGAGTTATCTTACAGCTGGCCACTAGAACAAAAAAGGTAATCCTTTCTCTAAGGAATCCTTAGATGTGGCCTGTTATAGTTAACAATCTTCAGGGAAGATACTTACAGGCTGGGGGTGGGGGAAGGGACAGAGTTAATGACTTACAGCTGGGGGGGGGGGGAGGTGACCTTTCCACAGGCTGATATCACATACCCAGGTGCCCAAACAGATGAGATTCAAGACAAAGTCACCCCAAAACATTACAAAACCTCAGTGCCCCCTTCATTCCCCCCTGAACAAGTGTAAACCCAAATTCTTTTGTGGATAAGGGACGAAAGTCTCAATTTTCTTAGGCTGTTTCATGGTCGTAGAGTTGTCCCTGCCTCAAAGGGTCCATCAGTCAGGAGGTGGAAGGGGGGGCAGTATCCAATGTCCGGAACTTGGCAGATGCCAGATCCAGGGGGTGTAGGGGAGTTACTTCGGGCAGTAGTTCAACTTGAACAGTCATCGGGAGTTGGAATGCACTCAGCCTGGAAGAGACAAGTCTAGCAAAAAGATTAAGTAGACAAGGGCCAAAAATAAGTATAAGGATTATGATTACAAGTGGGACCAGAAAAGGAGTTATTATGGAGAGAATCCAGGACCCCCTTGGGGAGGTGGATAGGTTTGCCCACATAGGATTAGCCACTGTAGGTGGGGTGGCAAAGACTTCTGAGGTGGCCACATTAGGGAAAAAGAGAAAAAGAGTGTCAACAAAAACAAGGAGTAGTTTAAATCCCCTGCATGGGGGCATATGGGTGAAGTCCATTTGCCAATCTTCCCCTGAATAGGTGCCTCTCCTCTGAATAGGTTTTAAAAGAAGAGGTGGTTTAACGGCCCCCTCGGGGTTCACTTGGGCACAAGTCTGACAAGCACGGCAGCCTTGTCAAATTGTCTCACCCAGTTTATGTCCTGTGAAGAGAGGCTTTATTAGGGATTGAAGGGCATTCTTTCCCAAATGTGTGGCCTGATGTAATCCTGACAGCAACTTCCACTGGCTCCCTTCTGGGATAAGGAGCTGACCTGTGGGTGTCTGATACCACCCTGAGGCAGAAAGAATATATCCTCTGTCTTTGGCAAGGACCTTTTCCTCAGGGCTATAGGAAGGTTTGTATGAATCAGAGATCTGTGGGAATAAGGGGGCTATCACAGTAAATTGATGGGCTGTTTCCTTTGCTGCAGCGTCTGCCCTGCGATTCCCCACAGCTTGATCTGATTCTCCCTTTTGGTGGCCCTTACAGAACACAACAGCCACCTCACAGGGTTTATTAACGGCTTGGAGAAGTTGTAAAATCTCCTGGGCATGTTTGATAGGAGAATTTTTTGCTGTCAGATATCCCCTTTCCCTCCGTATGGCCCCATGAACATGCAGAACATGGAAAGCATATTTAGAATCAGTAGATGTTTATCCTTTTATTTTCACCTAGCTCTAAAGCTCTGGTGAGTGCTATTAGTTCTGCCTTCTGGGCAGAGGTCCCAAGGGGTAGAGGCTTGGCTTCTATGGTGCAGTGAGTGCTGACCACTGCATACCCTGCCCTCCTCACCCCTTGTTCTATAAAACTGGAACCATCTGTGTACCATTCCTCATCAGGATTAATGAGAGGGGCATCTTTGAGATCAGGGCGACTCGAGTATACTGAGTCAAGGGAGTCTCCACAATCATGAATGAGGCCATCTGAGTGGGCAGTATCAGGCAGAAGAGTTGCTGGGGTTGAGAGTATGGCACACTTTGAGAGTTAGGTCAGGGGTGTCTAAGAGCAGGGCCTGATATTTGGTGAGCCATCCTCTAGCCAGCCACTGATGACCTTTTGCTTCCAAAATACTCTGGACTCGGTGGGGGGTTAAAACCTCCAAAGGCTGGCCGAAAGTAAGTTTAGAGGCTTCTTCAATTAGAATGGCCGTTGCTGCTACTGCCCGGAGGCATGAGGGCCATCCAGCAGCCACAGAGTCAAGTTGTTTAGAAAAATAAGCGACTGGCAGTCGATCAGGTCCTAGGGACTAAGTTAAAACTCCTAAAGCCTGACCCTTCCTCTCATCCACGTATAAAGTGAATGGCTTTTCCAAATTAGGTATGGCCAGTGCAGGCGAGGAAGTCAATTTGCATTTCAAAGTTTGAAAGGCCGCAACCTTTATCTGGTCCCCAATCCAAGGGGAGATTATCTGGCCCTTGAGTAGACTCATAGAGGGCTTTAGCCATAAATCCAAAATTAGGGATCCACATTCTACAAAATCCAGCCATGCCCAGAAAAGTACGGAGCTGCTTTTTAGTGGCTGGGACAGGAATAGACAATATAGCCTGTTTACTCTCAGGTGTTAAGGATCGAGAGGTGGGAGTTAATTCATGGCCCAGGTATTTAACATTCTGGCTAGCTGTTTGAGCCTTAGCCAGGGAGACCCGGTACCCTCGAGTGCCCAGAAAATTAAGAGTCTTTGTGGCAGCACTTAGGGATTCCTCCCGGGTTGGGCTACAGATAAGAATATCATCCACATATTGAATCAGGCTACTATTGGACAGGTCCAGATCCCTCAGATCTTTCCTCAAAGCTTGACCAAATAAATGGG
>CM053583.1:17541494-17562836 GCA_028627135.1 Pseudochirops cupreus | reverse complement strand
TTATTTGTATATAACACTTATGGGAAAACTAATAGTGTCATGGGAAGTTATAATGGGATTTTGATCTTTGTTAGTAAAAGGAGTATGAGAACAAGAGTATAAAATATTGTTAAAAAGAAATCTTATTTTGGGCCTCATCCTAATCCATAAGTAAACTTAGAGAGATAAAAAAGAAAAAAAATATTTTATTAGCATAACGAAGTAGTATGTAGTTGAGTCTTGCCAGTGAGGGTTTCAAACTGTTCATGCTGCTTTAAGAAATGGGGGAAAATGTATAGATACAACAATATATAAAGGCAAAACAATATTGACTGACTTAAATAACCATGAGAACATGGGATTAGTGCTGCCCTTGTAGTATGACAGGGAAATGAGATTAGTATGCGTGGCTGATTGGGACAATACTGAAGACTAAACAAGCTTTGAACATGGGGTCACTCTGATTAGTTCTGCACAAGGGACTAACTTTGCACAAAAGAACTGACAAATTAAACTACTAAACTATTAATATCTTTTTCTTCATTTGAACGATTTGATTATTGGATATATTTTATTGAAAACACAAAGTAACTTTTGTAATCCAGAGTTTCCTCATGGCATTTTTAACCTCTATATTCCTAAGAGAGTAGATCAAGGGGTTTAACATAGGAGTAATCGTACTTACACACAGAGACACAGCTTTATCTATAGGAAAAGTGACTACTGGCCTCACGTATAAGAATATACAAGGAACAAAAAATAGGACGACCACTGTGAAGTGGGAACTGCAAGTGGAAAGGGCCTTCCTCCTTCCTTCTGAACTACCACCCTTCAGGGAAGAAAGAATAACAACATAGGAGCCAATTAATATGAGGAAGATGGACAGGCACATTACTCCACTGTTAGCAATGACTAAAAGACCAAGAACTTGGGTGTCCATGCAGGCCAGTTTTAGCAAGGGGAACAAGTCACACATGAAGTGGTCAATGACATTAGGGCCACAGAAGGGAAGATGGGCCATGAAGAGAAGTTGTATGGTGGCATGTATGAAGCCCCCCACCCAGGCTGCTGCCACCAACATATGGCACACATGAGGATTCATGATGACCATGTAGTGCAGAGGTTTGCAGATAGCCACATAGCGATCATATGCCATGACCACAAGGAGGATGATTCCAACACCACCAAAAAAATGATCTGCGAAGAGCTGAGACAGACAGCCTTCCAAGGAGATGGTTATCTTCTCATAGAGTAAATCTGCAACCATCCCAGGAACAATGACTGAAGAAAAGGTAGTATCCACAATGGATAAGAAGGTAAGAAAAAAGTACATGGGTGATCTCAAAGTCTGGCTGGCTGTTATGGTTATGACAATGAGTAAGTTTCCTATAATTGTGATAATATATATGATTAAAAAAATGACAAAGTAAATTTTTCGAAGCTTCAGACTTTGTGTGAGGCCTAGCAGAATGAATTCAGTTACATTGTTTTTATTCTCCATTTTGGTCAATCTTCTGCCCGATTCCTTATTTTCCCATAGTTTTATTGGTTCTTTCCTTTTCTCTTCATTTCTTCCTCTAATGACTGACACCTTGTCTCTACCTTACCTAAAAAAATATCCAGTTAATTTAATTCCAAATCGAGTCAGTCATGAGCCTTCTCCAAGAAACTACTTATTCTTTTAGGAAAGAATTTTGTAAAGTGGGAAAGAAGGGCTACAATATCCTAAATACTAAGGGATGTGATTCTTCTCTCTTTTATCTTAGAGGTAATTGGTGAATGTAATTTCCTTTTGTGTAGCTAGTTTGTCTGTAACTGAAAAAAGGAAAACATGAGTCAACATCATGGTTATCAATGATTAAAATCCAACATATTAATTTAACTCCTAGTTATGTTGTAAGTACACATTTCCCATGTTAGACGAAATTGTAGATAAGGTGAATGAGTAGGTGACTTTTGAGTAGAATGAGAAAGGATGATCTGAAGCTTGATTGAGATAAATGAGTAGGTGGAGTAATAATCTTGGAGTCAGGAAAACTTCTTTCCTGCCCTGCTTCTGTCTATAGGACTCTGGGCAAATCACTTAGTTTAAAAGTACCTGGGTATTTCTGAAGAAGGTGCCAAGTTGTAGAATAACTGTATGGGTAGAGGGAGCTTCCTTGTTAGGAGACTCTTGAATTCAGTGAAATTATATATCTGGTTAAAAAGAAAGAAAACGTTTAGTGATTATGAGTAATAATAACAGTAAATGATACTTTAACCTTTACAAAATGTTTTATCGACAATGCCTAATTCAAACTTCAAAATAATTCTGAAAAGTAAGTACTACAGACATCATTCCCAATTAAGAGATGAGGAAACTGAGACCTAGAGAGGTTAAGTGGTTTATTCTTCCTCACCCAGCTAGTAAGTGCCAGAGGTAGAATTCAAACACAAGAATCTTGGCTCCAAGCTGAATTTAGTCTTTACATCCTGATGAATAGTGAAAGGGGGGTGGGTGGATCTTCTAAAGAGAGGTTACTTGGTGAGAAGAAAAATTGTTAGACCTAAGCATTATATATAGGTGTATGTATGCATATATATGTAAACTTATATGTATATTTTTAATAAAGGGGAAGGGATGGGCAACTACAGTCATAGAGACATCATAAGGAATTGCTCCCCAAAAGATTTACACTTTATTACATGTGATAGTCATTTAACCACAACTCATTGAAGGTCAACGCTCATTTTAGCATAAAATGCTAGATTTAGAGCCAAAAGGTAGGTCGGAAGTAATTTAGGCCAGCCCCTCATTTTAGCAGTGAGGAAATTTAAGTGATCAGTGATGAAAGCCTCATCCAAGACCACAGAAGTAGCTGGCCCTATGCTGGGTTTCACATGCAAGTTGTTTGATGCTAAGTCCATCAGAGTGATGGAAAAATGGAAACTTTCAAATGGACATCTACCGATTTCATTATTCCTTGTGACTAGACTGATACGTGAAATCAGGGACAGCTATATACTCAAAATTTATTATCCTTCTTTGTGAAACTTTCCACTCATTGCAACCTTCCAGTTACCCTCTAAGGCCTCCCTGTGCTCTCAGTCACCTAAACTCTTAACCTAGTTGTCATGTTCATTCCCTCACTCAAAATTACCTCACATTTTTGGTCAGTTGTCATATCTTATCTTCTAGCTTCACAACCACTTTCATATTCTTTTCCTACTTTATACCCAATATCTATCACCTACTTGGTCTTATTATCTCTTCCCTGATCTGTTACAACAACCTTCTGGTTAATCCACCTGTTTGAAGTTTCACTCTACTCCCCTGAAGGTTCCACTTTGCTGCCAAACTGGTCTTCCACTGCAGGTCTAATCACATAAAATACCATCCCTACTCCATACTTCCCATTCACCTGCATACATGCACACCCAAGAAATCTTTTTCTTCCTAGTTACTTTTAAGATCAACTGGAAATTCTTCCATTAAACATTAAAATACTTTCACAAACTTGAATCCCAGTTTTCCATTCCTCTAATCCCTTCCATTCACTTTACTAATCACTTCTAAGGCACTACTTGCTTATTTCAAACATACCATGGTGCCATTCCATCTCATAATTCCAGGCCTTTACATTGGCTATCCTGCCCATATGGATTTTTGGCTCTCTTCACCTCCGTCTCTTAATTTTCCTGTCTTCTGGATAGTTTGAATTTCAGATTCTGTAAAGGGCCTTCTTATTGTCTGCTGCATCAAGTGTTTGTGTATGCATACATATATACGCACATATACACACACACGTATTTCATTCATTATTTTATTTAATTTAGTATAGTTATGCATATACACATATACATACATATACATGCATACACATGTACACACATACATATGCACACACACACTAGTATGCTGTTATCATGCAACCTATTCAGTCTTGCATATGTAAGGTTTCTTGTTGTTGCTGTAGTTTGTTTGTTTTTGTCTTCTGGTGGAAAGTACAGACATTGCTTGAGACCTTAGGAGAAATGCCTCTGGTAGTAATACTCTCTAGGGTGTGTTGTAAAACTTTTCCTATTTTTCATGCCTGCCTGGTTCCTTCCTTTGCTCATTATCTCCCCTCTTCTGCCACACCTTTCTCCCTCCCTGCCTTCCTTTCTCCCTCCTTCCTTTTATTCCTTCCCTTTCTTCCTTGTTCCATTCATTTATTTCCTCATGTTAATTTGACTTTCCTCCCTTCCAGTTCCAGCCCTTCAGTTAATTCTTTCTACCATCCTCTCTGCTGTAGTCATTTCTGCTGTAGTTCAATTTATATCTGTGTCTTGGCAAGCCCTAATCACAGATTATGGCCATCACATACTTTTTCTTGTCTTCTACATATATTGTTAAAAAGGCTGGAAAAAGTCACTGAGTTCCCTCCATACATGTTATTTAACATATCTGAAGTACTCACTGTTGAAAGGCATTTTATGTTTGCTTTGCCAATTAAATCCCATTCCTTACATAGAAATGTTTGATATGTTTCTATTCTTCTTAAAGACAATAATAGATAAACTTTGGATAGTGATTTAGGGTTTATAAGGCACTTCACATGTGTTACCTCATTTGATTCTCACAAGTATCCCAGTGTAAAGATATGGAAACAGAGGTTAAAAAATGTAAATAATTTGTTGAGAGTTACATAGCTGGCACATATCTTAGTCAGGAATAAAAGCATGTTTTCCTACCTCCAAAGCTTGTACTTTATCCACTATACCATGTAGTCATCATAAACCTCCAGTAGGAACACTCCCTCTCTCTAAAAATGAGCTCACTTTATTGAGAGAATTGTTTTAAAAGATATCTATTTAATGTGATTTTTTTTTCTCTCTCCTCCTTCCATCTCATTTCCGGAAAGACTTGGGTCTTTTCCTCTTCTAGAACAATACCTCTCTACCAGTGGTTTGATCTCAAATGCTACTATAACCTAGTGAAGTTTAAAATGGAAATTAATTTATTTACTTTTTAGTGTTTTCTTAGTCACTGGTTCCTTCCCTGCTGTCTACCTCCATTCCCAATTCTCTCTCATACTTTAAAAATAACTTCACTTGATTATCCCATAAACATCAATTTATCAATCTTTATTTCTCCATCCTTTACTCAGTCAACCCCCTGGTCAAAACTATATCCACTTGCTGTCTGATTTTTTTTTTCTCTTCTCACTTCACAATCTGCTTCTGATCTGATCAGTCATCTGAATCCATTGTCTCCAAGTGACAAAGGAACTCTTCAGTAGTGATCTTTTGTTATTCTATCTTCAGTTTTCATAACCCTTAACTTACATTTTATGGGACTCTTAAGTTAATATACATCTTATAACTTAACATACATCATACATTACTCTCAGTGACATTTACCAATGATGAGTCTCTAGTCTTCTGGATATCCTCTCCCTCTTGGGACTTTGGTGATATTATTCTCTTTATTCTACTTCTTGTCACCAGTTACTCCTTTGTTGGAACATAATTATTGTCCTAATGCCTGACTGTTGATCTCACCAAAGAATCTCTTGTTTATACATTTTCCTTTTTTTCCCATTATACTCATTCTTTGCAATATCAGATTCCATCATTTAAATTGTCATCCCTTTATAGATTACTCCCAAAAATATACACATAAGATATACACACAAATATACATGCATACACATCTATCTGTATCTATATAAATCAAGATAGACATAGACACGTACATACATACATACACATACATACATACAAATAAATATATAACCCGAATATTTGTGTGTTTCCAGCCTTCCTCTGTCTCTTCAGTTTGGAGTCCACAAGTGGATATTTGGAGCTACACATCATATAGATATCTCAGAACCTTTTCATACAAAAAGAACTCAACTATACTTTTCATTATCTGTTGGTGGCATCTCCATTCACCTAATCTTCCAGGTTCACAGCCTCAAGTAATTTTTCAGTCAGTACAACATTACTGATAAATTATTAAATCTTATCTCTTCTAATCTCCCATGGTATCTTCTATCCAACCTGTCTCTCCTTTCAATAGTCACACAACTAGTTTCTCCATAGACCCTTGTCATCTTTCATCTGCTTTATTGACATACCCTTCTAATTGATGTAGGAACAGATAGATGGCTCAGTGGATAATATACTGGGCCTGGAATCAGGAAGACTCATTAAGCTGTATTCAAATCAAGCATCAGATACTAGCTATGTTACCCTGGGCAAGTCACTCTTCCCTGTTTACCTCAGTTTCCTCATCTATAAAATGAACTGGAGATGGAAATGTTAAACCACTCCAGGATCTTTTCCTAGAAAACCCCAAACAGGGTTACACAGAGTTGGGCATGAATATAATTACTAAACAACAACAATTGGATAATTGGTCCACTTCCAGTTTCTCCACTCTACAATTTGTTCTCTTTCTGTTTGCTAGCAAATTGATATTCCTGTACTAAAGATGTATTAAAGACACTCCATGCAATGCCCTTACTCTAGAACCCCCAGTTGACTACAGTACCTTAAATTTCTCTTGCCCCTAAGATACAACACAAAGTTCTTTTTAAAACATTGAAAGTGCTTGAAAATGTCTCCATCCTGCCTTTCTAGGAAGGTTGCTCATTACTTTCAATCATTTGCTCTACAACCCAGTCACATTGGTCTAACTAACAAGCCAAATTAAGCCTATACAAGGACCAGTCAGGACATTCTATTTCTAACTCTTAGTCTTCTCACATGGTCTTCCTCATGCCTGAAATGCATGCTCTTCTGCAAATCAATTATTGCTTCAAAGCTCAGCTTGGGTTACTCCTTCCAAGAAGTCTCTTCAGATACACCTAACTGATGATGTACTTCCCTCTTGGAGATTGTCTGTTACTTGTGTTTACAGAAATTTCTCCATACCCCTGTTTTTCTTGTTTATTCCTTTGATTCATTTTCCCAAGATATAATAAGTATAGGCAGAGACATATGATCCATTTTGTCTGGTCCGTTTATTCCATAAGCCAGCACTCAATCCTACAGTAGTAGAGGCTTTCTTTAAGAGCAGGACCATTTCATATATATGTTTATATAATCAAAGTCTATCAAAGTGTCTTTCACTTAAGTTCACAATGAATTTTGGGGGAATGAATGAAATAATATTTCAGAGGCAATGTAATAATACTGGACTTGCAGTGAGAAAGACCAAAGTTTCTGCCCTAACTCTTATGCTTAGTAGTTATATGACACCAGGCAGGTCATGTAATTTCTATCTCAAGCACTGTTCTAGAACTTATAACTTGTGCTATGTGACTGGTGTAGAGATTCCCGTTACAGGAATAACTTTTCTGATGAAATTTCTCAAAGATCAATATTTATATTTATTATACTCTTTGTTCATATGATATACTAAGAGTTCCAAGTATACCAATCAAAGAACATAGGTAAATCACATGATATGTCTTTACAAAATGTATCTGTGAGTGAATATAAGAGATAGAAAGTTATCCAAATTAATTTTTAAAAGTTGTTAAGATTGACAATGAAGTCAATCTGGATAAGCAAAATGTAGGTGACTGCACATTATCATGTGCTTTGAAAAATGCTAGGGAATCCCAGAGACAGAGGTGAGGGAGGGAGAGCACCAACAGACCCACAGAAATTCAGAATTTTAGAGAAATAAGGACCTCAGCATTCCAATAGTCAAATTCATATTCTTAAAGAATGCTCACTATTACATACCTGACAATGGAACATCTAGCCTCTGCATGTAGAACAATGAAGACAACTACTTTTCCTGCTCCTACTGCTGCTCCTCTTCCTCCTGCTCCTTCCCCTTATCCTTTTCTTTCTCCTCTTCCTCCCATTCCTCTTCTCCCTTCTTTTCCTCCTCCTCCTCTTTCTCCTTCTCTTCTTCTTTTCCTTTTTCCTCCTATTGCTGCTGTTTCTCCTCCTCCTCCTCCTCCACTTCTTCTTCCTCCTTCACCACCACCATTGCTACTGCTATGACAATGAATACAATAAATATTACTACCATGCTATGTCTATAACTAACACTACCAGCCACCCATCACTATTCTGACTCTCCTAACATGATTACATTACAATTTATGAAAATATTCCTTAATAATTATGTCTAGAACCAAAGGAGTAAAAATGAGGTATATCAAGTTCAGAATATTGTGTAACTATCTCTTGCCTCTTCCTAGAAGCCAAATTTTTCTTAAACTACCCCAAGATTTCATAACTTTTTATAGTTATGGCTATGTCATATGGTTGCCAAACTGAGTTACAATTTATTTATATTTGTACATTTTTTTAAAGACAGCTACAATCTAACTATGCCTCTTTCTTGATACATTTTAAAGGCATGACTTTACATTTAGCACCACTGAATTTTATCTCATTAAATTTAGTCCAATGCTCTACTCTGTCCAGATAAATTTGGATTCAGAATCTAAATCTCTTACTATCCTGTTCCTCTAACCCTTGCTTAATCTGAAAATCTTACTTATTTGCCATTTATACTTTATACGAATCATGATAACAGTGCTAAATAGCACAGACACAAACACAGATCCCTGGAGAAACCCACTGGGTTCCTAATCCCAGGCTGAAATGGAACAATTAACATATCTTGATTACCACCACCAAACCACTCATGGATCTGCTATCATTGATCTTCTTCACAAGAATAAAAAGAGATAATTGGTCAAAATCTTGGCTAAAATCAAGATTAACTAGATAAACTATAACTTCAAACTTCCCCCTATCTGCACATTTAATAATCACATAAAAATAATACAAAATAAAAATTTCCCCATATATCTCATGCAGTTGAAATACAGAATGTTTGACTTGCCTTCCGTCTCTGACTGTCTCTTATCTAGTAGTAGAGGCAATGTGGTAGATTGAAGTTTATTCTGAACTTGGAATCAAAAGTCTTGCTCCATGTTTGCAAACTTTAAGGTAGCAAATCTACACATTTAACCAAAGTCACCTAGCAAATTTAGCCTACTAAAGTACCCTCATCTGTAATACATGTGGATTCACTAGATGTCCTCTAAGAATATTCCCATCACAAAATTGATGATACTGCAGAATAAAATGGAAAGAGATGACATTTTCAATCAGTCATTAAAAGACCCTTGAACACTGGGATTTTTCAGTGCAAATCCTTGGTAATTACTTTGTATTGCACCACGTTCCTTTTTTAAACATCATTGTATTTACATTGGAGAGGAGTCTCTTATAACTAACAAACTTAAAGAAAAATCTATAGAACAAATGATTGTATCACTAACTAGTCAATTGCATGATGTTCTGGAGCCTCAGTTATCAAAATCTCTGCATCCAAGAGGTCAGCATTTAATTCTACTGCGCTATATGCTCATGGAGCAATGGGTCTCCTTCCAGATACATGCACCAGTATTTCTTTTCCTATCTATGTGACCATAACTTGCCAGAAGGTACAACAGTTATGCTCAAAGACTCAAATTTTCTCTCTCTGGATAAGATTGGCCATTATGTTTTACATTGAATTAGAAGTCAGAATCTGGTCTATTTTACTTTCTATTTTTAACTTTGGACAAAATCACTTGATTTCCCAGAACTTTAGTTCCTTCCCAAGGATAAGATTAAATTGGAAGGTATCTTTCCCTTCTTGCTCTTATGACAAACTTACCTTTAAAGGACTGGGTAAAACAGGCACTGCTCCAGATGAAGACTAAGAATTGAAGTGGCTTCATTAAAAACCCAAATACCTGATGTAAAACCCTATGTTGGACTGTGAAGTAGGATTTGGACTGTCATACACCACTTGAGATGGGGGGAAAAAAGGGAAAAGAAGCAACCTCAAGAGTTCGAGAAATAGCTTAGACATTATTTTTTTTAACATATTTTACATATTTACATCAATGGAGTATGTAATAAATCATAACTTAAGTTTATAAGGGACCTCTTTCCAGAAAGAAAAGCAGTTAAAAAAACTGTTCTTCTTTTGAGGAAGGTGGTATGTCAGGAGCATCCAATGATTACCTTCTGGATAACAATAGCATTAAATACTGTTTCATTATCACACTGATGTCCCATTGAGAATGTGTCTCCAGTGATTGGTGAGTTAATCAGTATGTATGAAGTGGAGGAAGAACATTAGCTGAGTCAGGTAAACTTGGTAGTGGCAGGAGAATAATCAGCTCATAAATTCCACTAGCTAATTGGTGGTTGTATAAAAAAAGGAGATAATTGAATAAAATATTGTGGCAACCATTAAATAATAGTGAAATAAATCAATCCCTACTTGTTTTGGAGAATAGAATGTTAACCATATCCCAATGGCAGAAGAGGGCCTTGCTACCCCAGCAGAATCTCATTCCCCCTGGCAAGTCTATTTGCCACCAAGGAATTACAAATACTGATGCCCATAGGGATAATTCTAAATGTCCCTTTTGTGTTTGGTATTCATAACTCCCAGAAAATCCCTAAAGATTTTGCACCTTTGCAATAATATGCCAAAGCTACTTCTGGCTTTGGAGTCAGAGAATCTAGAAATAAAACTCATTTCTGTTGTTTATACCCTGTGTAACTTTTCTTGGATCAATTGATCTCTGTAGTCCCACCTATTCTCATTTATAAAGTGACAGCAGAAGCTTAAAATGAATGGATGATTTGTAATGCACCTTATACTTCAAAATCCTATGAAATTCCATCACTTCTACCTGAAAAAGAAGTTGGAATACTAGGTTACAGGAAGCTTGGGACTGTTTCCTTCAATTCCAAAAGTTTTATACAAAGAAGAGTAGTAGATTTGTTGACTAATTTGAAAGGTATAAAAAAGATCTCATAACCCCTAAATAGGTGCTACAATCACAAGCATAACAATGACTATAACTCTTCCAAGTAAATGTTATTATGATTACTGTAAATAATAATAAAATAATTGATAATGTTAATAATGTTATGGACACATTAACCATAGGAAACTTCAGAATCATTTCTACAGACTTCAGTATTTGTGATTCCTTGGTTTCAAAGAGCCTTGCTAGTGGGAATTAAATTCTGCTGGCACAGGAAGGATCTTCTCAGTCAGTGGAATATGTCCAATATGTTATTATCGGAAAGCAGCAGGGAGTGGCTGATTTCACTGTAGTAGTTAGTTCTGTATCATTATCATCACTAATATTTATGAAAACAATATTAAAATAACATGTACAACCTTCATGAACTATGCAAAGTAATTGTCTAATATCATCTAAATGATTCTCATAAATCTGGGTAAGGGTTTTTAGGACAAATTATTATCCTCATTTTACTGGTAAATTAACATCTTCAAATAGAAATTAAATGAATTCCTAAGGGTCACACAGCTAGGGAGTGTCTGAGGACCTGTTTGAACTCAAGTCTTCTGGACTACAGTCTTGGTGCACTATCAACATTTTTAACTCTTAATTAAATCTTAATATATTAAATTAAATTTTAATATATTAATTTTAAAAAAAAATAATAAAAATGAAAGTCTGAATATATTGAGTCCCTGCAATTTGTGTGACTTTTGGCAAATCAAATCAAATTTCTGAATATCTAGAGCATATCCATTATGTCAAGACCATTTTCCCATTTTTATCTCATTTGGTATTTCATGTGAGATATTGTAACGCCATGCACAAGCAGCTTCCCAAGAGAATGCTACTGTGAACAGCTTTTAAGTTTCTGATTACACAGTATAGTAAACACTCCATTTATTCCATTACAAATCAAGACAAACATTCACAATAAACCACAATATAATATTCACAACATTACATCTTATCACAGAAAATCACAATATAGTGTTCTCAACAGCCTAATATTAGAATGGCCACATAGTTTTCACCAAAGTGGCCACAGCATTTAGAGCAAAGAACAAAAGAATAATCACCTGGTTTCCCTAAGAGAAAAACCCTCCTTACTTAATCATTCAGTCATCTCACAATACAATAATCAATCTTCCACTCATGGGGCAATCGTACATTAACTTAATCATTCACTTATCCAGATTCACAATAACTAAGTATCATTAATCACTAAATACAATCAATAGAAAATTATATAAGCCCCCCACCCCTTGGTGTCTAGTAAACTTCAATCTCATCATGTGTCCAAGGGGAGGACTTTTCTTCATCTTGACTCAGGGTGGTCTCTCAGATGCCCTGGATCCCCTTCCATGGTCACAGCTCCTATCTAAATCCACCAAACAGTCAACTGGATTCAGAAGCTGATAACTCCCAGGTCCTTGTTCAGTCCTCCAGGCAGTTCTTGGTACACACTGAAGTTCACAGGATCCAGCACATCTCAAACTCTTCACAACTTCTGTTGCTGGGAACTCAAGGATCAACTGAGCCACAAACAAACAAAGCCTTATCCTGGTCATGCTTCTTCAGTCCTCCAGCAGTTTGGCTGGCCCTAGGACCCAGAAGGAATCTCAGCCTTCCAGGTAGCTGAAACGGTCTCAAGAAAAATCCAACTCTATTCTCAGTCAGGTTCCAAATTCTGGGAGAGAAACTCTCTCTCTCTCTGTCTCTCTCTCTGTCTCTCTCTCTCTCTGTCTCTCTCTGTCTCTTTCTCTGTCTCTCTGTCACTCTGTCTGTCTGTCTCTATCTCTCTCTCTGTCTCTCTGTCTCTGGCTCTGTCTCTCTGTCTCTCTCTCTCTTTCTCTACCTCTTTCTTTCTTTCTCTGCCTCTTTGTCACTCTCTCTGTCACTCTGTCTGTCTGTCTATCTAACTGTCTGTCTAACTGTCTCTCTGTCTCTGTCTTTCTGTCTCTGTCTCTCAGCTGGCTTCAGGCTCCATGATCCTTCCTTCACCAGGAGCCAGTCAGAAGGAAAATTCTTCATTCTGTTTCTCTGTTGCTGAAACTCTTCTTATATACACTCACACATTGGCTTCCTGTCTCAGTCAACCCCTTTCTTCCATGTCAGCAACAGGAGACAGAGTTCACACCCTCTATTTCTTTCACACAGGAGACAGAGTTCACACCTTCTGTTTCTTTCACAGAATACTTAGCCCTTAGTTACTAAGGGCTAAGTACCTGCTAAATTAATTACCATTACTGATATTGGTCTATACCTTGTTTCTTCCAAACTGGTTTCAAGTCTTCCTAACAATTTTTGTCAAATGATGAGTTCCAATCCCAAAAGTTTGGATCATTGGATTTATCAAAGAATATATTAATATTATCATTTACTACTTTCTATTGTGGACTTAATTTATTCCACTGATTCACTACTCCATTTCTTAGATATTACCAGATTGTTTCAATGATTAACACTTTATAATATAGTTTGAAAAACTGGCTTTACTACCTTCTCTCACATGTTTCCCTATCAACTCTTTTAATATGTGTGTATAGATGTGTAAATATGTGTGTATATATGTCTATAAATAAACATATACATGTATAAATGCATATGTGTATGTTTATGTGTTTGTATACACACACAGAAACATATATTCTTTTTGTTCTTCCAGGCAAAATTTTTATTACTTTTTCTAACTCTCTAAAGTATTTTTCATAGTTTTATTATTACATCACTGAATAAATCAATTACTTCAAGTAGATTAGTCATTTTTATCATAATACCTCAGTCATGGTAACTGCAGCCATGAAATTAAGACTATTGCTCCTTGGAAGAAAAAAAACTATGGCAAATCTGGACAGCATACTAAGAAACAGAGATATCACCTTTCAAACAAAGGTCTATATAGTCAAAACTGTTGTTTTTCCAATAGCAGTGCATGAGTATGAGAGTTGTATTATAAGAAAAACCCAATGTCAGAGAATCAACTCTTTGAAATTATGGTGCTGGAGAAGACTTTTGAGAGTTCCTTTGACAGCAAGCGTATTACACCAGTCACTATTTAAAAGAACTTAATTCAAACTACACCTTGGAAGGACAAATGCTGAACTGAAGTTTAAATACTTTGACCACAGAAGAAGGAAGGACTCATTGGAAAGACTCTGCTGTTGGGAAAAGTTGAAAGCAAAAGGAGAGAAGGACATCAGAGGATGACGTGGATGGATAGCATCAGAGAAACAATGAATATGACCTTGGCCAGATTTTGAGATACAATAGACAATAGAAGAGCATGGAGTGGTGTAATGTCACACATGAGCAGCTTTCTAGAAGAATGCTACTGTGAACAGCTTTTAAGGTTCTGATTACACAGTATAGTGAACACTCTATTTATTCCATAACAAATCAGAGCAAAACGTTCACAGAAAAAATCAAGGTACAGCATTCACAATGTTACAACTTATGACAGATAATCAAAAAAAAGCATTCACAACTTATCACAGAAAATGACCACATAGATTCCACCACAGAGGTCACAAAGTTTTCAGCAAAGAACAATAGTTTAGTAACTCAATCATTCAATCATCCTTAAGGAGGTTTGCCTCCTCAAGGAACACAAAGTACAATAGTCAAATTTCTCCACTCATGGGACATACTAAGTTAACTCAGTCAGTCACTTATTCAGTCATCAATCACTAAGTACAATCATTTAGTCAATCAATCATTCAATCAACTCAATCATTCAATTATCCTTCATCATTCACTATTCAATCATCAGAAAATACACAGACCCTGCACCCCTAAGTCACTTTAAAATTTTTCAGTCAGTACACAGTATCCAAGTAAAATCTTCTTTCAGCTTGACTTGGGGTGGTTTCTCAGATTCCCTGGATCCCCTTCCATGGTCCCAGATCCTACCTGGATACACCAAACTTTTACTTGGGTTCAAAGGCAGACAGCTTCCGGGTCCTTGTTCAGCTCTCCATGCAGTCTGTGTTCCACAATGAAGTTCACAGCATCCAGTCAACCCCAAATCCTTCATAATCTCTGCTCCTGAGAAGTCAAGGCTTAACAAAGACACAAACAGACACATCCTTAAATCCTTCACAGTCTCTTTTCCCAGGAATTCAAGGCTCAACAAAGCCACAAACAAGTTCATGCAAAGTCCCAGCATCACAGTCATGCTTCCTCAACCTTTTTGCCACTCTGGCTGGCCTCAGACCCAGCATAATTTTCAGATGGTTCCCAGAATCAAAATCACTCCATCTAGGTTTTCAAAATCAAAATCATTCTCTCATCATTCTCTCCAGCTGGAGGAAGAGCGGAGAAGGCTTTTCTCTTCAGCCTTCCTGGCAGCAGCAGCAGCGTCTGCCTCCACAAAACTTACTCCAAGAATATCTGACTCTCCCTCTCTGTGTTTTTCCTTATATACAGTATTTCCCATCCCTGTTCAGCCTCTTCCTGTTACATCAGCAACAGGAGGCAGGAGTTCATACCTTCTGTTTCTTTATCAGAGGCTTAATCTGAACTAGGTGCTAAGTACCTCTTAGCTTAGCAATACAAAAGGAATTTCAAATTTCATTACTGTTATAGGTAGCTAATGAGTTAGCTACATGGATGCCCATGTGGAAAAATCAAAATTAGGAAATTCATGGCAGAAATTACAAATCTTCATAAGATAGAGGCCACAACCTACAAGCTAGACAGATCATTAAAACCTGCCCTCAATGTTGTATCTATATTACTCTTCCGCTAATCATTGTCAACACTCAGAAAATTAAATCTTGGAAGTGAAATGGAACTCATTATACTCCCTTTGCTAAATTGTCACACATACATGTCATAATAGATACTTTTCTTTCTTTTACCTTTGCTTCCTTTCAGACAGGGGAAGCAGTAAAATATGTGATTACTCATATATTACCATTTTTGCAATGGGCATCCCAAAACAATTGAAAACTGATAATGCCCCTACCTACACTAGCAGATTATTTCAATTTCAAATTATTTGAAATTATTTCAATTTCAATTATTTCAATTTAAATATTTCAATTTCTGTGATCATTCTCTAATAAATTAATTGCAGACAAAACCCTAATAATCTCACTGGTCAAGCTATACTTGAGAGAGGAAATTAAGATATAAAAATCTATGTACAAAAATTTTTAAAAAGACTAATATGTCACAAGGGCACTTAGTAACTGCCTCATATACCCTGATGTGAAGTTGTTCTTTGGGGCTCACTTTGGAAAGAGTTTTGTGATTTGGCCAGATGAGAATCTGGGCAGCCATTGAGGGCTTTGAAAACCCAGATGTTGCTGCTCCTCTCTCTGGTTACTAACTAAGTATAAATTTAATAGTCAGAGAGCTAGAAGCCCTATCTGCTGAACTGTGTTATTTTCTCTTATAACCTCTGTTTGTATTCTCTGAAGTTCAGGCTGCTTACTTTTCCCCCTGAATTAGGCAAATTATATATGATTGATTGATTAAAGCAAGAATTTTAATGCTTTTACAATTGTTTTCCTTTGGAAGGGCTGATCAAAGAACTCATGTTGGCAGCCATCCTGGGTATGCTAGGGCTCTTGCTGCTACAAATGGTGTCATGGACAGGATCTGCAAGGCATGGGGTCTGCAATAATTGTTTCTTTCCTAGTTGATGTAGCTGTAAAGCCATGGAACAGGATCTCAGAATTGCCTGCATGCTGACTTCTATAAGGAGAGAGCAGAAATGGTGAGCTGCCTGCATCAGGATTGGGGCAGAAGTCAGGAGCAGCTGCCTCCTGATGGAGGATCAGTGTAACAGTAATTAATTTATCAGGTACCTAGCCCTTACTAATTAAGGGTTAAGTACTTCAATGAAAGAAACAGAAGGTGTGAACTGTCTTCTGTTGCTGACATAACAGGAAGGGGCTGGCTGAGACAGGAAGCCAATGTGTAATGTGTGTGTGTGTGTGTGTGTGTGTGTGTGTGTGTGTGAATTTAATATGAGCTCCAGAGGACAGAGAGAAAGAATCAAGAACTTTTACTCCTTTTGGAGGAAGCAGAATTTTCCAGCATCTGGGAGCTGGGCTGCTACTGGACTGAGAACTGAGTTGGAATTTTCTGTGAGACCAGAATCTGGTGAAGACTGGAGTTTCCTGGAAGGTCAAAGTTGTTGCTGCCACCTGGAAGGCTTAAATTTCTTCTGGGTCCTACAGCCAGCCAAACTGCTGGAGGACTGAAGAAGCATGACCAGGATAAGGCTTTGTTTTTGGCTCAGTTGATCCTTGAGTTCCCTGCAACAGAAGTTGTGAAGGGTTTGAGATGTGCTGGACCGTGTAAACTTCAGTGTGTACAAAGAACTGCCCAGAGGACTGGACAAGAACCTGGGAGCTGTCTGGATCTGAATCCAGGTGACTGGTGGTTTCAGGTAGGAGCTGAGACCATGGAAGGGGATCCAGAGAATCTGAGAGACCACCCTCAGTCAAGATAAAGAAAAGTCCTCCCCTTGGACACATGATGAAATTAAAGTTTACCAAACACGAAGGAGTGGAGGGTTTGTGTAATTTTCTGATGATTATATTTAGTGATTAATGATAGTTACTGTGAATCTGGATAAGTGACTGTTTAAGTTAACATATGATTTCCCCATGAGTGGAAGATTGATTATTGTATTGTGAGATGACTGAATGATTAAGTAAGGAGGGTTTCCCCCTTAGGGAAACCAGATGATTATTCTTTGGTTCTTTGTTCTAAATGCTGTGGCCACTTTGGTGAAAACTACGTGGCCATTCTAATGTTAGGCTGTTGAGAACACTATATTGTGATTTTCTGTGATAAGATGTAATGTTGTGAATATTATATTGTGGTTTATTGTGAATGTTTGTCTTGATTTGTAATGGAGTAAATGGAGTGTTTACTATACTGTGTAATCAGAAACTTAAAAGCTGCATCACAGTGGCATTCTTTTGGGAAACTGCTTGTGCACGGTGTTTGGAATTCAGCCACAGGACAAGATAAAGACTGTGCAACAAGGCAGGAGTACTGAATGTGTTTTCTTCCTGCATCTCACAGTTTGGGACCCCGGGGGTGGATGAAATTGTGTAAATGGTGTGTGGCGTGAAGTACCATGGACCCCCTAAGACCCAACCCTGTTTCTTTGCTGCCCAACCACCCCTCAGGACTTGGAAGCTGGGGCTGGAGTAGTGTAAAGACTGGGACTTGGCTCATTATAGCTTGCAACTGAGAGTGCCAGGAGTAAGACTGCAAAGGTAGCATAGGGGGAAGGATGTACCCCCAAGAGAACATTATTTGGACATTTTGGTTGGGATTGAGGAGATTATAAGGCTCTATATTTTGTGTTTGTTTAAGACTATGTGATCCCTCTGGTAATGAGTTTTTCTGTTATGTCTTGCAAGTGTGATGTATTTATTTTATGGGGATTATGTTTTACTTAAGAGACATTAATGCTAATTCTGATATAAGTTGCTATGTAATGGGCATGAAAGATCTTGGGGCCAAATAGAATGATAACGGAAACCTGAAGATCTTCCCTGCCCTTTGGCCCCTTGATAGGCTTAAGTGAATCTGAGAACTTTCCGTGATTTGAAAGTATACTCTGCCCCCTTGTATGTTGTCCATGTGATGATTTTATTTAAAGGGAGGAGAGGCATGGGAATGGAAATTAAGATTAATAAAACTGGGGCAATTTCAGAAGGGGGGGAAGAAAAGATATGTGGGATTGTTTATTGCAGGTATTTTGGTTGTTAGTACTTTAATCATGTCTTTCACTATGTCCACCCTTGCCTTACAAGAGTTGATACAAACCAAATTTCTGCAAGCTATATATCAGGAATTGATCCTGATAATATGGAAAATAAGATACTTGATTGAGTAGGCAGAACTAACCCATCGAGCAACTTTACTTCCACAATCCTCCACTTTGTCTCATTAGTGTATTTGCTAGGAGGTCTATGCTTTGTTGCATTTTGTATTATTTGTTCCATTCGTAGGTCATTCTCAGGTTTTGGGACAGAGATTCATGGACCTGAGTTGCTTGCTAAGAAAGGGAGAGATTTAGAGGGCCAATGTAAGGCAATCCAGTCATGGGCAGAGTCTGGGTCAGGATTTCCATAGTCCCCGCTCCCCATATGGACTAATTTTGCCTCATTGTGTGGGCTCACCATCTTTCTGTGACTAGCAAGGAAACAGGGCATGATTACAGAGAAATGACCCTCAAAGATTGCACAGTTGCCAATAATTAAGTACAAGATGGTTAATCATTTTTTCCATGAGAAAAATGGATGCAACTACCTTTGTTATAAAAACTCTTGCCCCAGGATAAATAAACAGACTACCCAGATACTTCCTGCCTGGCTTCTGTTATTTCATTCCCACATGATTTCCCTGATTATCTCTTTTAATTTTTTTTTGCTTTTTCTTTCTCTGACATTATGATTGCTACTAGTTTTTTTTTCCCCTCAAGTGAAGTATAATAGATTCTTCTTCAGTGTTTTATTTTAACTCCTTTTGTATCTTTTAACTCCTTTTGCATCTGATAACATATGCTTCTTCTAAACAACATATTATTGAATTCTGGTTTCTCATCCATTCTGCTCTCCACTTGTATATTATGGATGAATTCATCCTGTTTACACATCACATGTGCATTTCTCTGTATTCTATTCTCTCTCTCCCTCTCTCTCTCTCTCTGTCTGTCTCTCTCCTGTCTCTCCTCAAAAGTTTCTTTTCTCCATTGCCTCCCTCTTTCTCTCCTGCCTTTCCTATACCATATCTGTATTATGCCTTTCCCCTCCCAATATCCCTATCAGGCAAGATAGGAATATGGGAGTTGAGCGTGCATATGCATACTTTGTTCTATGAACTAATTCAGATGAAAATAATGTTTAAGTATTGCTTGCCACATTTCCACCATTTCACTTTCCACTTTAAAAGCTCTCCTTTGGATATATCTTTTGTTTGAAATAATTTTCTCACTTTTTCCTTCTCCTTCCCCCATCTTTCTATAACATATCTCTCTTTCTCATCCATTCACTTTTTCTAAGAACATCTCAACATAAATGACTTACTCCTGTGTCCTCTGTCTATGTAGAGTCCTTCTAACTGTTCAAATAATTTAATAAAGTTATTAGGAGTTAAAATGTGCCATTATACTATTTAGATATGTAATTTCAAGAGGTAATCACAACTTCCCAACATTTACATGAAAAAACAGGTTTATCACAAGAGAAATGAACATGCATGTGAAACTCTGAGCTTGTCAGAGAGGTCACAACCCAAACAGAAGCTTGCATATTTAAGAAACTGAGACAAAGACAAGAAGAGAAACAGAAATCTCCACCTAAATGGGAGTGACAGGGGAGAAGAAATCGTGAGTAATTTAGATGCAAAAGCAGCATTCTTTTTCCCTTCCAAACTGTTTGACTATGAAGATATGAATGTCTACTTAATTATAGCTGCATGTGCAGTTTCCCAGTCTAGTACAAGTGGACTGAAGTCTGCCTTGACTCCTAAGGACACACAAGGACCCCATCTTGGGGTACAAACAATCGCCTTTTATACACTCTGGACTCACTGTACCTGCAAAATAAGATAACTCAAAAGGACAGGTAGGTACAGGGGACCCCTTAATAGTAAACAGCTTAAACTTATTAAAATCCTTATAATCTCTAATTCACATTTACCTTTTCTCTATACTTCTCTTGAGTCTTTTATTTGAAAGTAAAAATTTGAAAAGTCTTTTTTTTTTTTTTGCATTTGGCCAATTCTGCTTCTTACGGAAGTCTTTTGATAAGTTAAGTTTTGTATCTCTTTTTACCATTTGTCTAATTCTGCCATTAGAGATACTGATTCCCTCTAATTTCTTTCTGATTAGTTATCTGATCCCCTAATCATCTCTGGGCTCAAAGTTCTCAAAGCTGCTAGTGCTAAGTTCACTCCCTCCATGATCCAGAGCCACTGTTTTGGCTATCCTGACTCTGAGCTAGCACCTACCCCAGAGTAACTGACCCCTCCTTTTGACTTCCTAAATTGTTCTGGAAAAAGTGTGCTGAAAAAAATACCTTAATCTGGCTTTTTGTTAATTCTGCCACTTCAGTATTTGAGTTGATTTTCTTTTTTATATTTAAAAGTTCCTTCAAGGGGAATGTTGAGAGTGCTTGAATATAATGCTTCTACTACTCCACCATCTCACCTTTGCCATATTTATGGATATTTTCATAACTTTTCATAATTCCAAGATGGTGGTATTAATTCACAGTTCCACCCAAAATATATCAGTGTGCCAATCATCTCAAAAACCTACCTACATTGATTATTGCCATTTGCAATCATGTTTGCCAAGATGTAGGACATGAAGAAACACGACAAATTTGTTTTTATTCACATTTTTTTCTTCTTCAGAGTGGAAACATTTTTCTTTTTTTTTTTTTAACTAATAATACATTTATTTTATTAAATTTTTTTTGAGTTACATATTTTCTCCCCATCTTTCCCCCGCCCACCACCCCAAGACAGCCATCCCAGTGTTTCCCCCCTCCCCCAGTCTATTCTCTCC
>CM053583.1:17504539-17540994 GCA_028627135.1 Pseudochirops cupreus | reverse complement strand
TCTGGATCTGTTTTCCAAGTCAGTGCTTTTTTCAAGGAGATATTTCACATTGCCTTCTATTTTTTCATTTGTTTGGATCTGTTTGATAGTATCTTGATTTCTCATAAAGTCATTTGCTTTCATTTGCTCCACTCAAATTCTGAAGGAATTATTCTCTTCAGAATGCTTTTGAGATTATTTTTCCATCTGGCAAAGTCAACTTTTTAAGGCATTCTTCTCCTCATTGGCTTTTTGGGCCTCTTTTGTCATTTGAGTTAAACTATTTTTTAAGGTGCTAATTTCTTCAATCAGGTTATTGACTCTCTTTTCATGTTTTTCTTGCATCATTCTTATTTCTCTTCCCAATTTTTCTTCCACTTCTCTCATTTGGCTTTCAAAATCTCTAACTTTTAGGCAATCTTCATGTTTCTTGGAAGCTTTTTGTGCGGGAGTTTTGACTGTGTTGTCTTCCTCCCATTCCCTGCTTTGATCCTTCTTTTCTCCAAAGAAGAAATCTAGAGATTGGTTACTGTTCTTACTTTGCTTCCTAGGCTTATTCAGGGCTGGCTGGTCAGTTAATTTTTTTTTTTTTAACTCTGTGGAACTATGCTTCCAGATGGGAAAGCTCTGTCCCACATTGCTGGGATTTTCCCAGCTGCCGGAGCTTTTAGGAGGCTGCTGGGTCCCTCCCCAACTCCGGCTCACTGAAAAAAAACACCCCAGGACCCCCGCCCAAGACTGTGATCCAGATCCAGGCCACTCAAAGCGAGAGCACTTGGCCTCTGAACAATCACTTTGTCCCGCTGCAGTCTGCAGGCCAGGAGCTCTGAAGCAGCAGTGTGGAGGCAGGTGCAAGACCTCCACTTCTCCAGCCTCCTTGCCCTGGAGGTGGTTTGGCCACACCCACTTTTCTCCCCCAATTTAGCTGAACTCCACTAACCTTTCTGGGAACGGCCACAGCTGCCACAGATCCACTCTCCTGAAGCACCAGCCGGGGCTTGGCTTGTCTCATCCAGCCACCTCCAGGGCAAAGACATGGTTTCAGGCTGGGCTGGTTTAGGCTCACACAGCTGAGATGGTTCCTCATAGCTGAGCTGCCTTTAGCAGAAAGTATATTTGTGTGTGTTATGGAGTTCTAGAATTTGTTTAGAGTCATATTTTATGGATATTTTGAGGTGGCTATGTGAGAGCTGCGATACGTTGCTGCTCCTACACTATGATCTTGGCTCTGCCCCCTCATCAATAAGAATTTTAAACAACTTCAATGCACCAGACATTGGTACATAGCAGGGACAGGTTGTCCCTCCATAAGCTTATATCCTAACTGAAGTTCACAGTATCCAGTCCACCTGAAGTCCTTCATAGTTCCTATTTTTGGGAAGACAAAGCTGGACAGAGCCACAATAGTATGCATTCACGTTGCTGGCACCATAATCAATTCACTATCTGCCTGTGAAATCAACTCAGACCAACAAAGTCTGAAAATTCAACACAAATCATAAACATAGAAATCAACACAAACCCACAAACAATGTCCAAGAGGTCAGCACAAAAGATCAGTAAAGTCTCAGGACCTCCAAACCCCTCCTCCAGGACTTCTGTAAACACAACCAGAAAATCTTCTCTCAGGCCTTCCACTAAGGACCCACGGGTTCTGTACAAAGTATCACAAGGAAACATCAACACAGACAGAGCTGACAAACAGAGTGCTGGGATACCCCAAGTTGTCTCCTTCTTGACTCTGCTACCACAAGAATCTTCTTCTCAGTTCTGCTCTCTTTAGCCTGGCCTCTTCTTATTTGTGGTCCTTAGATCCTTCCCTTTCTGTTGCAGGAGTTCATGATTTCTAGGGTTCACAAATTCTAGGGTTCACACATTCTGTTTCTTAATGGACTTGATACAAGCCTCAACTTGAACTGAAACAAGGTCTTAATTCAAAGCTGAAACAAGGTGTGAACTACTTCTGTGCTTGCCATTGCATTCTATCTCTCCAGCATCCTTGGCCTTACAATATCAATCTAAATGGCCATGGATCCTGGAAAAAATAGTGGCTGTATACTAGTAATTCTGCCAACTGCACCATAATGTAAAATCAAGCACCAGAAACTTTCTAGAGGATAGCTGCTGTGAATAGATTTCAAGGTTCTGATTATATAGCACAGTGAATACTCTATTTATTCAGTAACAAATAGAGCAAAACATTCACAGAAAATCAAGGTACAGCATTTACAATGTTACACCTTATCACAGAAAATCAAAATACAGCATTCGCCATGTCACAGCTCAACAACTTATCACTAAAATGGCCACAAATTTTTCACCAATGTGGTCACATAGTTTTAAACAAAGTACATTCATTTAGTCAATCATAAAATCCTTAATGCAATCATAAAGTACAAAAGTCAAAGTTGGCCACCCCTAGGTCAAAGTAAATCATAGTATTGTCAGTCCATACACCGTATCCAAGTAAAGTCTTCTTTCAGCTTGTCTTGAGGCTGGCTTTCAGCTTCCATGGTTCCTTCTCCATGGTCCCAGCTGCAACTGTCACCTGGGCTCAAAGGCAGACAACTCCCAGCTCATTTACCAGCTCTCTGTGCAATTTCTGATCCATATTGAAGTTCACAGTATCCAGTCCACCTCAAATCCTTCACAGCTTCTGCTCCTGGGAAGAGAAAACTTAACAGATCCAGAGATAAAGTACTGACATCACAATCATGCTTCCTATAGCAGCTTTAGCTGGCCCTTGAAAATCCTCAGTGGCTCTGGCTGGCCTTCAAAAGTCTTCAGCAGCTCTATTCTCAAAATAAAAATCACTTTCTCCCATTCTCAAAATCAGAACCATTTTCTCCCATTCTCAAAATCAAGAAGTTATTTCTCTGGCAGAAGCTCCAGCCTCCAAATTCTTGACCAAGAAAATTATGACTTTCCTCAGCTTGTGGTATTCCTTATATAGGTATTAGCTCCTCCCTCTTCACCACCTTCCTGTTACATCAGCAAAAAGTGTCAATATCTTCTGTTTCTTGAACTGAGGCTTAATTTAAAACAAGGTGCTAAATACCTCTTGGCTTAGCAATACAAAGGGATCTTCAAATTTCATTACCATTACAACATTAAGCATGTTGTATAGAAGAATTAAAATGAATGGGAGTACCCATGATATAGAAAAGAGAAACAAACTAAAGCAAAAGAAAAGAGAGCAAATATTACACTTCAATCTGGATTCAGAATCCATATTTCTTTCTGGATATTGATGACATTTTCCATTATGACTCTTTTGGAGTTGTTTTAGGTCCTTGCATTTCTGAGAGGAGCTAAGTGTAAAAGTCAGTCATCACAGAATATGGCTTCTACCGTGTAAATTTTTCACCTGGTTCTAGTCACTTCACTCAGCTTTAGCTCATATAAGTCTTTCCATGTTTGTCTGAAGTCAGCCTGCTTATCATTTCTCATACAACAACAGTGTTCCATTACTTTCCTATACCACAACTTCTTCAGTCATTACCCAATTGATGGGCATCCCCTCAATTTAAAGTTGTTTGCCACCACAAAAAGAGTTGCTATAGCTATTGGCAGAATTTCTTTTTTTTTTTTTTGGTCAAATAATGAGTACTTATCCCAGAAATTAGAGTCTTTGGGTTTATCAATCAATAGATTACTATAATCATTTACTACTGTGTCTTGTTTACCTAACATATTCCGCTGATCCACCACTCTATTTCTTAGCCAATAACAAGTAGTTTTGATGATTTCTGCTTTATATTACAATTTAAGATCTGGAATGACTAGATCACCTTCCCTAGCATTACTTTTTTAAAATTTCCTTAATATTCTGGATATTTTCTTCTTCCAGATGGATTTTGTTATTATTTTTTCAGGCTCCATAAAATACTTTTGATCATTTGATTGTCATGGCACTGAACAAATAAATTAATTTAGGTAGAATTAAAATTTGGATTATATTAACTCAACCTACCCATGAGCAACTGATGTTTTTCCAATTATTGAGATCTGACTTTATTTGTGTAAAAAGTATTTTGTAATTTTGTTTGTATATTTCCTGGGTTTGTTTTGGCAGAGTCACCCCCAAATTTTATAATGTTGACAGTAACTTTATATGGAATTTCTATTTTTATCTCTTGCTGTTTGGTTTTGTGAATAAAATATAGAAATGCTGATGTTTTTTGTGAATTTATTTTATATCGTGCAACTTTGCTAAACATTTATTTTTCAAGTTTTTTTATTTAACTTTCTGTGATTCCCTATACTATAGCATCATATCATTTGCAGAATGATAACTTCATTTGCTCTTCACCTATTTAATTCATTAAATTTATTTTTCTTCTCTCATTTCAAAAGCTAATATTTCTAGTACCATATTGAATAACTGAGGTGATAATAGACATCCTTGTTTCAAATCTGACCTTTTTGGGTATGCTTCTAGCAAATCCCCATTACATATAATGCTTGCTGATGGTTTAAGGTAGAAGCTACTTGTCATTTTAAGGAAGACCCTACTTTTTTCCTATGCTCTTTAGTGTTTTTAATAGGAATGGGTGTTGTATCTTGCCAAAAGATTTTTCTCCATCTATTAAGATAATCATATGGTTTCAGTTAAGTTTGTTGCTGATATGATCAATTACACTAATAGTTTACCTAATATTAAACAGCCCTGCATTCCTGGCATAAATCCTACCTCATAATAGTGTATTATTTTCATGAAAATTTCTTGTAATCATTTTCCTAGTATTTTTTTAATTGCTTCTATATTCATTAGCAAAATTGTTCTATACTTCTCTTCATGTGTTTTAACACATTCTGATTTTGGTATCAGTGCCATTTTTACGTCATAAAAAGAATTTGGCAGGATTTCTTATTTGCTCTTTTTTTCTCCCAAAAGTTTTTATAGTATTGGAATTACTTGTTCTTTAAGTGTTTGATAGAATTTGCTGGTAAATCCATCTGACCCTGGAGATTTTTTTTCCTAGTGAGTACATTGATGGCTTGTTCGATTTCTTTTTTCTAAAATAGGGTTAACTCTTTCTAGCAAGTCTGCAGCCAGACTGCGGGAGATGGGGCGAATGATCCATGGTCAGAGGAAGGGGCTGGCTCCATCTTCTGCACTCATGCAGCACAGGAAAGGGACTGCCAAGCTCTGGCTGTCAACTTCGCCAAGAGGCACAGCTACATTAAGGGTATTTCGTAAAGGACATAATCCATGATCCAGGCCGAGGAGCTCCATTTGCAAAAGTAGCCTTTCAGGATCCTTACCGATTTTAAAAGAGGACAGAGTTGTTCATTGCTGCCGAAGGCTGCCATACTGTCCAGTTTGTGTACTATGGTAAGAAAGCTCAGCTCAACATTGGCAATGTCCTCCCAGTTGGCACTATGCCTTAAGGGACCATAGTGTGTTGTCTCGAAGAAAATCCTGGGGACCAGGGTAAGCTTGCCCGTGCCTCTGGAAACTATGCCACAGTGATTTCCCACAATCCTGAAACCAAGAAAACACAAGTGAAGCTACTACCTTCAGGCTCTAAGAAAGTGATCTCCTCTGCTCACAGAGCTGTGGTTAGTGTTGTTGCTGGAGGAGGTCATATTGATAAACCTACACATAAGGCAGGTCATGCCTATCACAAATACAAGACCAAGAGAAACTGCTGGCCTTGTGTCAGGGGTGTGGCCATGAATCCTGTGGAACACCCCTTTGGAGGAGGTAATCACCAGCATATTGGAAAACCATCTACCATTCGAAGAGATTCCCAGCTGGAAAAAAGGTCGGTCTCATCGCTGCCACACGTACTGGTGGACTCCAGGGTACCAAGACTGTACAGGAGAAGGAGAACTAAAGTACAGAATCCTGACAATAAAAATTATTTTGGAAATTGCAAAATAAATTAATTAATGAAATTAAATAAAATACAGTTAAATATTTTCCTTCCTCTTCAGTTAATCTTGGAAAATTAAATTTTTGTAATCATGCATCTATTTCCCTAAGATTGCCAAAATTATTGGCATACAGTTGGGCAAAATAGTTCCCAATTATTGTTTTAATATTTGCTTCATTGATGATGAATTCATCCTTTTCATTTTTCATACTGGTAATTTAGTTTCCTTTGGAAAATTCAAATTAACCAATGGTTTATCTCTTTTGTTATTCTTGTTTTTCATAAAAACAGTTCTTACTTTTATTTATTAGTTCAACAGTACTCTTAATTTCAATTTCATCCATCTCTCCTTTCATTTTCAGTGTTTCTAATTTGTATTTAATTGGGGATTTTCAATTTGTTATTTTTCTAGCTTTTTTTTAAATTTGCATTCCCAAGTTAGTGACCTGCATTTTCTCTAGTTTATTCATGAGCGCATTTGGAGATATAAAACTTACCAAATGAACTGCTTTCACCACATCTCATAAGTTTTGGTATGTTGTCTCATTATTGTCATTCTCTTGGTTGAAGTCATTGATTGTTTTAGGATTTATTACTTGACCTACTCATTCTTTTGAATTAGATTATTTAGTTTTCAATTAATTTTAGTCTATTTAGCCCTTTATTACATATAATTTTGTTACATCATGATCTGAAATGATGCATATAATATTTCTGCCTTTATGCATTGGATTGTGAGGTTTTCTTTCTTTTTTTTTTTTAAGTTTTGTATGGTAAAGTTTTTTATGCCCTAGTACATGGTCAATTTTTGGGTAAGGGTCATGTACCACTGAGTTTAAAAAAATATATTTCTTTTTCTCATTCAATTTTCTCCAAAGATCTACCATATCAAACATCTTCTAAAATTATGTTCACGTCCTTAACTTCTTTCTTGTTTATTTTGTGGTTAGATTTACCTAGTCTAGTTCAGAGAGGGTGAGGTCAAGGTCCTGTGAAGCCTATCACAAGCAGCTCTCCTGAAGACTGCTGTGAATAACTTTAAGGATCTAATTTCGTAGTAGAGTAAACTCTTTATTTATTCACCAATAAACTAAAGCAAAATACTCAAGAAACTAAAGCACAACATTTGTAATGATATAACAATGATATTACTTAGGTGATCACATGTTCTTAAACAAAACATATCATTCAGTAAGTCACAACCTCCTCAATCAATATAAAGTACCCATCTAAAGTTTTCTTTTCTCTTGACTTGAAGCTGACTTCCAATTGTACTTAAGCCAATCAGCCCTGAGGGGTAGTGGAAAGTACAAATGATGAGGTACAGGTTCTGGGAGCTCCCTTGAGCTCTCCTTCACTCTTCCCAAGGGAAGGCATTTGCCTGAAGTCATGGGCCTTAAGTTGTGGTTCTGCCCAAGTCTTTAGCCCTCCTTTGTTCCAATAGTTTCCCACCCTTGAATTGGACTGGCCCACCATTGTCTATCCACTCCAGGCAGCCTCCAGCAACTTCTCACCCTTAATCACTCATTAAAGTGATTAGAAGACCCTCTCTAAATTCATTACTGGAGTCTGACATCATCTGACATCATCTGACTTCAGGAGAAGACCTTCCCCAACTCCTTCTCTAGACAACCCTTAGATTCCTCCCACAACCTTTCTGTATGTAGAATCCCATCTAGAATCTCCATGTCCTGTGAGAGTGCTATAAAATGACCTAGCAAAGACTGGCTCCTTAAGAGTCTACTCCATATGGAGAACTTTTAAGGGAACTTTCAATAAACTTTATTTTTCTTTGGCTGACAAGACTTCAGTGGAATTCATTCTGCAGGACCCAGCATGTTGGTATTTTGGGGTCTCAGGCAACCCTAACCCTCTTTGTGGGTACCCTCTTCACAAAGGCCATTCACCCCAAGGTCACATTAAGTTACAATATCATCAGTTACTACTGAGTACCAAGTAATGTTCTTTTTCATTTTGACTCAAGACTTACTTCCAAACCCAATGTCTCCTCTTCCATGCTCCCAGCTCTTGCTTGGATTCCCAGGTTGGCTGCTCTCTGAGGTCAGAGGCACCATATCCCAAGGCTAACAATAATTAGAAAGACTAAGTAGCTTCAAATTAAAAAAAAGAAGAAGAACAAACAAAGGAGAAGGAATTCAACCACAGAGAATTACTATGGGAATAGAGAAGACTGGGGTTCATCTTCAGAGGAGGATACTGCAACAAAGAAACCCTCTTTTCCTCCAAAGAATAACATCAAATGGTCACTTGGCAAAAAAAAAAAATTAATAGAAGAAGTAAAAAAAAAATAAACTTTAAAAATCAAATGAGAGAGATTGAAAAAAAAAACTGAAAAAAAAATAAAATGCAAGAAAAACAAGAAGATTATGAAAAGAAAGCCAAGCAACCAGAAAAGGAGACTGAGAACCTTAAGGAAGAAAATGACTCCTTGAAATTCAGAATTCAGCAAATGGAAGCTAGAGAACTTACAAGAGATTGAGAAATAATAACAGAAAATATAAAGAATGAAAAAAAATTGAATGGAATGTGAAATATCTCAGAAGAAAAACTATCCATCTGGAGAACAGATCAAGAAGAGAAAAAAATAAGAATAATTCAATTACCTGAAAGTTATGATCAAAAAAAGAATCTTGATACAATAATGCAAGAAATAATTAAATAAAATTTGTCCTGAAAGATCAGAACACGACAAGAAAGTAGAAATCAAAAAATTCTACCAATCACCACATGAAAGATTCTATAAGGAAAACACACAGTAATATTATTGTCAAATCCTGAAACCTTCGACTCAAGGTTAAAATATTACAAGCAACAGGAAAAAAAAAATATGCCAGTGTCACAATTAAATCACACAGTACCCAGAAGAAGTGACACTAAAAGGTTACAGGTTTTGTATCACTATATAATGAAGAGCAAAAGGACTGGGGTTGTGGCTAAAAATATCATACCCAGAAAAGGCTAAGAATGAACTTGAAATAAAAAAAGAAATTTAAAGAATTATCAGAGTTTCAGGATATTTTTAATAAGCAAAAAAACACTGAACTTCATAGAAGATTTGACATAAAGGAGCCATGAGAACTATAAGGTATATACAGAAGAATAGTTACAGGGGCGTCAATAAATACAGGCTGTTCATCTCTTATTTACACAAAATGTAAAACCTATGTTTAAGACTGTCATTAGTAATTGGATGGTTCATATGAAAGATTGTGGTAGATGGGAATATAACATGATTTTAAGAATAAAACTATTAAAAAGTATAATTCTAATATTTAAATGAAGTGTGAGAGGGAGAACTGGAGAGGAATCAGATGGGGGAGGAGGTAGTTCTGGAAACCTTTAGTCTGAAATGGGTTCAATAGGGAACAAATCATATATATGAGTATATAGAAGATGTATAAAAGTGTAAGAGTATAAAGTGTATTAAGAGTATAAAAGTATAAAAGTGATCTAAATTTAGAAAGAAATGGAAAACTAATGGAATAGGAGGGGGAAGAAGATAAGTGAGGGATCGCTGGAGGGGAGGTTAAGGGACTAGTTTAAGGGGGTTTAGATTAATGGGAATGTGAGGTTGAAATGGATGGGAGAGATGCTTGGTGGGGGGTGTTATTAAGTAGTAGAAAGGCAAGGAAGTAGACTGAACTACAGGAGTCAAAAGACCTAGGAAATAAGAGATACACACAAACATAAAATAAATATCAGGAGTGTGAGGGATAATTTATAGTGAAGTTTCCCCATTCTGAAAAATCAAATCTAGAATGGCTTCAGTATTCACGAGGCCTAAGGTCAGGTCACCTGACATTCAAGCATTAGAGCAATAGAGACCCTCCCCCAGAGCCAACACAGCAGAAGATATGTCAAATAAGGTTAAGACTGCTTTCATTGGACACCCACATGTGTCCGGGTCCTTTGTCTCAGAGAAATTCCCTTGCATAGGTTGTGGGACAGCCCCTCTACCAAGAAGAGTGAAGGCCAGTTGGGGGGGGAGGGGGGTTGGGTTTCTGCATTAGAAGATTATGTAATCATGGGCTGCCTTCTACTTGGCTCTCTCTCTCTGCAGATGCCGTGTTGGGTGACAGGGGGTAGAGTCCTTTCTCATGAGAAAGAATAAAGACCTTTTCTGACCTTATATTCAAACTCTGAACTCTTTCATCTCACACAGGATTATAACTCGTCAGGAAAAAAAAAAGAGAAGGGCGGTAAACATGATCTTGGACAACGTTAAGGATAAAATCGAAAAAAAAAAAGAGAGAAAATTAGGAACATGATACGGCCACTCATATTTTAGCTATGTTTTTTTGGACTACTTAAAACAATTAGACAGAATAAGGTAGGGGTATTCCTGTTGTAGGAAAAGATGTGTTGGTGGACTTGGAAAAATATGGAAAGACTCAGACTTATGAAGGAAGAGGTGATCCACACTTGGAGAAACAGGACAAATGAACAGAGTACAGTCTTAGAGAGATACAGAGGAATATATCTATATATTACTATGATTATTGATATGTAAGTATATGTGTGTGTAAGTGTATATATGTACAGGTGTATGTAGGCACATGTATATATATATGCATGTATATATTGATATACATTTATAAATATCAGAGTATATTTATCTATATGTGGGGGGATGTGGGTGTAAAAAGAGAGGGGCTATAACTGTAATGAAATTTGAACCCCATACTGGGATGGACTTGACTTGAGGAGGGAGGGCTGAACTGGAAGGAGCTGGTTCCTCAAATTTAGAGAGAGGCCTAAGCAGAGAGAAGGAGAAGAACTTCTGGGAGCCAGCATCTGGAAGCTGCTGTTACTGCTGGAGAGCTGAAAAATGAGAACTGAGAACTGAACTGGGAGGAAGCATGATGGTGGTGCCAGTATTTGGTCTGTCTGATTTGATGTTACTTTGTCAGATTCATCTACTAATGGAGGACATTGCTGTTGTTGCAGAGGTCCTGGAAACTTTCTGTGGTTCAGAAGCCATGAAGGAGGATTTTCTTGTTGTATGTTTACAGAAATCCTGGAGGAGGGTCTTGCTGAGGACTCTGGCAATGTATATTGTGACTATTAAGCTTTTTCTTCTGAGGACCAGAGATAGCTGAGAACTTGCCTGGGCTCAAGATGAAAAAAAGACGGCTCCTTGGGTATTGAATGCTGTCATGATATTATAACCTTGTTTTGTCTTAGGGGTAGATGGCCTTTGTGTTTTTCACAGCCTCTTGAGAGGGTGCTTGTTGGTGATAGATGGTTTTGTAATTCAGTTTTGATCCAAGGGTGGAAAACTTTTGACTTTTATACTTTGTGACTGACCAAATGGATGTACTTTGTTTATGATTGGAAACTAATCTCCAGTTGAATAGAGAGAAGACTTTGTGATTGACTAAATGAATGCACTGCTCAGTAGTTAGGTACCTGGAGATTAGTAATTAGTGACTGAATTGATGACTTGCTAAATTATTGAGTTACACTTGGTGAATACTGTATTTTGATTTTCTGTGAATGGTTTACCTAAATCTGTCACTGAATAAATGGAGTTTGCTATGCTTGTGATCCAAACCTGGTAGTTGCTTTTGCTTGGCATTTCAGGGGGGAAAGTGAGAGAGAGAGAGAGACAGAGAGAGACAGAGACAGAGACAGAGACAGAGAGAGAGACAGAAAGATAGAGAGAGACAGAAAGACAGAGAGAGACAGAGAGAGAGAGATAGAGAGAGACAGAGAAAGAGAGAGACACAGATGTACATGTGTGTGCATGTGTGTATCTCCATGCTTAATTGTAGTGTTCTGGGGGAAGAGAGAAAGGGTGAAAAATAATGAAATTAAAAAGTGCACAGCAGAAAACAAAAGAAAAATCACACAGGAGAAAAGACAGACAACTCTCAACACAACCATAATATTTATTATATAGGCTTTTTAGAATTGGATATTTACTGCTGTATACTTGGAATCTTCTATCATGTTCTGCTGTGCACATGGCATTTTTTTTTCTTTCTGATTTTGTATTTGTTTAATTTTTTAAATATACAGTTGAAAAATATTGCATGCTTCTGTGCATTTGAATAATTTTCAATTAGTAAATTAAAAATCTCTAACTAGTCAAAAGCATTCATCTGATCCAGAGTTTCCTCATGGCATTTTTAACCTCAGTATTTCTAAGGCTGTAGATCCAAGGGTTTAACATTGGAGTAATAATAGTGAAACATACAGACACTGGTTTATCTATAGGAAAAGTAGCTACTGGCCTCACATACAAGAATATACAGGGAGCAAAAAACAAGACCACTGCTGTAAAGTGAGAGCTGCAGGTGGAAAGGGCCTTCTTCTTTCCTTCTGAACTACCACTCTTCAGGGAAGAGAGGATAACAACATATGAGACAGTTAGAGTGAGAAATATTGACAGGCACATTACTCCACTGTTAGCAATGACTAAAAGACCAAGACCTTGGGTGTCCAAGCAGACCAGTTTCAGCAATGGGAACAAGTCACACATGAAGTGATCTATAATATTAGGGCCACAGAAGGGAAGATGGACCATGAAGAGGAGTTGAGTGGTGGCATGTATGGCGCCCCCCAACCATGACGCTGCCACCAGCAGGTGGCACACACGAGGATTCATGATAACCATGTAGTGCAGGGGTTTACAGATGGCCACATAGCGATCATAAGCCATGACCACAAGGAGGATGATTCCAACACCACCAAAAAAGTGCTCTGCAAAGAGCTGAGTCAGACAGCCTTCCAGGGAGATGGTTGTTTTCTCATAGAGTAAATCCACAACCATCTTAGGAGCAATGACTGAAGAGTAGGTGGCATCCACTATGGATAAGAAGGTTAGAAAAAAGTACATGGGTGATCTCAAAGTCTGGCTGGAAGTCAAGGTCATGATAATAAGAATATTTCCTGTAATTGTCATAATATATATGACTGAAAAAATGACAAAGAAAATTTTTCGTAACTCTATATTTTGTGTAAGGCCTAACAGAATGAATTCAGTTACATTGTTTTTATTTTCCATTTTGGGCAATCCTATGCCAAATTCCTGTTAATCCCAAAGTCGTATTGGTTCATTCTTTTCCTCTTCATTTCATTCTCCAAGGAGACCTTAACTCTACCTGACCTAAAAATTCCAGTTATTTTAATTCCCAATGGAGTCAATTATGAGTCTTCTACATGAAACTGCTTATTCTGTTAGGGATGGATTTTGTGCAGTGGGAAAGATGGGATACAAAATCCTAAATGCTAAGGGTTGTGATTCATCTGGTTTTCATCTTAGAAATCATTGGTGAGAGTAGATTCCTTCCATGATAATTAGTTTGTCTGTAAACAAAGGAAGGAAGAAATGGGTCAAATCATCTTTATTGATGATTAAAGTTCAACAGATTGATATAACTTGTTCTTATGTTTTAAATTGTAAGCTTATGTTTCAAATACATATTCATATTTTGCATGAAGTTGTAGACAAGATTAATAAATAAGTTTGTTTTTTTTCAGTCAAATAGAAATGGCAGGTCTAACACTTGACTGGAATAAGGGAGTAAGTGGAATAATAATCTTGGAGGCAGAGAAACTTCTTTCCTACCCTCTTTCTGGCTATAGAACTCTGAGTAAATCTCTTAGTCTCTATTTACCAAGGTATCACTTAAAGCCCAGAAGATGCAAAGTGTTGATTTACCTGTGTGGGGAATGGGACCTTCCTTGTTAGGAGATTCTTGAATCCAGTGAAATATATTTGACTAAAAAGAAAGAAAAAGTTCAGTGAGTATGAGTAATAAAGTCAATAATTGATATTTTAAAGCTTACAAAATGTCCTACCAAATATGCCTCATTTAAACCTCAGAAACATTCCCATTTTATAGATAAGGAATCTGTGACTCAAAGAAGTTAATTGGTTTACTCTTGCTCACCCAGCTGGAAAGAGGCAGAGGGAGTTTTCAGACACTGGACTCCTGCCTTCAATTTCAGTTGTAGTCATTAGACCCTGCTGAATAAAGCAAGAGATGAGGTCTTTTCAGGAAAGGTTATTTATTGAGAAGAAACAAAATGCTGGACATGAGGCATGAAATTTTTTTTTTTAAATAAAGGGTGAGAATTGGTCAGCTACCATGATAGAGACAGCATAAAGAATTGCTCCCCAAAATATTGTTAACCCTTATTTTTATGTGATAGCCATTTAACCACAACACAGATAGGGTCAGTGCTCATTTTAGCATGAAATCTTAGATCTGAAGCCAATGTGTGCTTACAATTAATCTCGACCAGCCAATTACTTTAGGGTTGTACAAATCAAAGTGATCAGAGGCAAAGGCTTCTCCCAAGGTCAGAGAAGTAGCTAGTCCTATACTGGGATTCACACTCAGGTTGGCTGATACTAAGTCCATGACATGAGTGATGGAAGAATGGAAACTTTCAAACGTACATTTATGAATTTCATTATTCCATGAGACTAGACTGAAATGTAAATCAGGTACAGTGATATCCTTAAAACTTATTATCTCTCAATTGGAAATATTCTCATTTCAACTTTCCTGTTATTCTTTGGTTCCCCTAATGCTCTCAGTCACCAAAAGTCTCAACTTCTTTTCATCCTTCAACCTCTCACACCAAATTGTCTCACATAGCTTGTCAGTTCTCATATCTCATCTTCTACCTTCACAATAGCTCTCTGATATTTTTCCTTCTTTATATACGCTCATAGCCAGTACTCTAATACAGGACCTTCTTACCTCTCCCCTGGCCTATTACAATAGCTTTCTATTTAATCTCCCTGTTTGAAATCTCAACCTTTTCCCCTACGTGTTTCACTCTGCTGAACAATTGATCTTCCCAAATTGCTGGTCTAATCAGATTAAATAGCCTCTGTCCTACTTCCCATTCACCTACACACAGATTCATACCCAAGAACTCTCATTCTTCCCATTAAGATCAAATATAAATTCTTCCGTTTAATATTTAAATCCTTTTATGGACCTTGATCCTTCCTTTCCCTTCTTCTAATTCCTTCCATTCACTATACTAATCACTCCTAATGTCCTACTTGCTATTTTTCAAACATACCATCATGCCATTCCATCCCTTAATTCTGTGTCTTCACATTGGTGGTCTGTTACAGATGAATTTTTTTTTCCCCTCTTCACTTCTATCTGTTAGCTTTCCAAGCTATCTTCTAGACAGCTTGAATTCTAAATTCTATTAGTGGCTTTCCCAGACTCCCCAGAAACAAGTTCATGTCTCTCTCTGTGTCTCTCTCTGTCTCTCCCCCTCTCCACGAACACATATGTATAGAATTAAAATAAATATACAAACATATTCATATACACAGATACACACATGTGTGTATATGCATACACATACACATATATACACATGATATAAAATTTATATATTTATATATACATATATACATGTCCATACATACACACATTTATAATACACATACACACACTCACTTATATACTGCTAATATTCAACTTTTAAGTTTTGCTCATATGGCTTTTTTAAATTTTGTTTTATTTTGTTTGTTTTGTTTTCTGATGGAAAATGAAGAAATTGTTTGGGATGATAAGAGAAGAACCAAAAGTAATGGTGCTCCTCTAGGGCATGTGGAAACATTTTTCCTAACTTTTTTCCCTGCCTACCTCCTTACTTTCCTTTTTACCTTAATTCCTGTATCTCATTTCCTTCCTTTCTTTCTCTCCTCCTTCCTTCCTGTCTCCCTCCCTCACTGCCATCATTCCTCCATTATTTATTCTGTTCATTTGTTTCCTCATATTATAAATTTCCTTTCTTCTCTTCCAGTTCCAAAATTTTAGTTAATCATTTCTAACATCCCCTATGCTGGATTCATTTGTGCTCTAGTCCAATCGATATCCACATCTTGGCAAAATACAGTGATGTATCATGACCACCACCTTCTTTCTCATGTCTTCTACAGATATTTTGAAAAGGCCTGGAAAAAGTGACTGAATCCCCTACATATGTATTATTTAACATATCTGAGTTCTCACTATTGAAAGGTATTTTTTGCCTGCTTTTGTAATTGAATTCTTTTCCCTATATCATAATGTTCTGATGTGTTTTTCTCCTGTTAATGATAATAATGGATAAAACTGAGATAGTGATTTAGTAGTTCTAATGCATTTTTCATATATTACATCACTAGATTCTCAATAGAATCTAAAAATTGAGGAAACTGAAGCTAAAGAATTTAAATTATTTAGGGTCACGTAGTTGGTATATTTCTTAGTTAGGAATCAAAATCAGGTTTTCCTGAGTCTGAAGATTGTATTTGATCCACTGTAACTTCAAGTCATCAACAACCTGGATTAGTAATCAGAATCCCCCCCCCCCGCTACCCCCTCCCGATTTACTTGATATCATTTTGATTTTCAATAAATTACAATGTCCTAGAGCTTCAATTCCTTACCACAGAAGAGGTTCAATCGAAAGATGTCTTTCCCTCTTGCTTTTCTGCCAAGTTTACCTAATATAGTACTGTATTAAACTGGCACTGGTCCAGCTAAAGACTGAGAAATGTAATGGCTGCTGTAGAAATCCAAATATCTGATGTAAAACCCCAACTCCTGCTTTGCTGAAGGATTTGAATTATCATACAGCACTCCATGATGGGGAGAAAAAAATACAAGAATTCCACAAATTATTCAGTCACTTTGCACTGGAGTTTTTAACAGGTAATAGTTTAACTTCATAGGGAACCTTTTCCCAGAAATACAAGCAGTCAAATCAACGTTTGTCTTGCGCTGAATGTAGAATGTTGGGGGCATTTAATAATTACCTTCTGGATAACAATAGTATTTAACACTGTTTCATTATTTCAATAGTGTCCCATTGAAGATGTGTCTCCAGTGACTGGTTAATCAGCATGACAGTGAGTTCACTTTTTCAATGTGAGACGGGGGAAGAACATCAGCTGAGATAAGTAAAGTTAATAGCTTTAAGAGAAAAATTAGTTTGTAATGGCCACTAGCTAATTGCTGGTTTTATCACCAAAGCAGATAGTTTAATAAAATGTAGTGGCACACATGAAATAATAGTGAAATCAATCAGTTTCTACTGTTTTTGGAGAATATAATGCTAAAGATGTCCCAATGGTTGAGGAGATTCTTCCTGCCCCAGCAGAATATGATCCCCATTGGAGAAGTCTATTTGCCACTAAGCAATCACAAACACTGAAGTCCATAGGGATGATTTTAAAGTTCCCTTTGTTAATGAGTTTGTAACATCCACAAACAATCCCTAAAATTTTTTTTATCTTTGAAGTAATATAATGAAATTATTTCTGGATTTCAAGTCAGAGAAGCTACATATAAAGTCCAGCTTTACTGTGTATAGCAAGTGTAACTTTTCTTTGGTCATCTCATCTCTGTTGCCCTGCCCTGGGGTCAGAACCATGTGGCTCACAAGGGGCTGTGCTTGGCTCCCAGTCTGGTGTGATAGATCCTTCCTGTTGGCCTGCAAGGCTGCCTTCAGAAGAAGACTTGTTTCTCTGTCACTTTGTGGTTTCTGTAGCTCTAAAATTTGTTTAGAGTCATTATTAGAGGTGGTTGGAGACAGAGCTGTGAGAAGATCCTGGTTTTACTCCACCATCTTGGCTCTGCCTCTCTGTAATGTTTTTGATAGGACACTGACACTCATTTCTATAGTACTTATTTGATTTGGACACAACCCAAAGCAAGATGGAACAGCATGTACATTGAATGACATCCTAAACTAAAAAGGAATTCAATGATACAGCTTTAACTGATTTCAAAACATAAATTTAGTATGGATAATACATCAGTAAGAAAGCTAAGCCACTTCTATGCCCCAAGCCTTGGTACATGGTAGGGACAGTTTTGTACTCCATATGATTATACCCTAATTGATTCAACTGATATATCCAGAGATAAATAACTCTCCTCAGCCCCTCAATTCAACAACTTTTATCAAGTTTCTATGCAAGGGAACAATTGGTTTAGCATGGTGTACATAAAGACAAAAATGAGAAATTTCTATTCCTCAAAAGATGATAGTTAAGAGATAGAGATAGAAAAAGGGATACATATAGCTATAAACACAAACGCAGATAAAAATATAGATTTAAATAAATGATGGAGATATAATTACATGAATAAAATAATTATTAATTTACACCGAGTCTAACCAGATGAGGGATATGTAAAGATTATGAATGAGTTATTACATTATAGTAAATTCCTTCAGAAAAATTAGGTTGTAAATAGAGAGATAAATTATTCAAGTACAGATTCTCTGTATAGAAATAAAACTTATTTTCTCTATTCTGTTATCTTTTCAGGAGAGGACAAATTTGGTATTTCTTGCAGAGCAAGCATTTTAGGTATTGGTTTTTAAAATGTAGTTATTCAATTTGAATTTGCTTTTAAAAACTAACTGCTGCTTCAGTCTGGATTGCAGCCATTCTCTGCCTCTTTAGGTGACGCAGTGTGTTTTAGGTATTTCTGAAGGCAAAAGACCATCAAAAGTTTCTTAAACTCCCCTTATCAATGTGAAGATGCAAGTGAACATCTTGTAGCTTGATATCAAATGGGGGTTGGGATAGAATGAAGCCAGCTGGGAAGGAAAAATGTTCATCACAACTTACTGCACTGGAAACAAGAGGCAGTGCAGGTACAAAATGACTGTATTTGGGGTCAGCTCTACCAGTCTTGCAGATATAGATTTGTTAAATTTTCAGTGACAAAAAAAATACCACCTCAGAAGTTAGGAATCAAATCTTGACTTAATTTAAGATTTTCTTCTTTGTTTAAATATGTGTTAATAAAAAAGATTAAATTTAAATTGGTTTGAATGCTTTTTTTCTTCCTGAAAGCTCAGTTACATATATGCTGTCATACCATAGTAATACTTTATAACTATTGCAGAACTCAGCAGGAGTGAACTAGAAGGCTTGGGGAAGGAAGTCATTACCAGACTGGACACCTGTGATTAGAGGCTCATCATCATCATCATCACCATCACCATCATCATCATCATCATCACCATCATCATCATCATCATCACCATCATCATCATCACCATCATCATCATCACCATCATCATCATCATCACCATCATCATCATCATCATCACCATCGTCATCATCATCACCACCATCATCATCATCATCATCATCATCCATTACTTAGTCTTTCCTTATTCTTTCTTCCCATTTGAGATTTCCTTCCAACACCTATATATTTCTCCTATATGGCAAATGATTTATATATTACCTCATCTCTGAGAATGTGACCTTCTCAAGGGTTATAATTGTCTTTTTGTCTTCCTTTGTATCCTCAGCAATTAATTCCATATGTTATGTTTTAAATTGTGTACTTATGTTGCAAATACATATTCACATTTTGCATTAAATTCTAGATAAGTTTAATAAGTTTGTTTTTCTTTTTTTTAGTCAAACAGGAAGTTAGGGTCTAAGGTTTGACTGAGATGAGGGAGTAGGCAGAATGATAATCTTGGAGTCAGGGAAACTTCTTTCCTGCCCTGCTTCTTTCTATAAGACTCTTGGCAAATGACTTAGGCTCTAATTACCAAGGAATCCCTTGTAAAGCACTGGATTAACTGTGTGGGGAGTCAGAGCTTCCTTGTTAGGAGATTCTTGAATACAATTCAATCACATATTTGGCTAAAAAGAAAGAAAAAAAGTTCAGTGAGTATGAGTAGTAAAATAAATAACTGATACTTCAAAGCTTACAAAATGTCTTACCAACTGTAATTCATTTAAACCTCAAATAATCCTCAGGGAAGGTATGAAAAATATTCCCATTTTATGGATGAGAAAGCTGAGACCCAGAGAAGTTAATTGGTTTACTCTTACTCAATCAGCTGGTAAGAGCCAGAGGGAGACTTCAGACACAGGACTCCTGGCTTCAATTTGAATTGTAGTCATTAGACACTACTGAATAGAGCAAGAAGTAAGGTCTTTTCAGGAAAGGTTACTTATTGAGAAGGAAAAATATGCTGGACATGAAACATAAAATCATTTTTTTAAAATAAAGAGTGAGGGTTGGGCAACTGCCATGGTAGAGACACAGTAAGGAATTGCTTCCAAAAAGATTGTTAGCCCTTATTTTTATATGATAGTCATTTAACCACAACTCATAGAGGGTCAGTGCTCATATTAGCATGAAATCCTACATTTGGAGTGAAAGTATGCTAACAATTTTTCTCAGCCAGCCACATTATTTTAGAGATGAGCATATTGACGTGTTCGGAGGCTAGGACCTCACTCAAGGTCATACAGATAGCTAGCCCTATATCTCTCACCTCTCCACAAACATATGTGTATAGATTTTATTGGGTTGGCTGATACTAAGGCCATCAGGGTGATGGAAAAATGAAACTTTCAAAGGTACATCTATGAATTTCATTATTCCACATGACTACATTGAAATATGAAATCGGGGACAATTATATCCTCAAAACTTATTATCTCTCAATTGGAAATATTCCACTCATCTCAACTTCCCTGTTATTCTTTAGTTCCCCTCATGCTCTCAGCCACCAAAAGTCTCAACCTTGTTTTCACTCTCAACCTCACTCCACATTGCCTCACATAGTTTGTCAATTGTCATATCTTATCTTCTACCTTCACAACAGATCCCTGATATTTTTTCCTTCTTACCACCCTTTTAGCCATTACTCTAATACAGGACCTTCTCACCTCTCTCCTGGTCTATTAAAATAATCTTCTATTTAATCTCTCTGTTTGAAATCCCCACAGTCTCTCCCACATGCTCCACTCTGCTGAACAACTGATCTTCCCAAATTGCCAGTCTAATCAGACAAAATAGCCTCCTCCCTACTGCCCAATCACCTACACACAGATTCATACCCAAGAACTCTAATATTTCCCATTAAGATTAAGTATAAATTCTTCCATTTAATATTTAAATCCTTTTACAACATTGATCCCACATTTCCATTCCACTTATTCTTTCCATTCACTTTGCTAATCTTAATGTCCTAGTTGCCATTTTTCAAACATATCATGATAACATTCCATCTCTTAATTCTGTGCCTTTAAAGTGGCGATCCATCACAGATGGATTTCTTTTTCCCCTCTTCAGTTCAATCTCTTAGTTTTCCAAGCTATCTTCTAGATAGCTCGAATTCCAAATTCTTTTGGTGGCTTTCCCAGTCTCCCCAGAAACAAGTTCATGTCTCTTTCTCTGTCTCTCTCTCTGCCTCTCCCCCTCTCCACAAATGCATATGTATAGGTTTAAAATAAATAAACACATATACATATACAGACATAAATATACATACATACATACACATATACATATACACATAACATATTTTATATATTTTATTATATTTATATATACATACAAACACACATTCATAATACACATGCACATACTTATATCCTGCTAACATCCAACCTGTTTAGTCTTCCTCATATGTTCTTTTTAAAATTTTGTTTTGTTTTATTTGTTTGTTTAATTCTGTGATGGAAAAGAAAGGAATTGTTTGGGATGATAAGAGAAGAACCAAACATAATGATGCTCCTCTAGGGCAGGTTGTAACACTTTTCTTAACTTTTTCCCTACCTACCTTCATACGTTTTATATTATCTTCTCTCTTCTACTTCATTTCTTTTTCCTGTTTGCTTCTTTCCTTATTTTCCTCCTCTCCTCCTTCTTTGCTCTTTCTCTCCATCCTTTCTATCCTCCCTCCATTCATTATTCTGTTTATTTATTGCCTCATATGATAAATTTATTTTCCTCTCATCCAATTCCAAAATTTTAATTAACTATTTCTACTAGCCCCTATGCTAGAGTCATTTCTACTCTAGTCCAATTGATATCCACATCTTGGCAAACCATAGTCATGTATTATGGCCACCATCTTCTTCTTCATATCTTCTATAGATATTTTTTGAAAGACCTGGTAAAAGTGACTGGGTCCCCTATATAAATTTGTTGAATGCTTTTATAATTGAATTTTATTCTCCATATTGAAATGTTCTGGTGTGTATTTCCTCCTCTTAAAGACAATATTGGATAAAATAGATATAGTGATTTAGTGATTATAAAGCACTTTGCATATGTTACCTTATTTGATTCTCATAAGTCTCTAAAAAAATGAGGAAACTAAAGTTATAACAATTTATATAATTTATTCAGGGTTATATAGTTGGTGTATAACTTAGTCAGGAATCCAAATCAGGTTTTCCTGACTCTGAAGATTGTTCTTTATCTACTGTAACTTCTAGTCATCATAAACCTGGATTAGTAGTCAGAATCCCCCCAGGTTACTTGCTATTATTTTGATTTTTGATAAATCATTTAATGTCCCAGAGCTTCAATTCCTTGCCAAGGAAGAGGTTCAATTGGAAGATGTCTTTCACTTTTGCTCTTTTGCCAAGCATCAGGCAGTGCTACAAAGGAGAGCCAGTTTTGTCCCCCATATGCTTATGTTCTAGCTGATTCAACTGATACATCTGCAGATAAAAAACTCATCTCAGTCATACAATTCAACAACATTTATCAAGTGTCTACTCTGAGCAAGGGAATAGGCTTAGCATGGCATACATAAAGACAAAAATGAGAAATTTTGATTCCTCAAAAGATAGGAGCTAAGAAATAGAGATAGAAAGAGTAATGTATATAGCTATAAACATAGATGTACATTTGGATTTAAATTTAGATAAATGATTAACATAATTAAATGAATAAAATAATGATTAATTTATACCAAGTCTAACCAGAGGAGGAGTGTGTAAAGATTATGAATGATGAGTTATCATAGTATAATAAACTATAATATAATTCTAGTATAATAAAAAATAAAATATATAAAAATATAGTATAATAAATTATAGTATAAAAAATAATAAACCAGAAAAGTTAGTTATTAAATAGAGAGAGAAATGATTCAAGTACAGATTCTCAGTGTAAAAATAAAAACTCATTTCCTCTTTACTCTCTTATCTTTTCAGGAGAGGGCAAAATTTATATTTTTTTAGAGCCAGCACTTTAGGGCTTGGTTTTTGAAATATAGTTTATTCAATTTGAATTTGTTTTTAAAAATTGACTGCTGCTTCAGTCTGGATTTCAGCCATTCTATGTCTCTTTAGAAACACACTGTGTTTTAAGTATTTCTGAAGACAAGAGACCATCAAAAGTTTCTTAAAATCCACTTATCAATGTAAAGAAGCCAATGAACATTTTGTAGCTTGATATCAAATGGGGGGTGGGATAGAATGAAGCCAGATGGAAAGGAAAAATGTTCATCACAACTTACTGCACTGGAAACAAGAGGCAGTGCAGGTACAAAATGACTGTATTTGGGATCAGCTCTACCAGTCTTGCAGACATGAGTCTGTTAAATTTTCAGTGAAATAAAATGACACCTGAGAACTTAGCAATCAAATAATGACTTTATTTAAGATTTTCTTCATTGTTTTGATGTAAGTCTTAATAATGAAGATTCAATTTAAATTGTTTTGAATACTTTCTTTTTCCTACTGGAAAGCTCAGTTACAAATATGCTATCATACCTCTGTAATGCTTTATCACTATTGTTGAGCTCAGCAGGTGTGAACTAGACGGTTTAGGGAATGAAGTCATTACCAGACTGGACACCTGTGACTAGAGGCTAATCATTGCTGTTGTCATCATCATCTTCATCATCATCATCATCACCATCATCACCATCACCATCATTATCATCATCATCATCATCATCCTTTACTTAGTCCTTCCTTATCCAACCATCCCCTTTGAGATTTCCTTCTGATACCTATATATTTCTCCTATATAACAAATGATTCTCACTCAGGAGAATGCAAGCTCCTCAAGGCTTATAATTGTCTATTTGCCTTCCTCTGTATCCTCAGCTATTAGTTCCATAGATCCATAGGGTCCCTCCTGAAAACTAATGCTGTTTGGAAAAGCTGACTTTTGACCTCCAGGCTAAGACAGGGCTCAAAGCTCGCTTAGTCTCAAGGTAAACCAATGCAGTTGAATATCTCTCTTTCCCTTAAAGCTAGGCAAAATATTTACAAGCAAAGAATATCTCCCCATTATTGGACTCAACTCCACTGAAATCTTGAACTTCCTTGTAGTATTTGGGGACTTCTTTGACTTCTTAAATGCAGATTATTCTTTTCCTTGTTTCAGGTTTAGTAAAGTTAAATTAAACTTTTTTTTATTTTATTTTATTTTATCATTCCAAATGGATTTTCTCTTAAGAAAGGTTTTGGAATAAATCCTGGGGGCGGGGAGAAACTCAAGGGATTGTGGAACTGAATCTTGTAAACTACAAGTAAATAAACAAGTCAATTAAAAAAAAAAGCTTTTGCCACAGCAAATCCTTTCTCCCAATGCAGGGAGAGAGATAAGACTTAACCGAACTTCCAAATGCATTAAACTCCACAGCTTCCAGGTATATCAACACATTATATACAACAAATCGAAAATAGTCTTGAGGTGATATCATCTTTCCCACTTGAAAATTTGACATTCTGAGAAAAAGGATTCCCTTTGGAGCAATTGGAAATAGTCACTGATTCACCAGCAGAGATTGTGTTTGTTGGTTACATATTGACTTGACAGAATCTGTGCTCATTGAATAATTTTATCCACATACAATGGATGCAAAAACTGAGAATCAGAGATGGAGGAAAACTGGAAAGAGGCATTGTTTGAACCCAAATAGCACTGACTCAGTGCCCAGTTCCTTATCACAATCCCACATATGCTCTTTCATGATCATAAAAATATGATTCAGTGTACTGTGGAATGGGTGCAGTAGAAAGGTTTTTTTTTATATAATTTCATTTCTCAGAAAGGTGATTTACAGCCTGGGGCATTGCTTTGGAGGGCATGAAACCTATCAGACCTCTGACCATTCTGAAAGCTATGTGACAGTAGTGTCCAACTAGGTAGCAGAGGTTGAGGAACATTAAAGGGATTGGAAAGGAAAAGTGGAAGAGATCTGAGCATTAAAATAATTATATAAAATCGACCTACTTCAATATTTGGTTCAAGTCTTGCCCTACCTAATGCAATCTCATTTTCCATAGAAAGAAATGTACAGTGATCCAACTTTGACCCATTTCTAGTATCTTACATGATGATATTTTCTGTAAAACATTCTGGTATTCTTCCTCTTCAGTCTGAGTGATTTAGAATTACTTTTTAAGATGAAGATACTGAGAATTCAGAAGTGGGTTTGGAGGTTGTTTGTGAGAGGAAATGGTTATAGGAGAAATAAACAGCTGTTGCTTTATTGTCATGATCCCCAAAGCAGAAATGTCAATTTTGCCATCTACTCTGATTTCTCTGAGAAGCTAATGAGCTCATTTCCCCATTAGTTACCAGATAGATAATATTGATCTACCTAAATCTTTTTTAGGTAGATCGCTGATCTACCTAAATCTTTTTGCCTAATCAAACTTTTAAGCACTGTGTAAATGCTACCTACTACTATTTAAATCTCTTCCTAAATATCACATGTTGGTCATGAATTAAATACATTTGATCATATCACAGAATTAAAAACAAACACTTTAAGAGATTAAGGAACATTTTATAATAGTAACTGAGCTTTCTGTGTTATTTTTTGTTTCCTTCCCTTTTCTAGATCTTTAGCATGTACCCATTTGGCAAAATGCCAGGTACTTCTCAGCTTAGTTTTTTCATCTATGAAGTGGTAATAATAATAATTCTGGTGTCCAATGTAGTGACTTTTTATGAATTTCTAAATCTGATAACTTGTAATGTTTTGCAAATATTATTCCACACAAAAATCTCTTATCATAAAAATCATAAATATATTATTGTTGTAATTATTATTTCATATAATACAGTTTTATTTATCATTTGGTCCTCAAGTCTGAATAATAAGGCAGTAAGAGTATTATCCCATTTTATACATGAGGAATCGGAATAAGAGTGTTTAACTGACCTGCTTATCAATATAGAGCATTTAAGTATCAAAGGAGACATTTCAACACAGGTCTCAGTTAATAACAAGTTCAGATCACTTTCTATTATACCTTTGACTCTCTCCTAGATTGTTTTCATTTGAAACTAAGTCTGTGAGTATGCCCAGGTAAAATTCAGCACACCAAAAAAATAAGAAAATAATGACCTGACTCAGAGGGGCAGTTAAAATTGATAAGTGTCCCTGTCAAAGTCCAGAATTGAGTTAATTCATAATTCTAATGCTTAAGTCATTTAAATAATCCACAGAATCAGCACACTGCTGACTGAAGGGTCTAAATTATTCACAGTTCTCATTTAACAAATGAAATGAGCTCGGGCAGATGATGTATCTTCTAAGGTTTCTCAAAAGTTCTTATTGTTGGAAGAAAGATTAGTACCCAGGGCTTCTGAGTTTTTGGTTTCTTAAAGCAATAAATTGTTATAATATTCCTGCAAACTCCTACAATGTGTGGTCTTTCCTAGCCACCTATCTTCCCTGATATTTCCTGTTAATTTTTTTTTTAATCCAGAAAGATAAAATTCATATATTTTATCAGGGAATCTTTAAACTATGTGGTTTCTCAAGCAAATATAGTATTCTCATATTCTTATAAAAGCACCCTAATTCTTGCCTTCATTGCTCAAAAGCACAACTGCTAGCTGCTTCTTTAGTCCTTGCCTTGACCATCATTACCTGAGCATTCTCTGCTTCTTTCTATGTCTCTGACTTTTTCTTGTTTCTCTGCCTTTATCTTTGTATCTTTAACCCTCTATCCTGTCATTTCTCTCCTTATTTTGATGCCGTTATCCACTTGTATTACTGTTGACTTTGTCTTGCTTTCCTTGTGTGGATAAAATAATATCAGGGAACGTGGTGTTAATATGACCATTTGCTCTCACATTTCATTTACTCTTCATATTTCATATACAATTATAGCTAATATTTGTGTAATGTTTTAAATTTAAAAAAAATCATAGATGATCTAATTTAAGAATCAAAATAAGCCTGTGAGTGAAGTACTATAAACCCTATTTTGCTGATGGGAACCCTGAAACTCAGAGAAGTTTAGGGACTTGTCTCTAGACACATAGCAAAAAAAAAAATCAGAAGCAAGACCTTTTGACTCAAATTCCAATATGTAACATTTCCTCTATTCACAGTTAAAGAATTGCAAAGAAATAGTCTATTAACCAGTAAATCATAATTTCCACAAGTGATACATAACAAAAGTGCATGTCTGTAAAACGTTAAAGTAAAAAAAAAAAAAGAACCTGATATTGACTTGCTACTTAATTAGTCACTTCAGAACCTTTATATTCCATCCCCAATCCATTCTTGAATAACAAAATAGGGTTTCACATGGTCTAGGTTCCAAGAGGAATTAAATTCCAATACTTATTTCAAGAATCTGTGACTTGATTGAAACATACCCTTCTTTCACTAGTTCAGATTACAAACCTTTGAAGATAGTCTGTGAGTTGTTGCAGACAAAGTAAAATAAACCTGGTGCTCAGCCTTCTGCACATGAACCTTTTGTTAGATTGGTCTTTTGGCAATTGATGCATAATTGATCTCTGACCTAGTGCACTAACAATTTTGATCTTTATAATACCTGATAAAGTCTGTACCCTGCTAGGAGGAACCTTGATGTTACCTCTAGGCAATTAAAATACAAACTTGAAATCCTATGTAATTGAAAAACAATAAAAGTTCCAAGTCTTTTATGAGAGCACGTTGGTCATGCTCTGTGTTCTGTTTGCCTGTAACTTGACAAATGAACTACGAGGAAGATAACTGTGTTCATGCCTCAAGGTGAGTAATGCTTTCACATCTGAAATAGACCCTGGAAGACTGATTTGTAAATTTCATTCCTTATAGGTCATGATGATAGATATCTTCTGGGGTCAGCTAGGAAAGGCCTGTCATACAGCTTACTATGCTTTATGGGTCTTTTCTCAATTCCAATAGCAGAGAAGAAAGTGATGTTTCTGGCCGTTTTGAATATGAAATGTCCTGTTCTGTCCTCTAGTGAGGCCTCTACCAGGTCTCTTGGGGGAAACAATCAGGTTTCCTTATTTAGTGTTTGCACTGGATTCTCATGGAGCTTGTGGATGTATGGTATCTCTTCCAAAAATTCCTAGGGTTTTGGGGGGAAAACAATCTCCTACCAAGATGATTTGTCAAGAGAGTGTGTATTTAAATTTATAGCAGTCTTTGAGAAATACTGAAATCCCCTTTGAATTAATCTTTTAAATATCATTTGAACTGGACAAAAATTTCATTCATTTTATCTTATCTTTGTGTATTTGAATAAGTTATGATGTATTTGGGTTCTGAGACTGGATGGAGCTCTCCTTTCAGGACATTCCTTTTCTTATTGAGACTTCTTCCTTCTAGATCACAGAATCTTGATAGATTCCCCAGCAAACCCACACAGACACATACACACACGTGCACACACATATATGCTTACACATATGTATATACATATTCATGCATGCATATATGTGTCTGTGTGTGTTTAAGTCTCTCCAGTCCCAATCTTGAAATTCTACCATTCTGAAATAAAAATAATTATTTCTGTTTATCTGTATATTTTTTTCACAAATGTTATATGTCCCTGTGTACAATTGCTAACATGAATGCAAATATATGTGTATCTATATACACATGACTCACTATCACATATGCCCATTCATATATACATATGCATATATGTGTGTTCATATATATATGTATATGTATATGTATGTATGCATGTATGGATATGAATTTGCTCCATAGGATCATAGAAATGTTGAGGTTTATAATAATGAGGTTTAAGGCTGCTCAGGACCTCAAAATACTGACATGCCTGGCCCTGCCTGAATGAATTCTACCCAAGCCTTCTTTCAGCCAAAGAAAACAAAGTTTATTAAAGATTGACAATATTGGATAGACTTTTTTTACTCCTTCCCCCTCTCCAACTTTCTAGTAGGGCAAGATGGATTTCTATGGCCTATCCCAGTGACTGTATACCTTATCCTCCAGTTGTGCGTAAAAAAATAATAATAATAACATTTTTTTTAATTTTGATTTCCAGATTCTTTCCCTTCCCTCCTCACATACCCCCAATGGGAATAGAAGCAATTCAATATAAGTTATTCATGAGTACTTACAAAAAACTCTTCCATAGTAGTTAGATTGTGGAACACTAACCATATTTCCCTCCATTCTCTCCTGCCCTCCCACTTATTCTGTTTTCTACTTTGACCTTGTCCCTTTTCAAAAGTGTTTGCTTCTAATGACCCTCTCCTCTAATCTGCCTTCCCTTCTATCATCCTTCCACTTATTCTCCTTCCTACCTACCTCCCTTTAGCGTAAGATACCCAAGGAGTGTGGATGTTATTCTCTAAGCCAAATTCAATAACAGTAAAGTTCACCCATTCCCTTTCACCTTCTTGATCTTCCCCTCCATTGTAAGAGTTTTCTCTTGCCTCCTTTATAAGATATAATTTACCCTATTCTATCTCTCTCTTTCTCCTCCTCCCAAAATATTCCTTTCACACTTCTTAATTTTATTGTTTAGATATCATCCCTTCATATTCAACTGATCTTCTGCCTTATGTCTATGTATACAGGTATACACATATACAGACACTCACATATATATTTATTTACACACACACCCTCCTATGCATACATTTAAATGCATATATACATATATATTACTTTCAACTATCATGCTGAGAAAACTCTCATGACTTACAATTATATAAATAGTTGAGCTTTCATAAGTTCCTTATTATTTCTTTTTCCTGTTTACTTTCTCATGCTTCTCTTGCTTCTTGTATTTGAAAGTGAAATTTTTTGTTCGGTTCTGGTTTTTTCACCAACAATACTTGAAAGTCCTCTATTTCATTGAATGACCATATCTTTTCTGTAAAGCATTATACTCAATTTTGCTGGGTATGTGTTTCTTGGTTTGAATCCTAGATCCTTTCACCTATGGAATTTCATATTCCAAGCTCTATCATCCCTTAATGTAGAAGGTGCTAGATTGTGTGTTACCCTGATTGTGTTTCTACAATTCTCAAATTGTTTCCTTCTGACAGCTTGTACTATTTTCTCCTTGACCTGGGAACTCTATAATCTGGCTATGATATTCCTAAGAGTTTTCTCTTTGTGATCTTTTTCAAGAGGTGATCACTGAATTCTTTCAATTTCTCTTTTGCTCTCCAGGTCTAGAGTCAGGGAAATTTTCCTTGAGAAGTTCTTGAAGGAATAGAGGCAGAGCCAAGGTGGCAGTGTAGAGGCAGGAAAGCTCCGCAGCTCCCACATAGCCACCTCAAATAACCATAAAATATGACTCTGAACAAATTTTAGAGCTCCAGAACTCACAAAATTACAGAAAAAACACATCTCCCTCTGTAGGCAGCTAGGCAGGAAGGGTTCATCACAGCACACTGGGAGCTGAAACCAGCCCAGCCTGAAACTGCAGCTTGGCCCTGAGATGGCCAGGAAAAGCCACAGCTGAAGCATTCAGGAGAGTGAATCAGTGGCAGCCATGGCTGTTTCCAGAACTATTAACCCATAAGAAACAAGGACAAAGTGAAAGGGCAGTGGAACTCAGCTAAATTTGGGGGAGAAAAGCCGTCTGGCTGAACTGCCTCCAGGGCAAGGAAGCAACAGAAGTGGTGGCCTGCAGCCGCCTCCACATGGCTACGTGTAATGACACTGGAATTTAAAGATCTTCCATGCCCCTTGAACTTGCTGACGTAGCAGGAAGGGGGTGGAGCAAGAGAAAGCTGGAACCAAGCTAGCGTCTGTGCCATGGCGACTGAAAGCAAAGGCAGCAGCAGCAGCTGTGGTTGGGGTGCAAAATCCTTTTTCTTTGAGCCTGTCAGAATCTCTGCTAAGGACTCCTGCTGAGGACTTCCAGGGACAGGAACTGTGGTGGGGGGGGGGGGGCAGATCTGCTGGGAGCAAGCTGCTTGGACACTGAGCAGTTGTTGTGAGCGAGGAAAGGAGTATCTTTGCCTGAGGTAGCTTGTCCTGTTTTGAAGGCTTGAGAAGGTGGGTGTTTGCTACTTTAACTACATGTGCCAACTTCATAACTACTGTGTTGGCTTTGACTTTCTGGATTTGGGACTCAATTTTCTGGTATTTGAATAAATGTTCTAGCTGTATTTCCCATGTAGAGAGTCTGTTACATTTTGTGATTAATAACCATATCAGCATACTTATAGTTGTTGTAGGCATTGCGAATACTGCATTGCTGATATATTGCTTCAGAAGCTCCTGGTCTACAGATTGCAGGGAGGCCAAGCGATCATTCAGAGGCTACGTGCTCTTGCACTGAGCACCCTGGATCTGGATCGCGGTCTTGGGTGGTGGTCCTGGGGTGCGTTTTCAGCGAGTCAAAGCTGGTGGAGGCTGCAGCAGCCTCCTAATAACCCCGGCAGCTGTGAAAACCCCAGCAATTGGGGACAGAGCTTTCCCCTCTAGAAGCAGAGTTCCACAGAGCTAAAAAGCCAAGTAATTGAATGGCATCATGAGAAGGCAAAGGAAGCAAAGAAAGAACAGCATTCGAATTTTAGATTCCTTCTTTGGGGACAAAAAGTGGGATGGCTGTTTTGAGGTGTTGGGTAGGAGAAAGAAGGGGAGAAAATTTGTAACTTAAAACCTTGTGGAAATGAATGATGTAAACAAGAAAATAAATACATTAATTTATCTAAAAAGAAAAAAAAAGATCTCTACTTTCAGACAGGAGAGAGTTTTTTCTCAAATCACTAGGGTTTTCCCAAATGTTGTCATGGTTCAAAGGAGTGTACCCCCTCTACAGCTACCACAAAAATTGACAACCTGTATTTCTCACCACAGGACCACTGCCCAAGACAGTGACCCACAACCAAGCAGGCCAAAACAAATAGATTACCCTCTGAATGCTTGCTTGGTATCCCTATGATCTGCAGACCAGGAGCTCTGGAGGCAGCTGCCAGGCAGTAGCTGCAGCTGCCATACCTCTACCACTTCTAGCCCTGGGGGCAGGCTTCAGACCTTGCTCTTCAGTCACCAGACCTTGCTCTTCAGTCACCAGTTCCACAAGAGTTTCTAACTGAGGTTTTACTTTCTCTTTGAAGTTTGTGGATTGAGAAGTCTGGAAACTGCCACAGCTGCTGGTTATTCACTCTCCTGAGGTCTGCTCTGGCCTTTCTGGGTCACTGATCAGGGTCACCCAAGGTTTGAGGCCATAGGGCTCAAGTGGGACTGTGTTCAGTGTTATGGACCCTTCCTGCTCGCCTGCCGGGCTGCCTTTAGCAGAAGATTTGTTTCTCTCTGTCACTTTGTGGCTTCTGCAGCTCTAAAATTTGTTTAGAGTCATATATTATGGATATTAGATGTGGTTGTGCAGAGCTCATGTAATTTCTTGCTTCCATTCTGCCATCTTGGCCTAATTCTGCTCTCTTATTGAATATCCTATGTAGAAACCCTTACTTTTGGCAAAATAACCGTACCCTCCTCCTCCCTTCCAGCATTCAAGACAGTGTAGAAAAGTAGCATGGAAGCATTATGTCCTATACATCAGTTATTTTGTTCAATCAAAATTTTAATGTTCAGTCATCAAATTACAAAAGGGTGCTTTGAGGAAAGCATTTGTGAGCCTCAAAAATCTATTGGCATGTAAATTTGTATATTTGTGCTTATTATTGCTCTGTTTTTTAACCACAGGTTGTCACTAACAGATACTAACCTGGTACAATTATCCAGGAAATCCCATGAGCTGGGCAATTTCCAAAGTCACTTTGACAGTTATATTTTCATATGTGCCAAATAAAATTACTTAGGACTCATAATTCTCAGAAAATCAATTATCTAGATCCTCCTATATTGATGGCTGGGCTTCCTTAGTAGTTTAAACAACATAGTAACATCCAGTTAGAATTGTCTTGTGTTCCTCCCATAGCAAGGACCCTGATTATCTCTTGATTGTTAAAACTTCACTTAAGCCTAGCTCTGCAGCCTTTCTGTAATGACATACATGGGAGCAAATAGAAATATTAATTTTATTTTACTACTTTATTAATTGATAAAAGACTGCAGCATTACATAATGCATGATCATGTGTCTCTAAATTCTTCTTGGACATAGACTGCCTCAAGAAAATACATAGACCACTTTAAACAAAGGAGTTTTAGGCAAGTCACAAATTGTTATGTTTTGCATCCCACTCATAACTCCTACCCTGGCTACTCCTGGTAAGAGAATGAAGAAAATAAAATCTATTTATCAACTGAACTTCATGCATCCAGTAGGGCCACTCATTAGATGAAGATTTCCAAAGTTATGGATCTTATTCTTGGTGTCCTGCTGTGGGAAAGACATGGACACATTAAGAGACCAATGAGTGTTCTTTCTTTTATTGTACTTGCACTTGCAAAAGTATTTCTTCATTAATAAATGTGGCATAACCAATGATAGAACAGACAGGGTAATTCTCTCCATCCCACTTACCCTTTTGCATTGCTTATTCCTTTGGTATCTCCTTGAACATAGTTAAAACTTTCAATTTACATTTATGGTAGCTAAGAGAAATCTCACCTCTCATCTGTCTCTTCACTATGCTAAGCTTTTCATCTTTTTAAGTGGGGCTGCCTTAGAGAATGGAGTGATTGTCATTGTTGTGGACCACTAGCTTCAGTTGTGACCCCGTTTGGGTTTTTCTTGAAAAAGATAGAGGAGTGTATCTTTGCCATTTCCTTCTCAAGCACTTGCTATTAGATGGACATAAATATATTTAACCACCAGTTTCTTCTCTTTGTTAATTATCTCTGCTAGAGGATAGTAGAGAAGTAGGTGAAAAGATGTCTTCAATGACTTGCCACTCTAATTTGCACTCTAATTTGAGACATAAGATTTACAACATAAACAACAATACAGGGACATGTAATTGAAAGTTCTGCCTAGAGTAGTATTTTGTTGAATAAATTGCTAGATGAATGAATGATATTGCCAATGAGCAGAAATAGTCAATGCTAAAAGTGATCAATATTAATTGCAGAGATCTTCAATGAAAGTGACATGTTTGTTTTGGTTTAATTCAAGTCTTCAAAAAATAGATTTGGATCGACAGGGGAAAAAAGGCAAAAGAGAAGGAAGATTGGGAGCATTCCAGACAAATGAAACACCTTGAGCAAAAATGTGAAGGATTAAAATGACTAAAAAGCCTGTTCTGGTTGTTACAAAGGACTAGTTTAATAATAAGATGACAGCTAATACTAGACAAACTGGATGACACAGTTTGTGCTTGAGGCCAAAATTGAAAACTCTGCAGATAATCTCATAGGTAATAGACTAATTCAAGATTTTGTAAATTCTTTTTTTTTAACTTTTATTTATTTTAGTTTACATCATTCATTTCAACGAGATTTTGAGTTACAAATTTTCTGCCCATCTTTCCCCCACCCACCACCTCAAAACAACCATCCCATTGTACAACCCCTCCCACAGTCTATTCTCTCCTATGTCCTCCCCCATCACCCCTCTGACTTTCCGGTAGGGCAGGATGGATCTCCCTACCACAGTGCCTGTGTATCTTAAGTTCTAGCTGGATGTTGTTAATAATAATAATAATAATAATAATAATAATAATAATTGTGTATATATATATATATATACATATATACATATATATTTTTAAGATTTTATTATAGAACTTTAAATTCTAGATTCTTTATCTTCCTTTACCATCACCCAACCCCACTGGAAGGACAAGCAATCAAATACAGGGTGTACATGTGTAATTACGCAGAATATCTCCACAGTGGGCATATTGTGAGAGACTGATTACATGCCCCTCCTTCCTATCCCGCCCCCCCCCGTTCCAATCTCTACCCTGTCCCTGTCCCTCTACAGAAGTGTGTACTTCCATCAACCCTCTCTCCCACCCTCCCTCCCACCCTGCCCTCCCCTCCATCATTCCACCCCTCATCCCTATTCCCCCTACTCTCCTGTGTGGCAAGATACCCAAAAAAGTTTATGTCATTCCTTCCCTAAGCCAACTTCAGTGAGAGTAAGGTTGACTCTTTTCTTTTTGCCTTCCTTTTCTCCCCCTCTACTGTTACAATTATCTCTTGCCTCTTCCATGAGAGGCTCAACCCCTTTCTGGCTCTCCCTGTCTCCTCTCAATCTAATCCTCTTTCACCTCAAGATTTCAATTTTTAGAATGTTGTCCCTTCTTATACAATTGATTTTATGCCCTCTATGTATTCATATATACACATACTCATATATGTGCTTATATGCATATATAAGCCCTCTTATATAGATATATGTGTATGTGTATGTACATATACATTTATATTCTCATCACCTATCCTCATACTGAGAAAAGTTTCATCAGTTGCAATTGTCACTTTTCCATGTTGGCATGTGAATAGTTCAACTTTGATAAGTTCCTTATGATTTCTTTTCCATGTTTATCTTCTCATGCTTCTTGTGTTGAAGTGTCAAACTTTCTTTTCAATTCTAGTTTTTTCAGCAAGAATGTTTGAAAGGTTTTCACTTCACTGACTGACCATGTTTTCCCCTGGAACACTATACTCAATTTTGATGGATAGGTGATCCTTGGTTTTAATCCTAGCTCCCTTGATCTCTGGAATATCATATTCAAAGCCCTTTGAGCTCTTAATGTAGAAGCTGCTAGATCCTGGATTATCTTAATTGCATTTCCACAATATTCAAATTGTTTCTTCCTGGCAGCTTGCAATACCTTCTTCTTGGTCTGGGGATTCTGGAACTTGGCTATCATATTTCTAGGAGTTTTCTTTTGGGGATCTTTTTCAAGAGGTGATTGGTGAATTCTTTCAAGTTCTATTTTGCCCTCTGGTTCTAAAATATCGGGGCAATTTTCCTTGAAAATTTCTCGAAGGATGCTTTCTGGGGGCGGAGCTAAGATGGCAGAGAGTAAGCAGTGACTTCTCCAAGCTCCCCAAGAATTTCGTCCTTGGGAAGTAAAAAGTAAATTTGAGTGGATTTAAGAGTGACAGAACCCACTGGGAGAAGAGAGTGACAGATTCCCAGCCCAGAGAAGTGCCTAATCAGGTTGGGGCAGGGAGAACGGAGCACACAGGAGTGGCACCAGCGCGGACCTGAGAGCAGAGTGCGGCAGACTGGGAAGCCCCACCCAGCAGACTCACCCAGCCAGAGGCTTCTGCAGCCCTCCCACAGCCAAGGTGAGGGCCAACGGAACTGGGTAGGAGGGAACGCAGGGTGTATAGAAGGGTCAGCGGTTTTTCCTGGGGCTAGCAACCCGCGGCCTGGATTCTTGAAGCTACATGCCCAGACTTTCAGAAGTTGGGATGGAGGAATGAAATCTAGGGGCTCTCATCCCCCTCCCTGACACACAAAAAATCAAGAGCTAAAAGCCCCACCTAGAGTACATTCTTGCATTCTGATTTAAAGAGGGATCAATACAAATGGCTAAGTTTAGAATCTAACACAAAAAGACACAAAAACTCATAACAATAGAGGGAAAAGAGGGAGGGAGAGGAGCACTCTATGAAATTTACTAACTTTGGTTTGGGTTTAAGGAGGGAATAACATACTCTGTTAAGAATAAAAATCTAT
>CM053583.1:17486743-17504039 GCA_028627135.1 Pseudochirops cupreus | reverse complement strand
GTAAAGAGGGGGGACACAGGGAGGGTCTGCTGAGGGAGGCGGTGATCAAAAGGATGCTTTCTAAGTTCTTTTTTTGATCATGGCTTTCAGGTAGTCCAATAATTTTTAAGTTGTCTCTCCTGGATCTGTTTTCCAGGTCATTGGTTTTTTCAAGGAGATATTTCACATTGCCTTCTATTTTTTCATTTGTTTGGATCTCTTTGATAGTTTCTTGATTTCTCATAAGGTCATTTGCTTCCATTTGCTCCACTCTAATTCTTAAGAAATTATTCTCTTCAGAATGTTTTTGAGATTCTTTTTCCATCTGGCAAAGTCAACTTTTTAAGGCATTCTTCTCCACATTGGCTTTTTGGGCCTCTTTTGCCCTTTGAGTTAATCTATTTTTTAAGGTGTTAATTTCTTCAGTCATGTTGTTGACTCTCTTTTCATGATTTTCTTGCATCATTCTCATTTCTCTTCCCAATTTTTCTTCCACTTCTCTCATTTGTTTTTCAAAATCTTTCTTAAGCTGATCTCTAGCTATGCAATCTTCATGTTTCTTGGTGCGGGAGTTCTGACTGTGTTGTCATCCTCCCATTCTCTGCTTTGATCCTTCTTTTCCCCAAAGAAGGAATCTAGAGTTTGGTTGCTGTTCTTACTTTGCTTCCTATGCTTATTCATGGCTGGCCAGTCAGTGATTTTTTAGCTCTCTGGAACTCTGCTTCCAGAGGGGAAAGCACTGTCCCAAGTTGCTGGGGTTTTCCCAGCTGCCAGAGCTTTTAGGAGGCTGCTCAGCCCTCACCAGCTCTGGCTCACTGAAAAGACACTCCAGGACCACCACCCAAGACCACAATCTGGATCCAGGCTGCTCAACGCGAGAGCACTTGGCCTCTGAACGATCGCTTGGCACCCTGCAGTCTGTAGGCTGGGAGCTCTGAAGCAGCAATTTGGAGGCAGGTGCAGGACTTCCGCTTCTGCTGCTTCCTTGCCCTGGAGGCAGATTGGCCAGACCTGCTTTTCTCTCCTGAATTTTTAGCCTAGTTCCACTGACCTTCCACTTAGTCCTTTTTTTTTTCTTATGGCTTGATAATTCTGGAAACTGCCACAGCTGCTGCAGATCTGCTCTTCTGATGCTCCAGATGCAGCTCAGCTCACCTGGCGGCCATCAGGGCCAAGCCACTGTTTCAGGCTGGGCTGGCTTTGGCTTCCGGCACTGAGATGGTCCCTCCTAGCCTAGCTGCCTTTAGTGGAAAGTATATTTGTGTGCATTTTAGAGCTCTAGAATTTGTTTAGAGTCATATTTTATGGGTATTTTGAGGTGGCTATGTGGGAGCTGCGATATCTTGCTGCTCCTACCCCACCATCTTGGCTTTGCCTCCCAGTTTTGTAAATTCTTAAAGAAGGGAATGATAGGAAGTACTCCACAGATTTTCACTGATTAGATAGTTTACAAAGAAAATCATAGATCATAGAGCAGGTGTATGTCACAGAGAAGGATTTTAGAGTTGACAGTAACATTAGAGGTCCATTAATAAAATCTCTGAAATTAAACTGAGTCATAGCAAAATGTAAGTAAATTGCCACATGTAAAAAGAACTTCTTTCAAATTCACTTTTTCCAAATCCAAATACGGTGTTTTTTTTCTGCTCTGGGCTGCCTTTTTCAGAAAAAAAAATGGCAAGAGTTATATTTGTCATGTAAAAATCATTTTGTCTCTGAGTTTAAAATAGAATTATGAACTTATTTTTCAGTATTAACTTCAGGTTCAAATTGAACTTTAGTACATCCATGGACCTTAGAGAGAACAGCAAATGTCACAGTTTTATGAAGATATAAGGTTATACAAAGTTTCTAAAATTTTCACTTGTCAATGAAAATTACCCAGTGAGTATTAGAGGGTGTGACATCTGGGGAAAGAGAGAGATGAAATGAAGCTAGCTATCATGACATATACTCAGGACTAATGGTGGTGTTGTTCAACCATTTTCAGTCATGTCCAACATCTGTGACCCAATTTGGAGTAACAGAAATAAGAAGGGCTCTCATTTCTTTTGAGGTTGAAGGTATGGAAAGCTCTTTTCTCTTCTTCCCTTTGTTCCTGCCCCTTTTTTTCATGAATGTCTTTGAAACTCAGTTCATTCCCTTCCTTATGCTACAGGCCTTCATCTGTCCTCTCCATCCCCAACTCCTGGGGTCTTCCACTCTCAAATTACCTTCTAGTTGCTCTACATTTTGCTATAGAACTAATCATTTACATGTTGTCTTACCACAACAAGATGTGAGATCCATTGGGGCACAAATTATTTTTGTCTCTCTTTGTATCCCTATGCCTTAGCAGGATCACCAGCACAAAGTAAGGCCTTGCTAATTGCTTGTTGAATTATCAGTTTGCCTAGTAAGTTCTTATTGATGGGCTTTATACCCATTCAATAGACAAAGCAAAGTTCAAAGAATGAATGTAAATTCAATGGAAGAGACAGAAATGGAACCAGGAGCTTCCTGGCTTAATAATATGCAATTCATATTGCAGAAAAGAAGGTTATATATGTGAGTGTGTCTGCATATGTGTGCATATAAGTGTGAGCATGTGTATGAGTGTAATGCCATGTATGAGCATGAGTGTATGGGAATGTGTAGTGTATTTGTATGTTAGTATATGTTTGTGACTGTTTGAATACATATGAATTAGTGTGCATAGGAGAATGTATGTGCAGGAGTATGTGACTATGTGTGTGAGTGCATGTGCTCATATCTGTGAGTAATGTATATTTGTGTGTTTTGTGTGTTAGTATGCATATCTGTGATTGTATGTATTTGTGGGTTTGCGTTTGTGTGTGTGTGTGTGTCTGCAGGGTATGACTGTATTGTATGAGTTTATATACATTGCCTGTTAACTCTATTTGTATATGTGAGTGTATATATGTTTGTGAGTATGTTTGTAGGAGTGTATGTTTTTGAGTGGGAGCATGAGTATATGTATAGTGGAGATTGGGGCCATGACAAGGTAGGTGTTTCAAAGGATTTTAAGAAACTACACAAGAAAGAGAGATAAGGGGAAATTCGACTCATCACCTCACCTTCCAGGGTTTCAATACACTGCTGGTTCTGTTGCCACAAATCTCTCCCTACTCCAATGCATACTTAATTCATCTGTCAAATAATTTCCACAAAACATGTCTGACCATGTCACCCCCATCTCCCAAATAAATAAATTTCAGTGGCTCTAAACATTCAAAACACATTTTAATCTCCTCAGCATCTCCATTATTCTTCCACATTATAGCCCATGTTTTTCCCCATGAAACTGATGACTTTGGCCTCTTTGTTATTTCTAGCTTAAGCCACTTCATCTCCAAACTCTGTCCCTTCCCCCCTCATCTCAAATGTTTGGAATTCTCTCACCTCATCTCTTTCTCGTGGCCTCCTTGGCTTCTTAAAGTCCTGCCTTCTGCAAAGAGCTTTTCCCAATCCACTTTTATTCTCTTACCTATTCTCTAATGAGTGTTTCAAATTTACCCTATAAATAGCCATTTTATACCTAGTTGTTTGCACATTGTCTCTTGCTTTAGAGCATGAATTTCTCAAAAGTGAAACTTTTTGCCTTTCTTTGCATCTTCAGAACTTATGAACTTGGCACATAAAAGGAATTTGAAAATAACTGACAAAATGGCAGTATGGAAGCAGGAAAATTCCACAGCTGCCCCACAACCATGTCAAATATCCATAAAATACGACTCTAAACAAATTTTAATGCTCCAGAACTCACAAAATTACAGAAAAACACATCTTCCACTGAAGTCAGCTGGGCAGGTGGGGCAGGAAGGGCTCATTGCAGTAGACTGGGATACGAAACCAGCCTGGCCTGAAACCATGACTTGGCTCCAGGGCCACCAGGACAACAAACAGCTGGAGCCCTCAGGAGAGTTGATCTGCATCAGTTGTGGCAGTTTCCAGAATTATCAACCCATAAGAAACAAGGCCTAAGTGAAAGGTCAGCTTAACTTGGCTAAATTTGGGAGAGAAAAGTGGTCTGGCAGAACTGCTTCCAGGGCAAGGAAGGAGCAAAAGTGGCAGCCCTGCAGCTGCTTCCACATGGCTGCTTGAGAAGGTCCCGGCCTGCAGACTGCAGGGGGGCCAAGCAATAATTCAGAGGCTAAGTGCCCTTACCTTGAGCTGCCTGGATCTGGATTGTGGTCTTGGGTGGTGGTCTTGGGGCATGTTTTCAGTGAGCTAAAGTTGATGGGGGCTGCAGTGGCCTCCTAATAGCCTGGCAGCTGTGAAAACCTCAGTGATTTGGGACACAGCTTTCCCTCTGGAAGCAGAGTTTTACTGAGCCCAAATGTCAGATAATTGACTGGCAACATGAGCAGGAAAAGGAAGTAAAGTAAATCCAGTAATGCAATTTTAGATTCCTTTTTGGGAGACAAAAAGGATCAAAGCATTGAATGGGAGGGAGACAACACAGTCAGAATTCTGACACCAAAATCTTCCAAGAAAAATGTAAACTGAATATAAGCTATATAGCAGCTTAAGAAGGATTTTGAAAACCAAATAAGAGGAGTGGAGGAAAAATTGGGAAGAGAAATGAGAATGATGCAAGAAAATCATGAGAAGAGAGTCAACAACCTGACTGAAGAAAATAACAACTTAAATAATAGATTAACTCACATGGCAAAAGAGGCCCAAAAAGCCAATGAGGAGAAGAATGCCTTGAAAAGTCAAATTTGCCAGATGGAAAAAGAATCTCAAAAGCTTTCTGAAGGGAAAAATTTCTTCAGAATTAGAGTGGAGCAAATAGAAGCAAATGACTATGAGAAATCAAGATACTATTAAACAGGTCCAAACAAATGAAAAAATAGAAGGTGATGTGAAATATCTTCTTGAAAAAAACACTGACCTGGAAAACAGATCCAGGAGAGAAAATTTAAAAATTTTTGGACTACCTGGAAGCCCTGATCAAAAAAAGAACTTAGAAAGCATCCTTCGAGAAATTCTCAAGGAAAATTGCCCTGATATTTTAGAACCAGCAGACAAAATAGAACTTGAAAGAATTCAACAATCACCTCTTGAAAAACATCCCAAAAAGAAAACTCCTAGGAATGTTATATCCAGGTTCCAGAGGTCTGAGATCAAGGAGAAAATATTACAAGCTGCCAAGAAGAAACAATTTGAATACTGTGGAAATGCAATTAGGATAACCCAGGATATAGCAGCTTCTACATTAAGGGATCCAAGGGTTTGGAATATGATATTCTGGACATCAAGGAAGCTAGGATTGAAAGCAAGAATCACCTACCCAGCAAAATTGAGTATAGTGTTCCAGGGGAAAATATGGTGATTCAATGAGGTGGAAGCCTTTCAAGCATTCTTGCTAAAAAAAAAAAAAAAACAAGACTGAAAAGAAAATTTGACACTGAAATACAAGAAATATGAGTAGTTAAACATAGAAAACAACTTATTAAACTTTTTTCAGAATGAGGATAGGTGAAGGGAATGCAAATGTGTGTATGTACATATATGTGTGTTTGTGTGTGTGTGTGTGCATGTGATATATGTATGTATACATACACATATGTCTATATAGGAGGGTATATATATATGTGTGTGTATGTGTTTATGAATATATATCTGAGTATGTGTATATGTGGGTACATAGAAGGTGCAGGATCAATTGAATAGGAAGGGATGATATTGTAAAAGGTGAAATTTTGAGGTAGGAGAGGAATAGAATGAGAAGAGACAGTGAGAAACAGAATGGTGTTAATCATCTCATATAGAAGAGGTGAGGGATAACTGTTACAGTGTAGGAGAAGAACAGGAAGGCAAAAGGGAAAGGGTCAGCCTTACACTCATTGAATTTGGATTAGGGAAGGAATGACATAAACTCTAATTGGCTATCTTGCCACACAGGGGAGTAGGGGGGATAGTGATGAGAGGGGTGATGATGGGGGGGAGGTTAGCATGGGTAGGAAGGGTTGCTGGAAGTACACACTTCTGGAAAGGAACATGGAGAGGGACAGGGTAGAGAACAGAACAAGGTGGTGGGGAGGATAAAGGAGGAGGGATATATAATCAGTCTCTCACAATATGTCCTTTGTGGAGATGTGCATAACCACACATGTACAGCCTGTATTGAATTGCTTGTCTTTCCAGTGTGGGTGGGTGATGAGGGAGGAAGGGAAAGAATCTAGAATTTAAAGTTCTATAATTAAATGTTAAAATATATATATATACACACATTGTTATTATTATTATTATTATTATTATTAATTATTATTAACTACATGCAACTGAGAATTAAGATATACAGGCACTGTGGTAGGGAGAGTCATCCTGTCCTACCAGAAACTCAGAGGGGCGATGGGGGAAGACACAGGAGAGAACAGATTGGAGGATGGGCTCTACAATGGGATGCCTATTTTGGGGTGGTGGGTGGGGGAAAGATGGGGAGAAAATTTGTAACTCAAAATCTCATGGAAATGAATGATGTAAACAATAAAAAAAAATAAAATAAAATAGGATTCAGGATAAAGCAAATATCCTTGGGAATATTAGCCTGAAAGATCCATGTTTTTATCCTGATAGCAAACATTGCACTTTCTAAGGAACACAAGAAAATAATTCACCATAATTAGTCCTGTCTTTCTGTAAATGGGGAATTAGGTTGACTAGAAAACACAGGAAAGGAGCAGACCAGAATTTATATGAACTAATATTAATCATCAGCTTAAATATATATTGTAAGACAATCCCCAGGAGATAAGTGATCAAAAGAAAGTGTTAACCACAACATATGAGATTTCTAGAAAAACAGACACATATGTATATACACACATATGCACATACATATGTGCATAAAAACTGTGATTTTGTCCTTCTTTCTCAAAGGGGACAGTGACAACAGGAAGATGATGACATTTTTTGCAATTGAATTGGATTTGAGAGAAGGAGGGAGGTCTTTACAAAGTTACCAGACTCACTTTTTTCTCCAGACCCATCTGGAGTGGCCTCTCATAGGTCAGGACAACTGGAGATAGTCCTGGATGCACCTAAATTCATTCAGAGTTGTCACTTCAGTGATTAGGCCTGTTTAAGAAACGAGTTCCGAGGACAGACCCTTGAGTAAAAGAAAAAAAAAATCAGACTGGCAGGGGACAGCCTCATGGTTGCTGGCCTGAAGAGTAACAAGTGCTATGTTCATTCAACCTTACGTATCAGGGAACAAAAAATAACCGCCATGTGGTCCTTGGGCAGGGACCTAATGCTGTCCAATCAAAGACAGATCTGTAGATGGATACAGAGCAGTGGTTCTCAACCTTCCCAATGCCGTGACCCTTTAAGACAGTTCCTCATGTTGTGGTGACCCCCAACCATAAAATTATTTTCGTTGCTACTTCATAAATGTAGTTTTGCTACTGTTATGAATTGTGATGTAAATATCTGATATGCAGGATGTATTTTCATTGTTACACATTGAACATAACTCACAGATTGAGAACCGCTAATATAGAGACTAATAGATGCCAGATTACATCAGACCTGCACAACCTACAAGCACAGGGATGCCAAAGGATGTTTTCCTTTAAATTTTTTGGGAGTTGGCTGAAATCTTTTGGCAGGTAAGAGGGTGGTGCACACCTGGATTCAGTGGATAAATAGATAAATGATAGATAGTGATAATCATTTAAGATCATTTGAGCTCCAATAAGGGCCAAAGCCTGAAATAGAAACAGAAGCAGCATTTGAACCTTAACAGACAAACTGTTCTATGTTCTCTTGGTGAACTCAAAATGCCCCTTCCCGTGTCAGGAACTGAGGCTAATCCCAAGTATTTCTCTGTCCCTGGTCACTAAGGAAAAGTACCTTGACTCAGACACTATATTGAATAGTGAAACTTTTCTTATCTTCGTATTTTATGGATGTATACTATGTTACCTTATAATAGTGATCAAAGAAACACAGATATCCTGGATTGGGTTTTTAAATCACACATTGTCAACTCTCTTGTCTTATTGTACTTATAATCTATTCAATTAAGAAAATTCCTTTCTCATATTATGATTTCAGTCATAGGAAAACTGTAAGTCAGACTGACACAGATATCCTAAGGCAGGATTGCTTTAAATGTATAAAAAGTTGTCTCATTGGTCATTTCCAAGTCAGAATTATTCTCTGGTTCCCATGTGTTACATGTATTCCTCTAGCTTAAGGGAATAAACTATTTGAATTTATATATCACCTGGCTGGTTCTTCTCTTTAATCAAACTTCCAAGGCAACAATAGATAGACAGATAGACAGAAATAAAGACAGGTAAGATAGAGCATAGTGCTAAACACTGGAAATACAAAGGCAAGCAAAAGAAAGACCATCATCTGGGAGGCTAAATTCTCGTAGTGAAAAGACAACATTAAAAAAAAAAGAGCCAAAAAGGATGAAGGAAGCTGTCTATCTGGGGAGAGAGCATGAGCAGAGTGATAGACTAGTTGGGGCTTAAAAAGAGCATTATTGGAAAAAGAGTTTCCTCAAAAAGAGGGAGCTAGCACCTGGCACAAAGTAGGTGCTTAAAAATGTTGACTGATGGAGCTAGATTATTCCAGATCACTAATAATTGAAATAAAAATAATTCTGAGGTCCCACATGACACTCATCTAATTGGAAAAAATGGAAAAAAAGTATGAAAGAAGAGTAGTTGCATAGAGGGAAAATTATACAAGTGGAGGAATTTTAAATACTGGAAAACCATCTAGAATTATAAATATACTATTCCCTTCTACTGTTCTGTGCCTTGTCATACATTTCCTTACCCTAATTAGCACACCAAGGTAGCAAGACATCAGGTCTGGCCACTGAGGATTTCATGCTGCTAATACTGCTTTTATAAGCAGGTGAAGAAATATAAAGAGGATTTATATAAGTGCAAAACAAAATTGATTGATATAAGTAATCTTAAGGATATGGGATTAGGGCTTCCTTTACAATGTAATAGAGAGATTGGATTAGTGTTCATAGGCAAGTGTATATTCTACCCGTCTCCTGCAGGCTGGCTGGGATCATACCAAAGTCTAAACAAGGTCTGAACATGGGGTCACTCTGATTCATTCAGCACAAGTGCTGACTTTTACCACAAGAACTAATAAAGAAAATTACTAAAGTGTTTCTATCTTTCATATTCATTTGAATGAGTTGATTGCTGACCATGTTTTAATGAAAAAGCAAAGTCCTTTTTGCAATCCACAGTTTTGTCATGGCATTTTTAACCTCTGTATTCCTAAGGGAGTAGATTAAGGGGTTTAACATCGGGGTAATCAAAGTAAAACATAGAGCCACAGCTTTATCTATCGGAAAAGTGACTACGGGTCTCACATACAAGAATATACAAGGAACAAAAAACAAGATGACCACTGTGAAGTGAGAACTGCAGGTAGAAAGGGCCTTCCACCTTCCTTCTGAACTACCACCCTTCAGGGAAGAGAGGATGACAACATAGGAGACAGTTAGTACGAGAAAGATTGATAGGCACATTACTCCACTGTTAGCAATGACTAAAAGTCCAAGAACTTGGGTGTCCATGCAGGCCAGTTTCAGCAATGGGAACAAGTCACATGTAAAGTGGTCAATAACATTAGGACCACAGAAGGGAAGATGGGCCATGAAGAGGAATTGTATGGTGGCATGTATGGAGCCCCCCACCCAGGATGCTGCCACCAGGAGTTGGCACACACGAGGATTCATGATGACCATGTAGTGGAGGGGTTTACAGATGGCAACATAGCGATCATAAGCCATGGCCACAAGGAGTAGCACTTCAACACCTGCAAAAAAATGATCTAGAAAGAGTTGAGTCAGACAACCTTCCAGGGAGATGATTGTCTTCTCATAGAGTAAATCCACAATCATGTTCGGAACAATAACTGAAGAAAAGATAGTATCCACAATGGATAAGATGGTGAGAAAAAAGTACATGGGTGATCTCAAAGTCTGACTGGCAGTCAAGGTTAAGACAATGAGTAAGTTTCCTATAATTGTGACAATATATATGATTAAAAAAATCACAAAGAATATTTTTCGAAGCTTTGGACTTTGTGTGAGACCTAGCAGAATGAATTCAGTTACATTGTTTTTATTCTCCATTTTGGTCAATCCTCTGCCAAATTACTGATTTCCCATGGTTTTATTCATTCTTTCCCGTTCTCTTCATTTCTTCCTCTAATGAGACTTTGTGTATACCTCACCTAAAAAAATAATCAGTTATTTGAATAGATTGAGTCAATCATGAATCTTCTCCATGAAACTGCTCTTTCTGTTAGGGATGGATTTGGTCAACAGGAAAGAAGGGATAAAACATACTGAATGCTGAGGAGTGTGATTCATCTTCTTTTCATCTTAAAGGAAATTGGTGGTAGTAAATTCCTTTCTTGTACGTAGCTTGTCTGTAACTGAAGGAAGAGAAAAAATGTGCCATCATCATGGTTATGGATAACTAAAATCCAACAGACTAATATAACTCCTGACTCCTATAACTGGTATAAACACTTCATATTTCACATTTTAGATGAAATTATTGATATGGTTAATGAATAGGCATTTTTCAAATCAAACGTGAAGAAGTGTCTAAAGCTTGACTGAGATAAGTGAGTAGTAGAATTATAATCTTGGAGTCAGATGAACTTCTTTCCTTCCCTGCTTCTGGCTATAGGTCTCTGGGCAAATCTCTTAACTTAGAAGTACCTGGACATCATTTTTCAGTCCCGAAGCTGCAAAGCACTGGATTAACTGTATCAAGAGTGGGAACTTCCTTGTTAGGAGATTCTTGAACCCAATGAAATCATACATCTGGTTGAAAAAAAAAGGTTCAGTTTGAATGAAAAATAATAACAACTGATAATTAAAAGTTTATAAAATATTTTACCAAAAATGCCCAATTTAAACCTCAAAATAAGTCCCCAAAATAAGCATTAAAGAAATTGTTCCTATTTTACAGATGAGGAAGATGAGACCCAGAGAGGTTAAGTGGTTAACTCTTCATCACCAGTTGGTAAATTCCAGAAGCAGAATTATGTATTCACACACACACACACACACACACACACACACACACACACACTCTCTCTCACACACACACACACACACACACACACACACACACACACACAAAAAGAATGCTAATAATTTTTTCAGGGTTACCTAAGTGGTACATATCTGAGGAACAAAAGCAGGTTTTCCAGGCTCTGATGCTTGTACTATATGCACTATACCACATAGTCGTCATAAACCTCTAACACTAACACTCCCTCTCAAAATACTGAATGAGAGATTTTTTTTTAAAAGATATCTACTTAATGTAATCTTTTGTTCTCTACTCCTTTGATTTCATTTTTGGGAAGACTTGGATATTTTACTCTCCAAGAAAAACACCTCTCTACTTGTGGGTTGATCTCAATCCCTCCTATATCCTAGAGAAGCTTGAAATGGAAATTACCTTCTTAAACATTCAATGTCTTCCTAGTCACTGGCTCCTTCCCTGCCATCTACATCCATTTCCACCTTTCCCTCATCTTTTAAAATGGACTTCACTTCACTCTCTCATGAACCTCAATTTATCAATATTAATTTCTCTTCCTTTAATCAGCCAAACTGCTATGTAAAACTATCTCCATTTGCTGATATTTTGTCTTCATACTTCACAATCTATGGCAATCTGCTTCTGACATGATCAGTCATCTAAATCCACACTCTCTGAATGACAAAAGAATTCTTAATTATCTTTCCCCCCACTTTTCATAATCTATAGCTTACATCTTATAGGACTCTTACATTAACATACATCTTATAACTTAAAACACATCATATGTTATTCTCTGTTACATTTACTGGTGATATTCCCCAGCAACCTGCACATCCTCTCCCTTTTGGGTCTTTATTAATATTACTATCTTGGTTCTTCTTCTTAGTTACCAGCCCCTCATGAGTTTCCTTCATTAGGACATAATTATAGTCCTACTGCCTGACTTTTGATGTCACCCAAGAACCTCTTGTTCATCCATTTTCCTATTTTTATTATACTCATTCTTAGTAATATTAGATTCCACAAGTTAAAATATCATGTCTATGTTGATTACTCCTAAAATACATATTTAAGACATACACACAAATATGTATGCATATATACATGTGTATGTGTCTCTCTGTGTTCATAAAAATCTAAAGATACATAGATATATACATACATACATATAGACAAGTAAATATATAACCAACATATTTGTGTTTCCAGCCTTGGTCTGTCTTTCAAGTTTGGAGTCCATTAATGGATATTTGGAGCTAGATGTCATACAGCCATCTCAGAATCAATTTATACAAAAATATCTTATCTAGTCCTCTTTATCACATGGTGTTTTCTCCTTCCCTCTAATTTCCCAGATTCACAGTCTCAAGTAAGTCTTACTCAATACAACATAACTGATAAATTGTTGAATCTCACCTTTCAATCCCCACATCCTATATTGTATCCAACCTTTTGCTCTACTCACTAGTCATTAAACTAGTTTCTCCTTAGACTCTTATCATCATTTGCCTGCTTCATTGACATACCCTCCTAACTGAACTACGGGCACCTGGGTGGCATGCTGGGTTTGAAATCAAAAAGACTCACTAGACTGTGTTCAAGTCTGTCATCAGACACTGACTAATTATGTGACCCTGGTCAAGTCACTCGGCCCTGTATGCCCCAGTTTCCTCATCTGTAAAATAAGCTGGAGAAGGAAATGCTAAACCATGCTTGGATCTTTGCCCAAAAAACCCCAAATGCGATTAGAAAGAATTGGACATGACTGGAATGATCTAACAACAACCATATAGCTGGTCTACTTCCAGCTTTTCCCCTCTACAATTCATTCTCCTTCACTTTCCTAGCGAACTGATTTTCCTGTATTAAAGATGATGGTGCTACTTCATACAATGTTTCCCTTACTACTGAATCCCCATTGTACTACAGAACCTCAAATATCTCTTGCCCTTCAGGTAAAATACAAAGTTCTTTTTCAACATTTAAAACACCTGAAAATATTTCTCAATCCTGCCTTTCTAGGAGAGTTATCCATTACTTTCAATCATTTGCTCTATAACCCAGCCACTCTGGTCCACTGACAAGCCTCATTCAGCCTATATGATGACCGATCAGGACATCCTATTTAGGAATCTTATGTCATGCACTGGCTCTTCCTCATGCCTGGAATGCATTTCTTCTGTAAGTTATTTTATAACCCTTAACATCCTTCAAAGATCAGCTTGGGTTGCTCCTTCTGAGAAGTCTCTTCTGATACCCCTACTTGCTGATATCCTATCCCCTTCAAGATGATCTGTAACTTGCATTTATGGAAGCATCTCTGTATCCCTTGTTTTCTTGCTCATTCCTTTGAATCATTTTGCCAGTGATAAATAGTATGCATCACTCATTTTGTCTGTGGTCTTCATGACATCTTCCAGAGCCTGACACTGCCGTGGTAAAGGTTTTCTTTAAGGGAAGGACTGGTTTACATGTATGTTTATATACTCAAAGTCTATCACTATGCCTTTCCCTTAGGGTCTCAATGAATGTTTGTTGAATGAATAAAATAATATTTCAGAGTCAATGCAATAGTGTAATAATTCTGTACTTTGAGTGAGAAAGGCCAAAATTTCTATCCTAACTCTAACGCTTAGTAGTTGTAGGACACCAGGGAAGTCATTGAATGTCTCTGTCCCAAGGAATGTTCTAGGACTTACCCAATTTTAGATATATGGTGCTATGTGGCTGCTGGAGGGATTTCCAACACCAGGATAAGTATTCTGGAAAAAAATGCTCAAACTCAGTACTCATTTATTATCCTCATTATTCATATGATGTGCTGACAGTTATGACTATAACAATCACTAACAGTATGAACTTAGGCAATTCACTTGACATTTCTTTAGAAAATGTATTTAAGACAGTGAATATAAGAGATACGATGTTATCCAAAGGAACTTTTAAAAGCTATAATGATCAACAATGAAATGAATCTGGACAAGCAAAATGTAGGTGACTGTACATTATCACGTGCTTTGAAGAAAACTAGGAAATCCCAGAGGCAGAAGTGAGGGAGAGAGAGCACTAGCAGAACCACATAATTTCAGAGGAGGGAAGGACCTCAACATCCCAGCAGTCAAACCTATATGCTTAAAGGGTGCTCACTATGACATAATAGAAAAAGGAATATGTAGCCTCTGTGCATATAGAACAATGACAACTATTACTCTTCCTCCTCACCATCATCCTTCTATTCTTCTTCTGTTTTATTTTACTCCTCCTTTTCTTTTTCCTTCTTTTCCTATTCCTTCCTCCTCATTTTCCTATTCCTCTTCTTTCTTCCTCTTTTCCTCCTCTTCCTTCTGTCCCTTCTCCTTTTCCTCCTTTTCCTCCTCCTCCTCCATCACCACCATTGCTACTACTATGACAATTCATACAATAAGGTTTACTACCATACCACTACCCTTAGTAAAACTACCACCTACTCAGCACATGTGAGCATGTTACAATTTTTGTTTTATTTATGTTATAATATATGTTACAAAGATGGTGTCCCTGCTTTGAGGGAGTGAGTGAATTGTATCATCATCTGGAGTCTTTACTACCAAACTGTGTGCCCAAGAGGTCAGCATTGTTTTCTCACGAACTCTATGATCAAATGGAAAGTGGTCTCCTTCTGGGCGCACAAGTGGTGTTTCTTTTCTTATCTCTAGGACAATACTTTGCAAGAAAGTCAGCTGCAGTTGCTCTCTAGCTCACAATACCTCTCTCGCTAAGACTGGCCATTGTGCTTAGATTCGAAGTCAGAATCTCACCTATTTTATTTCCTATTGTTTTTAAATCAGATAAATCAGTTGATTTCCCAGAACTTCATTTCCTTACCAGAGAGAAGATTCACTTGGAAGATGTCTTTCCCTTCTTTCTCTTCTGACTAGGTCACCTTTTGCAGGACTAGATAAAACTGTCACTGCTCTAGATGAAGTGTGAGAATCGAAAATGTTTGTGGAGGAAACCCAAATACCTCCTGCTAAACCCTGACTTGTGCTTTGCATAACAATTTAAATTTTATCATAAACAACTTGGACATTGAAAAAAAAAACCTCCACAGTTTCAGAAATTAGACACTGCTCAGTGGAGTTTGTAATAAATCCTAGTTTAGCTTCATAGGGAACCTCTTTCCAGAAAAAACAAACAAAACAAACAAACAAAAAAACAAACAGTTAAAACAATGTTCATTTTGTGATGAAGGTTGGAATTTCAGGGGCATCCAATAATTACCTTATGGATAACAATAGCATTAAATACTGTTTTATTATTGCAATGGTGTTCCATTGAGAATGTGTCTCCAGTGATTGGTGAGTTAATCAGCATACCAATGATTTCTCTTTTTCACTGTGAGGTGGGGGAAGAACATCAGTGGAGACAGGCAAATTTGGTAGTGGTAACAGAAAAATAAATCCATATATTCCACCAGCAAATTGGTGATTTTGTCACAAAAGTAGAGTTCGATAAAATGTAGCAGCACCCATAAAATAATAATGCAATCAATCAATTCCTACTGGTTTTGGAGAATACAATACTAACCGTGTCCCAATGGCAGAGGAGATCCTCGCTGCCCTAGCATGAAATGATCCCCCCTGGAGAAGTCCATTTGCAATCAAGGACCTGAAAACAATGAAGTCCATAGTGATGATTCTAAACTTCCCTTTTGTTAATGTGTTAATAACACGCAGAAAACAATCTCCAACATTTCTAAGTTTTTCAGTAATATAATGAAAATACTACAGGATTTGCTATCAGACAAGGTAGTTACAGAACCCAACTCTTCTTTGTACACCCTGAGTAACTTTTCTTTGATAAACTCATCTCTCTGGGTCAAAATATTCTCATCTATAAAGTGAGAGATAAAGCTTATAATGGGTGGATAATCTTTAAGTCCTCATTATTTCAATTAATTAATTAATTTTTAATTTTCAACATTTGCTTCCATAAGTTTTAAATTTTCTCTACCTCCCTTTTCTTCCCCTTCCCTCTAGCCAAGCTTTACCTATACATTCTTATTATACATATTTTCATATTGGTCATATAGCATAGAAGATGTAGAACAAATGGGAAGAACCATGAGAAGGAAAAAACAAAACAAAACAAAAAAGAGAGCAAATGGCATTCTTCAATCTGCATTCTGATCCCATATTTCTTTCTCTAGATGTGAACTGAATTTTCGACCTTGAGTACTTTGGAATTGCTTTAGGTCCTTATATTGCTGAGAAGAGCTCAGTCTATCAAAGTCAGTCATCATACAGTTTCGCTTTTACTGTGTAAATCATTCTCCGTTTTCTGTTCACTCAGCATCAGCTCATATAAGTCTTTCCAGGTTTCTCTAAAGTCTTCCTGTTCATCATTACTTTTAGCACAATAATATCCCATTACATTCCTATACCACAACTTGTTCAGCCATTGCCCAACTGATGTGCATCCCCATAATTTCTAGTTCTTTGTCACCACAAAGAGCTGCTATAAATAAACCCAGAAGGTTTTTGTTTGTTTGTTTGGTTGGTTGGTTTTTGTGCATAAGAAGTTCTTATATCAGAAACTGGGGAATTTCGATTTATTAATTCATAGATTACTTTAGTCATTGACTACTGTGTCTTCTGTACCTAACCTATTCCATTGACCCACCTCTTTATTTCTTAGCCTGTTTCAAGTAGTTTTGATAATTGCTGCTTTATAAAACAATTTAAAATTTGATATGGCTAGACAACTTTTCCTAGCATTGATTTACTTTTTTTTTTTGCTCTGATTGTTTTATTTTTTTCCTTATTTTATTTAAATTTTATTTTAGTTTGCATCATTCATTTCCACAAGATTTTGAGTTACATATTTTCTCCCCATCTTTCCCCTACCCACCGCCCCAAAACAGCCATCCCAGTGTATCCCTCCTCACCCAGTCTATTCTCTCCTCTGTCTTCCCCCCTCACCCCTCTGACTTTTCAGTAGGACAGGATGGATCTCCCAACCACAGTGCCTGTGTATCTCAAGTTCCAGTTGGATGAAGTTAATAATATAATAATAATAACTGCATATATACAGATATAGATATATATTTATAACATTTGATTATAGAACTTTATATTCTAGATTCTTTCTCTTCCTCCCTTGTCACCCGCCCCCACTGGAAGGACAAGCAATCAAATACAGGCTGAACGTGTGAAATTATGCAGAACCTCTCCATAGTGGGCACACTTTGAGATTCTGATTACATGTCCCTT
>CM053583.1:17466157-17486243 GCA_028627135.1 Pseudochirops cupreus | reverse complement strand
TGCTATGTCAGCAAGCTCAAGGGGCATGGAAGATCTTCAAATCCCAGTATCATTACATCTATATATCACCATGATTATTGATATCTAAATATGTATGTGTAAGTGTATATGTGTAGATGTGTATGCATGTATATACATGTATATATGACTGTATATATCTATATATGTATCTTTACATATGTATATGTGCATGTATGACACTTTCTCATTCTGTATTTAATTTTTAAAAAAAATTACATTAAAATTGCTTCTTTCTGCTGCATTTGAATGATTTTTTATTAGTAAACTGACTTCTCCTGAAACGTTAAAACATTCATCTGATGCAGAGTTTCCTCATAGCATTTTTAACCTCTGTATTTCTAAGGCTATAGCTCAAAGGGTTTAACATAGGAGTAATCATAGTGAAACATACAGACACTGGTTTATCTATATGAAAAGTGACTACTGGCCTCTCATACAAGAATATACAGGGAGCAAAAAACAAGACCACCACTGTGAAGTGAGAGCTGCAGGTAGAAAGGGCCTTACTCCTTCTTTCTGAACTACCACTCTTCAGGGAAGAGAGAATAACTACATAGGAGACAGCTAGAATGAGAAAGATTGACAGGCACATTACCCCACTGTTAGCAATGACTAAAAGTCCAAGAACTTGGGTGTCCATGCAGGCCAGTTTCAGCAATGGGAACAAGTCACACATGAAATGATCAATAACATTAGGGCTGCAGAAGGGAAGATGGGCCATGAAGAGAAGTTGCATGGTGGCATGTATGGATCCTCCCATCCAGGATGCTGCCACCAGGAGGCAGCACACATGGGGATTCATGATGTTCATCTAATGCAGTGGTTTGCAGATGGCCACATAGTGATCATAAGCCATGACCACAAGGAGGATGATTCCAACACCACCCAAAAAGTGCTCTGCAAAGAGCTGAGTCAGACAGCCTTCCAGGGAGATGGTTGTCTTCTTATAGAGTAAATCCACAACCATCTTAGGAGCAGTGACTGAAGAGCAGTTAGCATCCACTATAGATAAGAAGGTTAGAAATAAGTACATGGGTGATCTCAAAGTCTGACTGGAAGTCAAGGTTATGATAATAAGAATGTTTCCTATAATTGTGATAAATATATATCACTGAAAAAATTACAAAGAAAATTTTTTGAAGCTCTGGATTTTGTGTAAGGCCTAGCAGAATGAATTCAGTGACATTGTTTTTATTTTCCATTTTGGGCAATCCTCTGCCAAATCCCTGATAATCCCAAAGTCTTATTGATTTTTTCCTTTCTTCTTCTTTTCTTACTGCTGTGAGTCCTTACCTAACCTAAATATTCCAGTTATTTTAATTCCAAATGGAGTCTGTTATGAGTTTTCTACATGAAACAACTTGTTGTTAGTGATGGATTTTGGACAGTAGAAAAGAAGGGATACAAAATCCTCAACACTAAGTATTGTGATTTATCTGGCTATCATCTTAGAAGTGATTGGTGATAGTAGATTCCTTTCATGGTAATTAGTTTGTCTATAACCAAGGGAAGGGAGAAATGAGTCAAATCATCTTTACCAATGATTAAAATTCAGCAGATTGATATAACTCCTTTTTTATGTTTTAATTTATAAATTTCTGTTGCATACATATTCACATTTTGCATGAAATTGTAGATAAGCTTATGAGTAAATATATTTTAAGTCAATTGGGAAGGGAGGGTCTAAAGTTTGACTGGGATGAGGGGGTAGGCAGAATAATAATCTTGGAGTCAGGGAAACTTCTTTCCTTCCCTGATTTTTGCTATGGGACTCTGGGCAAATCTCTTTGCCTCTAATTACCAGGGTATCAAGTTAAGCCCTGAAGTTGCAAAGCAGTAGATTAACTCTATGGGGAGTCAGAGGTTCTTTGTTTGGAGATTCTTGAATCCAATGAAATAATATATTTGCCTGAAAAGAAAGTCAAAAAGTTCAGTGAACATGAGTAATAAAAGCGCTAACTGATACTTTAAAGCTCACAAAATGTCTTACCAACTATACCTCAAATAATCTTCAACATAGGTATGAAAAACATTCCGATTTTATAGATGAGGAAGCTGAAGCCCACAGAAGTTAATTGGTTTACTCTTGCTCACCCAGCTGGTAAAAGCCACAGAGAGAATTCAGACACATGACTCCTGGCTTCCATTAGAATTTTAGTAATTAGACATTGTTGAATAGAGCAAGATGTGAAGTCTTTTCAGGAAAGGTTGTTTATTGAGAAGAAAAAATATTCTGGACATGAAACATGAAATTATTTTTTAAAAATAAAGAGTGAGGTTGGGCAGCTAACATGGTAGAGACATAATAAGGAATTGCTCCTCAAAATATTTTAATCTTTATTTTTATGTGATAGTCATTTAACCACAACTCATAGAGGGTCAATGCTCATTTTAGCACGAAATCCTAGAATGGAGCCAATGTGTGCTTAGATTTCATCTAGGCCAGCCAATTACTTTAGTGACGTACAAATCAAAGTGATCAGAGGCAAGGACCTCACCCAAGGTCACACAGCCCTATATTGGAATTCACACTCAGGTTGGCTCATACTAAGCCATCAGGGTAATGGAAAAATGGAAACTTTCAAAGGTACATCTATGAATTGCATTATGCCACATAACTATATTGAAATACGAAATCAGGGACAGTTATATCCTCAAAACTTATTATCTTTCAGTTGGAAAAATTCTGCTCATCTCAACTTTCTCATTATTCTTTAGGTCCAAAGATGCTTTCAGTCACCAAAACTCTCAACCTTGTTTTCACTCTCAACTTCTCAGTCCAAATCACCTCACACAGTTTGTCAGTTGTCATATCTTATCTTCTTCCTTTATGACAGCTCCCTGACATTTTTCCTTCTTTACAGCCCCATAGCCATTACTTTAATATAGACCTTCTCACTTCTTGCCTGGTCTATTACAATAACCTTCTGTTTAATCGCCCTGTTTGAAATCTCGACCTTCTCCCCTACATGCTCCACTCTGCTAAACAATTGGTCTTCCCAAATTGCAGATCTAATCAGATAAAATAACCTTCTTCCTACTTCCCATTCACCTACACATAGATTCATACCCAAGAAGTCTCATTTTTCCCATTAAGATCAAATATAAATTCTTCCATTTAATATTTAAATCTTTTTTCAACCTTGATCCTACCTTTCCATTCTTCTAATCCCTTCCATTCACTTTACTAATCACTCATAATGTCCTACTTGCTATTTTTCAAACATACTGTGATTACATTCCATCTCTTAATTCTGTGCCTTTACAATGGTGGTCCATCACAGATGGATTTCTTTTTCCCCTCTTCCAGTTCTAACTCTTAGCTTAGCAAGCTATCTTCTAGAAAGTTTGAATTCCAATTCTATTAGTGGCTTTCCCAGACTCCCCAGAAACAAGTTCATCTCTCTCTCTCTCTCTCTCTCTCTCTCTCTCTCTCTCTCTCTGTGTCCCTTTGTCTCCCTGTCTCTCTGTCTCCCTCTGTCTCTTCCCCTCTCCACACACATATGTATAGATTTAAAATAAATATACATGCATATACATATACACATACATACACATATACACACATGCATACACATATATACACATGATATATAAGTTATATATTTTTATATTTGTATATACATATTCATACATACATTCATAATACACATACACACACTTATATACTGCTGACATCCAATCTCTTTAGTCTTGCTCACATGGTTGTTTTTTGTATTGTTTTGTTTTGTTTATTTATTTTGTTTTCTGATGGAAAAGCATGAAATTATTTGGGATGATAATAGAAGAACCAAAGGTAATGATGCTCCTCTAGGGCATGTTGTAATACTTTTCCTAACTTTTTCCCTCCCTACCTTCATACTTTCCATATTACGTTCACTCCTCTACCTCATTTCTTTCTCCCTCTCTCCTTCTATCTATCCTTTCTTCCCCACCTCATTCCTTCCTCTCTCCCTCCTTCCCTTCCACCCTTCCCCCTTTAGTTATTCTGTTCAATGTTTTTCCCTAATATTATAAATTTACTTTCCTTTCTTCCATTTCCAATCCTTTAGTTAATCATTTCTACCATCTCCTATGCTGGAGTCATTTGTGCTGTAGTACAATTGATATCCACATCTTGGCAAACTACAGTGATGTATTATGGCCCCCACCCTCTTCCTCATATCTTCTACTGATATTTTTTAAAAGACCTGGAAAAAGTGACTAGATTCCTACTTATCTGTAATTCAACATATTTGAGTCCTCACCACTGAAAGAAATTTTTTGCATGCTTTTATAGTTGAATTCTATTCCCCATATCAAAATGTTCTGGTGTCTTTTTCCTCCTCTTAAAGATAATAATGGATAAAATTGAGATAGTGATTTAATGGTTTTAATGCACTTTGCATTTATTACCTCATTTCGTTCTCAAATATGTCTAAAAATGAGGAAACTGAAGTTATAAGAATTTAAATAATTTATTTAGGGTAGCATAGTTGGTATATTTCTTAGTCAGAAATTAAAATAGGTTTTCCTGACTCTGAAGCTTGTACTTTACCCACTATAACTCCTAGTCATTCCCCCTGTTTATTTTCTATTATTTTTAGTTTAAACAAATCACTTATTGTTCCAGAGATTCAATTCCTTACCAAGGAAGAGGTTCACTTGGGAGATGTCTTTCGCTCTTGCTCTTCTGCCCAACATACCTAATATAGGATTGGATTAAATTGGCACTGCTCTACATAAAGATTGAGAAATGCAATGGCTGCTATAGAAATCCAAATATCTGATGTAAAACTCCACCTTCTGCTTTGCTGAAAGATTTGAATTGTCATACAACTCTCCAACATGGGGAGAAAAAACTCCTCAAGATTTCCACAAATTACTTAGTCACCGTTCACTGGATTTTTAAATAAATAATAGTTTAACTTCATAGGGCACCTCTTTCCAGGAAGACAAGCAGTTAAAACAATGTTCATCTTGTGATGAAGGTAGAATGTCAGGGGCATCCAATAATTGCCTTCTGGATAACAACAGTATTAAATACTGTTTCATTTTTGCGCTGGTGTCCCATTGAAGAGGGGTCTCCAGTGCCTGGTGAGTTAATCAGCATGAGAGTGAGTCCACTTTTTCAGTGTGAGATGGGGGAAGAACATCAGCTGATATAAATAAAGTTAATAGTTTTAAGAGAAAAAAATCAGTTCATAATTGCTACTAGCTAACTGCTGGTTTTATCACCAAAGAAGACAGTTGAATAAAATGTAGTGGCACTCATAGAATACTAATGAAATCAATCAGTCCTTACTGTTTTTGGAGAATCTAATGCAAAAGATGTCCCGATGGCTGAGGATCTTCTTGCTGCCCTATCAGAGTGTGATCCCCACTGGAGAAGTCTATTTGCCACCAACGAATCACAAACACTGACGTCCATAGGGATCGTTTTAAAATTGCCTCTTGTTAATTTGTTTTTAACATCCAGAAACAATCCCCAAAGATTTCTCACCTTTGCAGTAATGTAATGAAAATATTCTGAATTTGGAGTCAGAGAACCTAGAAATAAAGCTCAGCTTTATCGTTTATAGCCTTGATCATCTCATCTCTGTTTACCCAACTATTTTTATTTATAGAATGAAAGAAAAATCATATAATGGATGAATGATCTCCCTCATCATTCTAAATTCTATGAAGTTCTATCAGTTTTATCTGAACAAAAACTTAAAATGCTACGTTATAAGAAGCTTGCCATTGTCCTTTCCACTTCAACCAGTCTTATACAAAGGTAGAGTAGATTTCTTGACTAATTTGAAAGGGAAAAAAGATCTTGTAATACCGATACAGTTCCTACAACCATGCATCTTAATGACTGCAACTCTTCCAGTTACAGCCTACTATTGTTTTAAATAATAATAGCAATAATTGACAATGTTATGAAAACATTAATGGAAAAACCCTTTAGAATCATTTCTATGGACTTCAGAATTCGCAGTTCCTTGTTTCAAACAGATTTTCTACTGGGGATCAGGTTCTTCTGGGCAAGAAGGATCTCCTCTGTCAGTGGAACATCTCCAACATAACATTGTGGAAAAGCAGTGGGGACCGATTGTTTTAATATACAATTTGGTGATGTTTCATTATCATCATTAATATTCATATTAATGGTAGAACCTGCAACCTTGTAGGCACTGTGCAAAGTTTTATAATTTGATTATCACAACTCTGGATGGTGGGGTGTTTACTATAAGTTGTACTAGTAAAGAAACCAGGATAAATAGAGGTTAATTTAATTCCCAAAGGTCAAATATGTCTAAGGACATATTTGAAATAAAGTCTGATGAACTCCAGTCTTAGTGCTCTCTCAGCATTTTTTAAAATCCTCCTATTAAATCACAATATATGGAATTCATTTAAAATAATAAAAATGAATTCCTTATCCTCCCTTCCCATTTGAGATTTCCTTCCAATACCTATATATTTCTCCTATATACCAAATGATTTACATATTACCTCACCCATGAGAAGAGTTAGAATTCTCTTTGTGCCTTCCTTTGTATCTTCAGCTATTAGCTCCGTAGATCCATAGGTTCCTGTTGAAACCTTACTAATACTGTTTTGAAAAACTGCCAGTTGACCTGCAGTATAAGTCACGTAGGGCTCAAAGATGCCTTAGTCTCAAGGTAAATAAACCAATTCAGTTAAATAGCTCTGTTTCCTCTAAAGCTAGGCAAAAGATTTACAAGCAGAGAATATTTTCCCAGGATTGGACCCAACTCCAAAGAAATCTAGGACTTCTTGCATTATTTGTGCACTTCTTTGATTTCCAAGATCCTGATTTTTCTTTTCATTGTTTCAGGTTTAGTAAAATTGCACTAAACTATTTTTTACCATTCTAAATTGATTTTCTCTTTAAGTAAAAGTTTTACCACAAGTAGGAAAAGAGATAATCCTTAACTGCACTTCCAAATGCAAGAAATTCCACAGTGTCCAGCAATATCAATGCATTAAATACAGTAAATCTAAAAAAGTCCTGAGGTGATGTCATCTTTCCCACTCAAAGTTTTATATTCAGAGAAAAAGGATTCCCTTTGTAGCATTTGGAAATAGTCATTGATTCACCAGTAGAAATTGTGCTTATTGGTTGCTTATTAACTTGATAGAATCTGTGCTCTTTGGTTGATTTTATCTGCATACAATGGATGCAAAAACTGATATTCAGAGATAAAGGGAAATTAGAAAGAGGCAAAGTTTGAACCCAAATTGTGCTGAATCACTGTCCAGTTCCTTATCACAATCCTACACATTCTCTATGATGATAATAAAAATATGACTGAAAGTATTGTGGAGTGGATGCAGTAGACATGTTTTGTTTTTAAGTATTAGAAAGGGTGTCAAGTGGAAGAGAAATAGGAGAGGTTCAATTTCTTCCATTTATTTTCCCAGGAGACTGCCCCGAGTCATAGTTTGACATCATAATTAGACAAATGCAGGTTTTATGTCAGGGAGAAACAACAGCAATATATCCTCATCATGACAGCTTTCTAATAAGGGAATGGAATGATTCAAGGGTGATGTGTTTCTCTATTCCCTTAGTGTTTGAAGCAGAAGCTTTTTGTCATCATGTGTGGAGACTGCTAAAGAAGGGAGACAAATCACGGCATAACTTGACAAGTATTTATTAGAATCCAAGTACATTTCAGGGACTACATTTTTTGTCTAGTCTTGCACAGTTTAAACCTAGACAATCTGTGACAAAGATCTGAAAATGTCATCATGGCAATCAGTCTGTCAGTCATTAAGAAAGTATAAAGAACTTTATTCGTTCTAGGCACTGTTTTTTTGTTTGTTTGTTTGTTTTAGTACAAATAGGACAAAACCAGACAGTTCCTACCACTGAGAGTCTTACATTCTGATGGGGAAATATAACACATAAAAGAGAGCCGCAAAATGGAGCAGAGGTACCCAGGTAGGAGATTATGAGATAGATAACAGAGCAGTCTGGTGGGGGAAGAAGATGAGTACTGATGGAGACTCCAGGATATAGGGAAGAAACTTCTTGAAAGGCTTCATGCTGGTCTATGTGTTAGGGGAAAATAGATTAAGATATTAGTGATGGCATGGCCACTTGGGAAGAATTTCACTGGAATGTGGTTGATAGGAGCAAGGATTTTTCAATCTGGAAGCTTCTTTCTTTAACTAATTATTTGTTCTAAATAGGCATTAAGCGCACTAGACATACATGTAAAAATGTAAGTGCTGTCAGTACCATCTAAATTTAGTCTCAGACCCCAATTGTTTAACCTAGTTATGGTTTTTTTTGTGGGACCAGCGACACAATAAATTCATAGTAATAGTCATATTCATAAACGTAGTAGTAGAAGTATTACTACTATTAGTACTAGTACTATTAGTACTACTGCTGCTGTTGTGGATGCTTTTGTTGCTGCTGCTGCTACTACTACTTCTACTACTACTACTACTACTACTACTACTACTACTACTACTACTTCTACTACTACTACTACTACTACTACTACTACTACTACTACTTCTACTACTACTACTACTACTACTTCTACTGCTACTACTACTGCTACTCCTACTGCTACTCCTACTGCTAATACTGCTAATACTACTACTCTATAAAGAGGACAAAGAAGTCGGCTAATATTTGTATAACCTTTCAAGTTGTCCAAGAATTTTGCAAGTATTTCATTTTATCTTCACAGACACCTTGGGAGTTGTTATGGCTCAGTCATTTCATTTGTGTCCAACTCTTCTTGAATCCATCAGAAGTTTTACTTATTAATTAATTTATTTTTTTGCAAATATACAGCAGCAGTTGACAAAGTTATTACAATGGATTCCCTATCCTTATCCTACTCATTTTAGAGATGAGGAACTGAGATAAAGAGGGTGAAGTGACTTGCTGAGCTAGTAAGCTTCTGAAACCAAATTTGAACTTGTGTGGATGAGTATTACTGATTCCAAACCAAGAGCTCTATCCATTGTGGTAGGTGATATTATTATCCACATTTTGTGTATGAGGTAACAAAGGCATGAAGTGATTAAGTGAATTGTCCAAGATCACATAGCTAGTAAGTGTTCATGGTTAGATTTAAACTTGGGTCATATTAGAGATTCAAACTAATACTCTGGCAGCTATTAATCTAAAAATGCAGGTCAAAGGAACACTTCATCATTGCTACTACTCTACCAAAAGAAAAATATGTAAGCAAATTTACAAGAAAATATAGGAAGGGACAGAGGCAAAGAAAAATGAACTACTTTTATCCAATATTGTGAATATATATTTTTTACCCAAGAACTTATCATTTGAGACTTTTCCATTGAAATAAGGTAAAAGATCATTCCTACTGAATTGGAAATTAGAGGGGGAAATGGAAATGGTCAGGCACTATAATACAATCTGGGTAAAATTGTGAATAAGTCCATTGATTTTATAAAAAAAATAATTTGGAGTGATTCTTTAAAAAAAGTTTTTAAAACATAAAATCAGATGGGGCAGCTAGGTGGTGCAATGAATAGAGCACGGGCCCTGGAGTCAGGAGGACCTGAGTTCAAATCCAGGCTCAGACACTTGACACACTTACTATCCATGTGACTTTAGGAAAGTCACTTAACTCCAATTGCCCTCCAAAAAGCAAAAAAATAAATAAATAAATAAAATAAAATATGAAAATAAGAAATAGATATATGTTGATCCAAATCTTATAGAATGAGACATTGTGAAATAAAAAAAAGAAAAACAAAATTAGAGGGATTAAACCCAAATAAAGAAAATATTCATAAATAGAATTCCATAATGACAAGAAACAGAAATAAGTTATATCCTGTTTTTTTTTTAAATAGCTGCAGAGATTATGATCCAAGAGTGAAATATGCAACGGAATGGAACTATATCTTAAGAAATAAGGACAATGAAGGAATCAGAAAATATGGGACCCTCATGGATGAAGAAAAGGCAATTAAAAACCAATATTGACAATTACTGTGACAATATACACAGAAAGCTAATGTGAAAAACAACATGAAAAAAGAAACTGAATGATATGTGATTGTGATGTCTTAGTCTAATCTGAGAGAGAATCTGAGGAAATGCACTTTTCTCCCTTCTTAGGAGAGGCATTACAGGAACTAGATTGGGGTACAATACGTAGAGCGTTGAACTTAATGCAGCAAGATATCAGTTTGAATTTTTTCTCAGACACTGATCATGTGTGGGACCCTGTGGGGGTTACTTAAATACTATATCTGCCTAAATTTTCTTGTATGTAAAAAAAAAAGGATAATAATGAGAATAAATAAGGATAAGGATAATCTATGAGGGCTGTTCCGAGGGGAAATCGTTATATTTGTAAAGTGCTCTAAGAAAATATATCTAAAGCATATTGCAAACCTTAATGAGCTACAAAAATTATAACTAACATCATTATTGTTAAAAGGAAGACTATGGATAGGGAATATTCTACATGCATTCTGATTCAAATAGTATTTGAGCTTGTCATGTTTTTAACATGTCAGTTATAACCTCTCACAGATTACAGAAAAAAGAAAACAAAACCATGGTAAAGTCAGGGTAGACATTTATGAAAGGTTTGTGACCTTTGCTAGTGAAAATAATACGTGCATTGATTTAAATATTATTCCATCAGAACATTTGCATCTTCTTCAGCATTAGAATGATTTCCAATTAGCAAGATGACTTTTCCTGGACAGTCTAAGGAATTCATCTGATTGCCATGAGTTTCTTCATGGCATTTTTAACCTCTGTATTCCGAAGGGTGTAGATCAATGGGTTTAACATAGGAGTAATCATAGTAGCACATGAAGATACAGCTTTATCTATAGGAAAAGTGACTACTGGTCTCACATACAAGAATATACAGGGAACAAAAAACAAGACCACTGCTGTAAAGTGAGAGCTGCAGGTGGAAAGGGCCTTCTTTCTTCCTTCTGAACTACCACCCTTCAGGGAAGAGAGGATAACTACATAAGAGACAGTTAGTATGAGAAAGATTGACAGGCACATTACCCCACTGTTAGCAATAATTAAAAGGCCAAAAACTTGGGTTTCCATGCAGGCCAGTTTCAGCAATGGGAACAAGTCACACATGAAGTGATCAATAACATTAGGGCCACAGAAGGGAAGATGGGCCATGAAGAGGAGTTGTATAGTGGCATGTATGGATCCTCCCATCCAGGATGCTGCTACCAGCAGGTGGCACACACGGGGATTCATGATGATCATGTAGTGCAGGGGTTTGCAGATGGCCACATAGCGATCATAAGCCATGACCACAAGCAGGATGATTCCAACACCACCAAAAAAATGATCTGCAAAGAGCTGAGTTAGACATCCTTCCAGAGAGATGGTTGACTTCTCATACAATAAATCCACAACCATCTTAGGAGCAACAACTGAAGAGTAGGTAGCATCCGCAATAGATAAGAAGGTGAGAAAAAAGTACATAGGGGACCTCAATGTTTGGCTGACGGTCATTGTTATGACAATGAGTATGTTTCCTATAATTGTGATAACATATATGAGTACAAAAATAACAAAGAAAATTTTTCGAAGCTCTGGACTTTGTGTAAGGCCTAGCAGAATGAATTCAGTTACATTGTTTTTATTTTCCATTTTTGTCAATTATCTGGCAACTTCCCAATTTTCCCATAGTCTTATTATTGATTCTTTTCCTTTCTCTTCATTTCTTCCTCTAATGAGACCTTGCCTATAAGTCACCTAAAAATATCCAGTTAGTTTAATTCCAAGTGTTGTCAATCATGCGGCTTCTGTATGGAACTGCTTATTCTATTAGAGATGAATTTTGTATATAAATGAAAGGAATACAACATCCTCAAGGGTAAAGAATGTGATTCATCTCTTTTTCATCTTAGAAGTAACTAGTAATAGTAAATTCCTTTCAGGGTAATAAGTTTTAAACCCATGCAAGGGAGAAATGGATCAATATCATATTTATAAATGATTAGAATCCAAAAATTAATATAACTCCTAGTTATGGCTTTAAATTATGTATTTATCTTGCAACTACATATTCCCGTTAGAGATGAAATTGTAGATAAGGCTATTGAGGAAGTGTTGTTTAAGTCAAATGGAAAGGGAGGATCTAAAGCTTGATTGGGATAAGGAAGTAGATAGAATACTAATCTTGGAGGGCATGGTGCTTCTTTCATGCCCTGCTTCTGGCTATAGGAATTTGAGCAAGTCACTAACTTATAACTCCTGAGTTTAAGTCTAGAAACTGCAAAGCACTGGATTCACTGTATGGATAGTGAGATCTTCTTTGTTAGTAGATTCTTGAATCCAGTGAAATAATATTTCTGGTTAAAAATAAAGAAAGAAGCTCAGTGAGTATGAGTAATGAAAACAATCACTGATACTCCAAAATTTACAAAATGTCTTACTAACATGGTCTAATTTAGTCCTAAAAATAATTCTACAGGGTATGTACTATAGACATCATTTCCATTTTGTAGATGAGTAAGTTGAGACTCAGGGAGGTCCCTCTACCTCTACCTCTACCTCTCATTCTCCTTTTCTCTCTCCCTTTTCTGAACCTTAAATCCTTTTCACTTTGGAGATCATAGATTTGGAAAACAATAGTCCCTGCCCAAATACCGCTTAATTCTCTTTTGGTCAGCCATCCTGAAGGTCTTCCCTTCCCATTTTTATTTATTTATTTTTTATTAAAGGGGCCATCACTTGACTCACTTCTCAAAGAGGCCTCTTCACTGAATGAGCATTACCTCACTGAAAGAAAGAATCTGACAAGGCCTTAGCCTACAAGGGCCAGGGTCTCCTATTGCATCCTGGGCCATCTCCAGTCATCCTGATGATTATTGGACCCCTGGATTCAGATGGCTTTGGTGACCTTGCACAGTCTTCCCTCACTCAAACCAAAGTCAACTCCATGGCATGTCATCATCTCTCTGATATGATGGTCATCTACAAAAATGAAGGGCAAACACAATACAGAAGATGTATCAACCTTTATTTCTCCTTCCTTTAATCAACCAGTCTCTTAAGCCAAATTATATTCATTTGCTGTTAGATTTTTTCTCTTCTCACTTCACAACCCAATGTAATCATCATTGTGATAAGAGTAGTCATCTAAATCCACTGTCTCTGAGTGGCAAAAGAAATTTTAGGGATTTTTCTTTTCAATTTTCATAATTCTTAGCTGACATGTCATAGAACTCAAATTAATATTCCCCTCATAACTTAATATACATCATATATAACTGTAACATTTGCCAATGATGATTGCCCTACCTCCTGGATATTCCATCTCTCTTGGTTCTTTGGTGATATTATTCTCTTGATTCTACTATTTGCAATGCTTTAAGCTTCTTTGTTGGAATAAAATTAATGCACACACCCCTATCTATTGATATCACTTAAGAGTTCCTTATTTATACATTTTCTTTTTTTTTAGTTATACTTACTCTCAGTAATAATAGTAGATTCCACAAATTAAATTCTCAGCTCAATGTAGATTATTCCTGAAAAATATACATACGTGAAACAGATATACATATACACCAGCATACACACATACACATATATACCCCTACATGCATGTTTGTGTGTGCATTTGTATAAAAATGTGTATCTATCTATCTATCTAAAACAAATGAGATGGATAGATAGATAGATAGATAGATAGATAGATAGACAGATGTAAACATATATCCAAAAGATTTGTGTGTTTTCAGCCTTGGTCTATCTCTTAAATTTGAATTCCATAACTCAATATCTAGATCTCATATAGACATCTAAGAATGAATTAGTATAAAAAGAACTTCTTCATCCCTCCTCATTACTTCACGGTGTCATATTCTTCCCTCTAATATCCCAGGTTCACATCCTCGAGTAATTATTCAGGCAATAACCCATAACTGAACAATTGTTAAATCTTACCTTTCCAATTGCCCATGTTATCTTGTATCCAACCACTCTCTTCTCAATAGTCACTCAACTAGCTTCCCCTTAGTCTCTTATCTTCATTCACCTGCTTTATTGACACATCTTCCTAATTGATGTAGGGACAACTAGGTTGCTCAGTGGATAGTGTTTCAGCCTGAAGTCAGGAAGACTCATCTTCCTGAGTTTAAATCTGACCTGAGATATTTACTACCTGTGTGATCTGTGCTGTCACTCCACACTGTTCACATCAGTTTCCTCATCTGTGAAATGAGCTGGAGAAGCAAATGTTAAACCACTCCATTGTTTCCCAAGAAAACCACGAAAGGGATCACAAAGAGTCAGACACAAAGAAAATGGCTGAACAATAACAACCACTTAATTGATGTGCCTCCAATTTCTCCTCTCTACAAGCAATTCACAAGCAGTTTACTGGCAGATTGATATTCCTCGGTTACAGATGGCAGTGACATGTCCTTGCAATACCCTTACTAGAGAAGCCCCAATGAATCCCAGAACCACAAATGCTTCTTCCCCCTAACATGCAATACAATGTTCTTTTTTTTTTTTTTTTTTTTTTTTAGCATTTAAAACATTTAAAATCTGTCTCCAACCTGCCTTTCCAGGAGCATCACAAATTACTTCCAATCACTTGCTCTATAATCCAGCCACACTCACCAACTTATTATCTTTCTTATTCTTATGCTTTGCACATGCTCTTCCTCATGCCTGAAATGTATTCCATCTCCAACCTGTTTTATTAACTTAAATCCACATCATTGTGCTTGGGTGACTCCTTCTGGGAAGTGTTTTCAGATACTCCTACTAGCAGATATTGATCGATAACTTGTATTGATGGAAGTATCTCTGTACCCCTGTTTTTCTTGCTAATTCTTTGAGACATTTCTCCCAGAAACAAATAGCATAAGAATAGACATATGACCCATTTTATTTACTTCATTCATTCTATAATATAGCTCTCATTCCTGCAATGGTAGAGGTTTTCTTTATGGTAAAGACTAATTCACATATATCTTTGTATACTTAGTGTCTGCCAAAGTGACAGCCAACTTCTCAAATATTTCACGAATGAATGATACAACATTTCAGAGGCAAAGTAATAATACTGTACTTTGAGTGAAAAAGACTACAGTTATTATTCTTACTCTAATGCTTAGTAGTTTTGTGACATCAGATAAGTCATTTAATTCTTTTGTCTCAAGCAATGTTCTAGGAGTTACACACATTTGGAAACCTAAATGAACAAATATAAGAGATAAGGAGTTATCCAAAGTAATTTTTTAAATGCAATCATTGACAAGGAAAATAAGCAGCATGTAGGAGAGTATACATTTTCATGTTTATTGAAGAAAACTAGGTAATACCAGAGGCAGAGGTGAGAGAGGAAGAGCACTTGTAGATCCACAGAATCTCAAATTTTATAGGAGGAAGGACCTCAACATCCCACTAGTCAAAGCTATATCCTTAAAGAATGCTCACTGTTAAACACCTGACAGCAGTATCTATCCTCTGAATGTAGAACAATGAGAGCTAATTCTTTTCTTCTTCCTCCAGTTCCTCATTTTCTTTTTCCTCTTATTCTTCCTCCCTTTTCTCCTGCACCACCATCTCTACCACCACCACCATTACTATTGCTATGATGGTGACAATGACTACTATGACTTCAAAAAGTATTGCTGCCATACCTGGATGCACACCACTGCCATGACCCACCTGACAGTATTCTGTTTCTCCTTCCATGATTATATTATGATTTATGAAAGTGCTTTTTAAAACAGAGTAAATTGGAACAAACACAGCACTACAGAAATTGAGGCACCCCAAGATTTCATTAGTTTTTTTTAATACTCCTCTCTATATCATATGGTTACCCTACTTAGAATGCAGTTTACTAAAATCACTAGATGAAAAAATATATATACATCTAACTATGCCTCTTTCTTGATACAATTTTAAAGCTGACTTTAGATAAATATCACTCTAAGGCACAACTTTACATTTAGTCCTATTAAATTTGAGCTTCTTACATTCAGCCAGATGCTCCAGACTGTCTAGAAAACTTTGAATTCTAACTCTGTCATCCTCTCCCTCTCCTAACAATTTCTCAAAACTTTGTTTAGCCTGAAAATTTATAAATTTGCAAAGTACATTTTTACCTAAATCATGATAACAGTGCTAATAGTATAGGTCCAAGGGCAGATTCCTAGAGAAACCTAATGAGTTCCTACTCCCATTCTAATATTGTCCAATTAACAATGTCTTGATTACCACCACCCAACTATTAAGGATGCATCTGATTGTATTGTCATCTACCTTCTCAAGAAGAATAAAAAAAGATATAATTTATCCACACTTTGCTAAAATCTAGATGTATTATTTAAACTATATCTTTAACCTTCCCCTCACCCACATATTCAATAATCCTTTAAAAATAGAAAATAAAAATTTTCCTGTGTGTTTCTTGAAGTTGAATTACAGAATATCTGACTTGCTTGTCATCTCAGACAGTTCTCTGAACTAATTGTATATGCAATGTGGCAGCTTTAAATTCATGTTGTGCTTGGAATGAAAAACCTTGCTCCACATTTTCAAGTTGACAAATTGTAAATCTATGGATTTTAGGAAAGCCACTTAGCAAATTTAGGCTTTAATATCCCCATCAATATAGGAATATATGTGGGGATACACAAGATGTCTATGTCCACTTCCATCACAAAATAGATGATTCTTTGAAATATCATCTGAAAATAAACGACATTGTCAATGAGGCATTAAAAGATACATGACCCATTTTCCCCAATACAACCCTTTTGCAATGCCTTTGTATTGGGCGGCCTTCCTTTGATTAGACATTATTTTATTTTATTTTGGAGAGGAATCTCTTATCACTAACAAACTTAATGAAAAATCAATTAAAGAAAAGATTGTGTCACTGCATTTAGGGAACTAGTCAGTTACATAATGATCTGGAGCCTTGGTTATCAAACTCTCGTACCTCATCTATATGCTTATGGAGAAATTGTTCCCCTTCCATGCACAAGTGCTGTTTTTTTTTTTTTTTCCTATCTCTCTGACCAAAACTTGTCAGCAAATGTGCAGCAGTTACTTTCAAGGACTCATAGTTTTTCTCTCTGAATAATATTCACTGTTATATTTTACATTGTATTGGAAGTCATAATCCTATCAATTTTATTTTGTAATATTTTTACTTTGGACAAATCACTTGATTTCCCAGATCTTCTTTCCTTACCAGTGAGGAGGTTCAATTTAAAAGTGTCTTTTCCCCCTTGCTCTTCTGCAAAGGTTATCTTTTACAGGACTGGATAAAACTGCTACATATGAAGAGTGAGAATTAAAGTGGCTGCTATAGAAACCCAAATATCTGTTGCAAAGCCCCACCTCGTGAAGAAGGATTTGTATTATTATAAAACACTTGAGATTGGAAAGAAAAGAGAAAAAAAACGACCTCGAGTTTCAGAAACAGTTTAAACACTGTTCAATGGAGTATGCAACAAATCAAAGTTAAGCTTCAAAAGGAACCTCTTTCCAGAAAGACAAGCAATTAAAGCCATGTTCATCTTGTGATGAAGGTAGAATATCAGGGGCATCCAATAATTCCCTTCTGGATAACATTAACATTACATACCATTTCATTATTGCAATGTTGTCCCATTGAGAATATATCTCCAGTGGCTGATGAGTTAATCAGAATGTGTGAGGTGGGGGAAGGACATCAACTGAGTCAGGTAAAGTTGGTAGTGATAAGAGAAAAATCACCTCAAAATTTCTCCTACTTAATTGGTAGTTACATAAAAAAGGAGACAGTTGAATAAAACATTAGGGCACACACAAAATAATAATGAAATCCATCAATCCCTACTGGTTTGGGAGAATATAATTCTAAACATGTCCTAATGACCAAGGAGAGACTTGCTGCCCCAGAAGAATTTTATCCCCATTGGCAAGTCTATTTGCCACCAAGTAATCACGAATACTCATGTTCATAGGGATGATTCTAAACTTCTCTTTTGTTAATGTGTTCATAACCCCCAGAAAATAATCCCTAAAGATATCTTACCTTTCAGTAATGTATCAAAAATACTTCTAGATTTAGAGTAAGAGAACCCAGGAACAGAACTCAGTTTGACTGTTTATATCATGTGTACCTTTTCTTTCCTTAACTTACCTCAATGGGTGCAACTATTCTTATTTATGAAATGAGAGGAAAAGCTTAAAATGGATGGATGATCTCTAAGCCCACTTAATTTTCAAAATCCTATGAAGTTCCATCACTTTTATTTCAAAAAGAAGTTAGAATGCTAGGTTACAAAAAGCTTAGCCTTATCTCTTTCAATTCAAACAGTCTTGTATGAAGGAAGAGTAGACTTGTTGACTAACCTGAAAGCCGTAAAGACTTTTTGTAACCCCTCAAAGAGATGCTAAAAGCACACACTTCAATGACTCTAATTCCTCCAAGCCAATATTATTATTGTTATTACTATTATAGATAATAATGAAATATTTGATAATGACAATAATTTTATGGACACATTAACCAAAGCAAACTTTAGAATCATTTCTATGGAATTCAGTATTTGTGGTTCTTTGTTTTCAAATAGACTCCTAGTGGATATCAAATTCTGCTGGGGTAGCAAGGATGTCCTCTGCCAGTGGAAAATCTCCAAAATAATATATGAAACCAGTGTGGAGTGGCTGTTTTCACTATAGTAGTTAATTCTGTACCACCATCATCATTAACAGTTATAATAGCAATACTAAAATAGTACAGCTTTCAAGGTGCTGTGGAAAGTTCTTTACCAATATCTAATTTGATTCTCATAACTCTGATTTTTAGGACCAGTTATTATCCTCCTTTTACTGGTAAAGAAATCAATGCAAATAGAGATTAGTGAATCCCCCAGGGTCACACAGCTAGGAATTTTCTGATGACCTATTTGAACTCAAGACTTCTCAACTCCAGGCTTGGTGAACTATCACAGTTTTTTTCAAAATTTAATCCAATTAAACCTTAATATATTGACTTAATTAAGAATTTACCAAAAATGATTATCTCAATATATTCGGTCCCTACAATCTGTGTGATTTTTGTTGAATCATATCAGATCTCTGAATATCAAGAATATCAGGTATAAAATAGTAAAAGAAATTATTTCTTAATTTTATTAAGGAAATCGCTTTGCCTTAATTGCAAACTCATAGAATGAACTAGGTATAAGATATGGAATTGTAAGAGCACAGAAGTTATGCTGATTTTCTATGGAACCTCTGTGTAAATAATACTGTCAGTTTTTATCTCTATAGATATCTTGGAGCAGAGACTTAAGCAAATGATGTAATTGGAACTAAATATGTGGAAATATCAGTGATTTTAAATTCGTCAATCGGGCCAAAGCTCAACATATAAACATAAATTTGTCACTTGAGATAACATTCAGCGATAAAATAATGGATCATTATGATTCCAGAAGACTCAAAGGAAATAGAGTAAAAATACTAAAAAGAGTGTGAGAGACGGATATCAAATTACCAACAAATATTCTGCATAAAATTATCACCATAGAAAGTTGTCATCCAAGAAATGGGTGTCATAAAAATGAGATGGGCCAAAAAAAATCTCCAATAATGAAATGCTCTCTGAATATTAAAACACCTACAGAAAATTAAGTGAGAATAAAGAGAGGATTTTGTGTGTTTTTGAGTTGGGAGCCATGGAAACAATCGTTTGTTTTTAATATTAAGAGGGTTGTTAAGTAAAAGTAACAAAGATTAAAAATTCTTCTCTGTTCCCCACTCCCCTATCCTTCAGGAAACTTCCCTGGGAGTGATAAGCGAAAATCTTAATTAGACAATGTAGATTTTATTTATTTTTTATTTTTAAAATTAACTTTTGTGTTTATTTTTAGTTGGTATCACTCATTTACACAAGATTTTGAGTTACAAATTTGTTCCCTGTCTTTCCCCTACCCACCACTCCAAAACAGCAATCTCACTGAATATTCCATCTGCCAATATGCTCTCTCCTATAGCCTTCCCCATCCCCCTCTGACTTTCTGGTAGGGAAAGATGGAATTCTACACTCCA
>CM053583.1:17449024-17465657 GCA_028627135.1 Pseudochirops cupreus | reverse complement strand
TACACTGAAAACGAGAGAGTGCAGGAACAAAATTGTATTTGGGGTCACTTCTACCAGTCTTGCAGAGATAGGAATGTTAAATTTTCAGTAAAAAAATTTATACCTCAAAAATTAGAAATAAAATCATGGCTTAATTTGTGTTTTTCATCATTGTTTAGATCTAAGAAAGTGTTTTAATAATGAATACATTTAATACATCAAATACATTTAAATGTAATTGAATATTTTTCTTACTGAATACACGATTACAAAGATGCTATCATACCTCTGTAATGCTTTATAAGTATTGCTGAGCTCAGTTGGAGTGAATAAGGCTTAGGGAATGAAGTCATTACTAGACTGGAGATCTGTGACTATAGGCCAAATATCATGGTCATCATCATCATCATCATCATCATCATCATCATCATCCTTTTCTTAGCCCTTCCTTATCCTGTCTTCCTATTAGACCAGTGGTTCTCAACCTTCCTAATGCCGCGACCCTTTAATACTCATATGTGGGCATATCTGCATGTGGGTGTACCCGCCTGGAGATGGATAGAGGAGCGGTGTCTCGGTTCCTAAGACCATCAGAAATATGTGTTTTCCAACGGTCTTAGGTGACCCCTGTGACCTCTATGAAATGGGTGTTTGACCCCCAAAAAGGGTTGCGACCCACAGATTGAGAACCATTGCATTAGACATTACCTCTCAGTCCCTATCTGTATCTTCTATGTGCCAAAGTATTTAGATATTATCTCACCCATGAGAATATGAGCTCCTTGAGGTCTAGAACTGTCTTTTTGTCATTCTTTGTAGCATTAGCTATTAGCTCTGAAGATTCAAATGGTTCTTCTTCAAAGTTTACTAACACTTTTTTGAAAGACTGGCTATTGACATCCAGTGTAAGATGCATAGGGCCCAAAGTTGCTTTAGTTTGAAGGTAAACCAATGCAGTTCATTCTCTCTTTCCTCTAAAGTGAAGAAAAGTCTTTATAAGCAGAGAATGTTTCCCTGTAAAGAGACTCAACTCCACAGAAATCTAGAACGTCTTGCAGCTTTTCAGGATACTTCTTTGAGTTCTTAGATCCTTTAGAAAGGTTCCCAGAGATGTTTTGCATTCCTAATGGGTTTTCTCTTTCAGTAAAGCTTTTACCAAAGCAAATCCTGTCTACTAATACAGGGAAAGAGAGGAGTTTTTAACGCACTTCCAAATTCATGAAAATCCATAGTGTCTATAGGAAAAAAACAAGTCTTGAGGAAATACATCTTTCACATTCAAAGTCCGACATTCTGAGAAAAAGGACTCACTTTGCAACAGTTGGAGATAATCGTTGACTCACCAACAGAAATTGTGCTTATTATTGATTATTAACTGATATAGACTCTAAGCTTATTGATTGATTTTATCCACATGCAATGGATGACAAAACTGAGACTCAGAAGTGGAGAAAAATTGGGAAGAGCCAGAGTTTGAATCCAGATCCTACTGATTTAATGTCCAGATTTTTGTCACAATCCTGCATATCCTTTAAGGTGAGCCTAAAGAATTGATTCAGTGTATGGTGGGGAGTGTGTAGTGGAAACAATTACCTTTATAACTATTCAAAGGGATGTCCAATGGAAGAGAAATAAGAGGGGCTAAATTTCTTCTATTTATTTCCCTGGGAGTGATAGGTAGAAGTGATGATGAGAAAAACATAGGTTTTATGTCGGGGGAAAACAACAGCAATAAATTCTCATCATGACAATTTTCTAATAAGGAAATGAGATGATTCAAGACAGAAGAGTCCCTCTGTTCCCTTAGTGTTTGATGTAGAAGCTTTCTCATCATGTGTGGATCCTGTCAAAGTAGGGAGACAACTCACAGCATACCTTCACAAGCATTTATTAGGGTCCTAGTACATTTCAGGGACAACATTTTTTATGTAAGGATGCAAAGTTTAAATTTAGAATGTATATGACAAAGATCTGAAAACACCAGCATGCCACCCAGCCTGTCAATTGCTAAGAATGTATTAAGCACTTTATTTGTTCTAGGCACTATTCTCTGAATATAAAGACAAGAAGAAAAACTAACAGTTCCTACAATTGAGGACCTTGCATTCTAATGGGGGAAGGCAATACGTAAAAGGGAATTGAAAAATTGAAGGGAGATACCAAGCAGGAAAGTATGATAGAGAAAATCCTGAGGAGGTGAGAGAGACAGCATAGAAGCCCAGAGAGGGATGAAGACCAATCCATGATGCCATGAAGCAGCTTCTAGAAAGGCTCCATGATGGTGTCTGTTAGTGGAAAGCAGATAAGATTATAAGAGATGGTATAGCCACTTAGAGGAGTTCCACAGGGATATGGTTGAGAGGAGAATGATTTTTTTAGTCTAGAAGCTTCTTACTTTAATTATTTGTACTAAATAGTTGGTAAATGCATTCTGCACAGATTAAAAAAAAACGTAAGTTCTGTCAGCATCATTGAAAATTAGTTGCAAGTCACAATTGCTTTAACCTGGTTATTGCATTTCATGGGAACTAGGGCATCATAAATTAATAATAGTTGTCATACTCATACTTGTACTACTACTACTACTACTACTACTACTACTACTACTGCTACTACTACTACTAATACTACTACTACTACTACTACTATTACTATTACTACTACTTCTACCTGCACCACCACCACTGCAGCTGCTACTTCTGCTGTTGCTGCTGCTGTTGATACAACTATTACTATAAAGAAGAGGAGGAAGAGGATGGTTAACATTTATAGAATCTTTTAAGTTTTCAAAGAACTTTACAAATATTTCATTTTATGTTCATAGCTACTTGGTGTGGTGGTTCAGTCTTTTCATTTATGTACGACTCTTCTTGACCCCATCAATGGTGTTTATTTTATTTTGTTTTATTTTTAGCAAAGATAGTACAGTGGTTTGCCAATTCCTTATCTAGCTGATTCTAGAGATGAGGAACCGAAAATAAACAAGGTTAAGTGACTTGCTCAGGTTCAGCCTTCCACTAAGTGTCTGAAGTCAGATTTGAACTCATGAAGATGAGTCTTGCTGATTTCAAGCAAAGTACTCTATCTATTGTGCTAGATGATATTATTATTACCCACATCTTACCAATGAGGAAAAAAAGCCATGAAGTGGTTAAGTGAATTGTCCAAGATCACATGGCTACTAAGTATCCATGTTTGCATTAAAACTCAGGCCCTCTTATAGTCATACTAATCTTTTGGCAGCTAATAATCCAAAAATGAGGGTCAGAGGAAGACTTCATTCTTACTACTACTGTCACCAACAGAAAGTACGCAAGCAAATTTAGAAGACAATATAAGAAGGGACTGAGGCAAAGAAAGATGAACTATTTTTTTTTCCAATGATGTGAATATATCTTTTTTTACCCAAGTAATTATCAGGTGAGATTTTTCCAATGAAATATGGTAAACGAACACTCCTACTGAATTGGAAAATATGGGGAAAATGGAAATGGTCAATTCTAGAGGGCTTACTTCAAGACAGGAACAATAATACAATGTGGATAGAATTGTGGATAGAATGTGCAAAGAACTGAGTCAGACAACCTTCTGGGGAAAAGGTTAAAGTGATTCTTAAAAAAATAGTTGTTAAAACATAAAATAAGATGCAGATATACTTTGGCCCAAAGCTTCTAGAATTGGACACATATGAAAAACACAATTAGAGGGATGAAGTACAAATAAAGAAAAATATTGTGTGCAATTTCTTAATGACAAAAATAGAAGTAAAGTATGTCTTATTTATTGGAAAATGGCAACAGAGATTGTGACACAAGAATGGAATATGCAATAGGATAGTACTATCCCTTAATAAGTAAGAAACGTGAAAAATCAGAAAATTGTGGAAACACTTATGGATGAAGCAAAATCAATGAGAAAAAAAAACGATGAATATTCAGTATAACTCTGACAATATACACAGAAAGCTGATATGAAAAATAACTTGACAAAAAGAAACTGAACAATATATAATTCCACAGAGAATTTTAGGAAATACATTTCTCTCCCTTTACTACAGAGGAATGACTAGAGGAAGGTGGAAATCAGCTTAAAATGATTTTTTTAAATCAGGCAAGGGCTATCTGTGAGACCCCGAGGGAGTCACCTATATACTGTCTTTGCCTATATTTCCTTGCATACAGAAGGAGCATAATAATAGCATTTATCTTTGAAGGCTGTTGCAAGGGAAAATTGTGTTGATATTTGTAAAGCACACTGAGAAACTATATCTAAAGCATTTTACAAACCTTAATGGGTTCTAAAATGTTATTTTTTATCATTATTATTAGATGGAAGACTGTGGCTGTTGAATATCCTACACGCCTTAAGACTTAGTCAATATTTGAATTTCTCACATCTTTAAAATGTCACTTGTAACCTCTCACAAAGATTTATAGGAATAAAAGGGCCTCAGAAAACTCAGTGTGGAAATTTATGGAAGGGTTATGGTCTTTGCCAGTTAAAGTAGTGTGTTCATTGATTAAAATATTATTCTATCGATATATTCACATCCTTTTGCTGAATTGAAATGATTTCCCATCATTAATTCAATTTCAATTATACTGAAAGTCATTCATTTCTTCCAGAGTTTCCTTGTGGCATTTTTAACCTCTGCATTCCTAAGGGTGTAGATCAAGGGATTTAACATAGGAGTAATCATAGTAGCACATACAGATACAACTTTATCTATAGGAAAAGTGGCTACTGGCCTTACATACAAGAATATACAGGGAAGAAAAAATAAGACCACCACTGCAAAGTGAGAGCTACAGGTGGAAAGGGCCTTCTTCTTTCCTTCTGAACTAGCACCCTTCAGGGAAGTGAGGATAATTACATAAGAGACAGTTAATATGAGAAAGATTGACAGGCACATTACTCCACTGTTAGCAATGACTAAAAGGCCAAGAACTTGGGTGTCCATGCAGGCCAGTTTCAGCAATGGGAACAAATCACACATGAAGTGATCAATAACATTTGGGCCACAGAAGGGAAGACGGGCCATGAAGAAGAGTTGTATGGTGGCATGTATGGAACCCCCCATCCAGGAGGCTGCCACCAGCAGGTGACACATTCGAGGATTCATGATGACCATGTAGTGCAGAGGTTTGCAGATGGCCACATAGCGATCATAAGCCATGACCACAAGGAGGATGATTCCAACACCACCAAAAAAATGATCTGCAAAGAGCTGAGTCAGACAACCTTTCAGGGAGATGGTTGACTTCTCATAGAGTAAATCCACAACCATCTTAGGAGCAATGACTGAAGAGTAGATAGCATCTACAATGGATAAGAAGGTTAGAAAAAAGTACATGGGTGATCTCAAAGTCTGACTGGAAGTCAAGGTTATGACAATGAATATGTTGCCTATAATTGTGATAATGTATATGATTATAAATATGACAAAGAACATTTTTCGAATCTCTGGACTTTGTGTGAGGCCTAGCAGAATGAATTCAGTTACATTGTTTTTATTTTCCATCTCGGTCACTTGTTAGGCAGCTTCCTGATTTTCCCATAGTCTTATTGGTTCTTTCTTTTTCCCTTCATTTCTTCCTCTACTTAGATCTTGCCTATAACTCACCTAAAAATCCAGCTATTTTAATTTCAACTTAAGTCAATCACTGGTCTTCTGCATGAACCAGCTTAAATATGAATTTTGTACCATGGGAAGCAATACAAACAACATCCTCAATGCTAAGGAATGTGATTCATCTACCTTTTATCTTACAAGAAACTGGTGATAGTAAATTACTTTCATGTATCTAGTTTGTCTGTAACTATGAAAGGGAGAAATGAGTCAATATCATGTTTATCAATGATTAGAATCCAATAGATTAATATAACTCCTAGTCATGGTTTTAAATGATGTACTTATGTTCCAACTACCTCTTCACATTCTAAATGAAATGGTAAATAATGTTAATGAGTATCTTTTAAGTCAAATGGGAGGACATTGTCTAAAACTTGACTGGGATAAGTGAGTAGATAAAATAACAATCTTGGAGTAAAGAAAACTTCTTTCATGATGCTCTTCAGGTTATAGGACTCTGGGTGAATCTCTAAGCCTACAGTTACCAAGGTGTCACTTTAAGTGCAGAAGCTGCATAACAATGGAGTAACTCTATGGGCAGTGGGAGCTTCCTTGTTTGGAGATTCTTGAATCCAATGAAATCATATATCTGGTTAAAAAGAAAGAAAAAGTTCAATGAGCATGACTAAGAAAAGCAACTGATACTTTAAAATTCATGGGATGTATTATCAGCAATGGCTAATTTAAACCTCAAAATAATTCTAAGAAGTAAGTACTGCAGGCATCATTTTCATTTTGTAGAGAGGAAAGTTGAGATTTGGAGAGGTCCCTCTTTCTCTCCTTATCTCTCTCCCTGTTCTTCTTCTCCCTCTCTCTCTCTCCATCTTGCTCCCCTACTTCTTATTCTCTTTATCCTTCTCCCTCTCCTTCTGTATGGATTTATTTCTCAAAGACTTAACTGTAAATCCATTTTACTCTGTAGCTCATAGATTGGAAAACAGCAGTCCTTGCCCAAGTACCACTTAATTCTCTTTCTGGTCAGCAATACTGAGGTCTTCCCCTTCCAGGTTGATTTTTTTGTTTTCATTAAAGGGGTTATCTCTTGACTTTCTTAAACAGGCCTATTCGTTGAATGGGCATTACCTCATTCAAAGTTAGAACCCGATAAGGCCTTAGTCTAAAACAGCCAGCAACTCCCATTGTATTCTGGGTCTTCTCCAATTGTCCTGATAAATACTTGACTACTGGACCCAGACAGCTTTGGAGGAGAAAGTGAGTCTGGTGACCTTGCACAGCCCTCCCTCATTCAAATCAAAGTCAACTGCAAGTCACATCATCTCCCTGGTGTCATGGTCCTCTTTGAGAATGAAGGACAATTACAACACATAAGATATATAAATCTTTATTTCTTCTTCCTTCCTTTAATCAGCCAACTGAACTATATGATTTTTTTTTCTCTTCTCACTTCACAACCCAATATAATCTGGGTTCTGACCAAGTCAGTCATCTTAGTCCACTATCTCTGAGTGACAAAGGGACTCTTAATTCGTGATCTTTTTTTCAGTTCTCTTAATTCTTGGCTTACATATTATGGATCTCTCAAATCATACACCTCATAACTTAACATACATTATACATAACTCTCTCTGACATTTGCCAACTATGATTTTACAGTCTCCGGGATATCCTGTCCCTCTTGGGTCTTTGGTGATATTATTCTCCTACTCCTATTTCTATTTGCCTTGCAATGCCTTAGGCTCTTTTTGTTGGAACATAATTAAGTCCCCACTCCCTATCTAATGATGTTCCTTAAGGGTCTCTTGTTTATATATTTTCTTTTTTCTTTGTACTTATTCTCAGTAATAATATCAAATTCCACAAGTTAAATTATCATCTCAATATAGATTATTCCTAAAAATATGCATAGAAGATACACACACACGCACACATATATGCAAACACAAACATACTTGAATATGTATGTATATGTATGTGTGTGTATATGTATATGTATATGTATATAAGTGTGTATATAAATGTATATATGTATATATATATTTACATTTATATATAAATCTATCAAGATGGATAGATGGACAGACAAATGGATAGATGTAAATATATATCTAAATGATTTATGTGTTTCCAGTCTTGGTCTGACTCTTAAATTTGAATTTCACAACTAAATATTTAGAGCTAGATGTCATATAGTTATCTCAGAACCAATTCATAGATAAAGAACTCATCTGTATCTCCTCTTTACTTCTTTGTGGCATCTTCTTCCCTCTAATCTTCAAGATTCAAATTCTCAAGAAATTGTTCACTCAATATCCTGTAACTGAACAATTGCCAAATTTTACCTTTCCAATCCCTCATGTTATCTTGTATCCAAACTATCTTTTTACTCAATAGTCACTGAACTAGTTTCCACTGAGATTCTTATCACCATTCATCTACTTTATTGACATACCCTCCTAATTGATCTAGGGACAACTTGATTTCTCAATGGATAGTGTTTCAGCCTGGAGTCAGGAAGATGCATCTTCCTGAGTTCTGATCTAACATCAAATACTTACTAGCTGTGTGATATGGGACAACTCACTCCACATTATTTACTCCAGTTTCTTCATCTGTAAAATGAGCTGGAGAAGGGAATGTTAAACCACCCCATTATCTCTCCCAGGAAAACAACAAAAAGAGCCACAAAATTGCTTCATTGTTCTTCCTCCAAATTCTCCTCTCTACAATCCATTCACAATCACTTAGCTGGCAAATTGATATTCCTGTCCTACAGAACCCCCAGTGAACTTCAGAACCACAAATACCTTTTGCCCCTAAGATATAATACAAAGTTCTTCTTTAAGCACTGAAAACACGTCTACAAATGGCCCTTCCAGGAGCCTTACAAATTACTTCCAATCACTTGCTCTACCCTCCAGTCACACTCACGTACTGACAAGCTACATTCATCCAATAAAATGACCATCTAAGACATTATATTTCTAATTCTTATGCTTTCCATATGTTCTTCTTTGTGCCTGAAATGCATTCCATCTCTAACTTGTTTTATTATCTTTAATCTACTCCAAAGGTGTGCTTGGGTTACTCCTTCCAAGAAGTGTCTTCTGAAGATTGTACTTGTAAAATTTTTATCTATAAATTGCATTTTGGGGAGTATTTCTGTACCTCTGGTTTTCTTGCTTATTCTTTCAGTCATTTCCCCCAGAAATAAATAGTGTAAGAAGAGACATATGATCCATTTCATTTCCTCCATTCATCTATAATCTAGTTCTCATTCCTACAGTGGGGGAGGTTTTCTTTATGATAAAGAATAAATCATATGGGGAAGGAGCCAAGATGGCAATGTAGAAGCAGGAAAACTCTACAGCTCCCCCCATAACCATCCCAAATACCTATAAAATATGACTCTAAACAAATTTTAGAGCTCCAGCACCCACAAAAGTACAGACAAATAAATCTCTTACTGAAGGCAGCCAGGCAGGTGGGACAGGAAGGGCTCATCGCAGCATGCTGGGGGTTTAAACCAGCCCAGCCTGAAACTGTGGCTTGGCCCCTGGGCAGCCAGGACAAGACTCACCTGGAGCTTTCAGGAGAGTGGATAACCAGCAGCTGTGGCAGTTTCCAGAATTATCAACCCATAAGAAACAAGGACAAAGTGAAAGATCATTGGAACTCAGCTAAATTTGGGGGAGAAAAACTGGCCCGGCCATCTGCCTGGAGGCAAGAAGGCAGCAGAAGCAGCAGCCGTGTAGCTCTCTCCACAAGGCTGCTTCAGAGCTCTGGGCCTAGAGATTGCAGGGGGGCCAAGCGATCATTCAGAGGCTAAGAGCTCTTGCCTTAAGCTTCCTGGATCAGGATCATGGTCTTGGGTGGTGGTTCTGAGGTACATGAACAGTGAGCCAAAGCTAGTGGGGACCAAAGAGACTGCAGCCTCCTAATAGCTCCAGCAGCTGCAAAAACCCCAATAATTTGGGACACAATTCTCCTGTCTAGAAGGATAGTTCTACAGAGCTAAAAAGTCAAGTAATTGAATGGCAACATTAGCAGGCAAAGGAAGCAAAGTAAGAACAGCAATCTAACTTTAGATTTCTTTTTTGGGGACAAAAAGGACTAAATCATGGAATGGGAGGAAGACAACACAGTCTGAACTCCCACCCCAAAAGCTTCCAAGAAACATGAAGATTGCCTACAAGCCCTAGAGTAGCCGAAGAAGGATTTTGAAAATCAAATAAGAGAAGTGGAGGAAAAAGTGGGAAGAGAAATGAGAACAATGCAAGAAAATCATGAAAAGAGAGTCAACAACCTGACTGAAGAAAATAACACCTTAAAAAAATAGATTAACTTAAATGGCAAAAGAGGCCCAAAAAGCCAATGAGCAGAAAAAATGCCTTAAAAAGTCAAATTTGCCAGATAGAAAAAGAATCTCAAAAGCTTTCTGAAGAGAATATTTCCTTCAGAATTAGACATGGGCAAATGAAAGCAAATGATGTTATGAGAAATCAAGATACTAGTAAACAGATCCAAACAAATAAAAAAAAAATAGAAGGCAATGTGAAATACATTCTTGAAAAATACATTGACCTGGAAAATAGATCCAGGAGAAATAATTTAAAAATTATTCGATCATCTGAAAGCCATGATCAAACAAGGATGGTAGAAAGTATGCTTCAAGAAATTCTCAAGGAAAATTTCCTTGATATTTTAGAATCAGAGGGCAAAATAGAACTTGAAGGAATTCACTGATCACCTCTTGAAGAAGATCCCCAAAAGAAAACTCCTAGGAATGTTATAGCCAGATTCCAGAGCACCCAGATCAAGGAGAAAATATTACAAGCTGCCAAGAAGAAAAAATTTGAATACTGTGGAAACACATTTAGGATAACCCAGGATCTAGCAGCTTCTACATTAAGGGATCAAAGGGCCTGGAATATGGTATTCCAGAGGTCAAGGGAGCTAGGATTAAAACCAAGAATCACCTACCTAGCAAAACTGAGTATAATGTTCCAGAGGAAAATATGGTCATTCAATAAGGTGGAGGACTTCTTAGCATTCTTGATGAAAAAACAAGAACTGAATAGAAAACTTGGCATTCAAATACAAGAAGCATGAGAAGATAAACATGGAAAAGAATTCATAAGGAAGTTATCAAAGTTGAACTATTTGGCATGCCAACATGGAAAAATGAGAATAGTAACTTATTAAACTTTTCTCAGTATGAGGATAGTTGAAGGGAATATAAATGTATTTTTATGTATACATACACATATGTTTATATAGGAGGGTATATATGCATATGAATAGATATGTGATTATGTGTATATATGTGTACATAGACAGAGCACACAGGATCAATTGAATAGGATGGGAAAATATTATAAGAGGTGAATTTGAGAGGTGGGAGAAGAATAGAATGAGAAGAGACTGGGAGAGACAGAATGGGGTTAATCATCTTATATAGAAGAGGCAAGGGATAACTGTTACAATGGAGGGGAAGAACAGGAAGGCAAAAGGGAATGGGTCAACCTTACTCTCATTGAATTTGGCTTAGGAAAGAAATGACATACATTTGGGTATCTTAACCTACAGGAGAGTAGGGGGGAAGGAGATGAGAGTGGTAGGATGGAGAGGAGGGCAGATTGGGAGGGAGTGTTGTTAGAAACACACACTTCTATAAAGGGACAGGGACAAAGTAGAGAATAGAACAAGTGGGGGGGGGCAGAATAGGAAGTAGGGATATATAGTCAGTCTTTCACAATATGTCCATTGTGGAGATGTTCTGTGTAACTACACATGTATGGCCTGTATTGAATTGCTTGTCTTTCCAGTGGGGGTGAGTGATGAGGAAGGAAGGGAAAGAATCTAGAATTTAAATTCTAAAATCAAATGTTAAAAAATATATATGTGTATAATATTTATTATACTCATTGTTAATATGATATATTGACAGAGCTGACTGTACTACTTACTAGTAGTAGGAGCTTATACAAATCACTTAAGAGATACAAAATTATCCAAAGTAACTTTAACAATTTGCAATTGTTGGCAATGAGCTGAATCAGGATAAGGATCAAGTAGGAGGATGTATTTTATCCTCTGCTTTCAAATAAACTAGGCAATCCCAGAGGCAGAGGCAAGGGAAGGAGAGTACCAACACATCTACAGAATCTTGGAGGGGAAAGGACTTCAACATCCCAAAAGTCAAACCTATATCCTTAAAGAATGCTCACTATTACATATCTGACAAAGGGACATCTAGTCTCTGCATGAAAAACCATGAAAATTTCTCTTTTCTTCCTCTTTTTCTCTTCTTCCTGTTCTTCTTCCTCACTCTACCACCATCCTCACCACCATGACTATTGCTGTTACTATGATGATGACTGACTGTTATGATTTCAACAAGTTTTACCACCACAACAATACCCCACCACCAACTGGTGGTTCTACAGTGTTCTGGTTCTCCTGTCTTCGCTAAATTTAGAATTATGAAAGTTTTCTTTAAGTCATAGTATATAGAACCAAACACAGCACTACAGATGAGCTTTGATGTAAGAATATAGTATAACTATCACCTCCCTGTTCTTGGAAACCACATTTCTATTAAGGCACCCTAAGATTTTATTAGGTTTTTTATACTTATGACTATGTCTTGTGGTTATCCTATTGAGACTGAAACTTATTAATATCCCTAGATTTTTTTAAAAATGAACACTATACTTCTAACTATGGCTCTTTCTTGATACTTTTTTATAGCTGACATTAGTTTAATATAACTCTAAGGCACAACTTTATATTTAGCTCTATTGAATCCAATTTTCTTAAATTCAGCCAGATGATTCAGGCTATCTAGATATTTTTGAATTCTAACTGTATAATCCTCTCCCTGTCTTAACTATTCCTAAAAACTTTCTTTATTCTGAAAATTTGATAAATCTACCTTGTGTATTTTATCTGAATAATTGTATCAGTGCTAAATAATATGGATGCAAACACAGTTTCCTGGAAAAAAAAAAACACTTGGTTTCTACTCCCATACTAATATTGAAAAATTAACAACATGTCTTGATTACCACCAACAACCACTTATGAATCCATCTGATGGTGATATTATCTACCTTTTCCAGAGGAATAAAAAGAGATAATTTATCATATACTTTCTAAAATCTATGTGAACTATATAAAATATATTTTAAACTTCCCCTCATCTACAGATTCAATAATCCTTTAAAATAGAAAATAAAAATTTTCCTATGTGCTTCATAAAGTTGAATTACAGAATGTGTGCTTTGCCTTCCATCTCAGACAGTCTCTGAATTAATTGTATAGACAATGCAGTAGGTTGAAATTCATGCTGGATTTGGAATCAAAAATCTTATCCCACATTTTCAGGCTTACAAATTACAAATCTGTAGATTCGAGGAAAGTCACTTAGCAACTTTAGACTTCAATATCCTCATCTGTACTATATGTGTATACACAGAAGATGTACTTCATGGACATTTCCACCACAAAATAGATGATTCTTTGAAATATCGTTTGAAAATAAATGACATTTTCAATCAGTCATTAAAAGATCCATGACCCATTATTTTCCAATACAACCCTTTAGGAATTCCTTTGTATTGGGTTATGTTCCTTTGTCAGCCATTATTTTATTTTATATTGGGAACGAAATTCTTATAACTAACAAACTTAAAGAAACAAAAACATAGAAGGAAAGATTGTGTTACTGTATTCAGTGAACCAGTCAATTGTACAATGATCTGGACTTAGTTATCAGAATCTCTGTATCAAAGGTCAGCATTTTGTTCTCCTGAGGTATATCCTCATTGAGAAATTGGTCTTCTTCCAGATGAACAAGTGCTGTTTCTTTTCTTATCTCTGTGACAATAGTTTGCTACATTGGACATTTTGTTTTACATTGTATTAAAAGTCAAAATTCCATCTATTTTATTTCCCATATTTTGACTTTGGACAAATCACTTGATTTCCCAGAGCTTCATGTCCTTGCCAGGGAGAAGGTTCAACTGGAAGATGTCTTTCCCCTCATGATCTTTTGCCAAGCTTACCTTTTGTAGTACTGGATAAAGCTGGCACTGCTCCAAATGAAGAGTGAGAATTGAAGTGGCTTCTAGAGAAACCCAAATACCTGATATGAAAGCCCACTTAGTACTGTGAAGAAGGATTTGGATTATCATTCACCTCTTTAGAAGGGAAGAAAACAACCACAACAACAATCTCAAGAGTTTGAGAAATAGTTTAGACAATGTTCAATGTTATTTTCAATAAATCATGGCTTAGCTTCCTAAGAAACCTCTTTCCAGAAAGACAAGCAGTTAAAACCATGTTCATTTTGTGATGAAGGTGGAATGTCAAGGGCATCCAATAATTGCCTTCTGGATAACAATAGCATTAAATACTGTTTCATTATTGCAGTTGTTTCCCACTGAGGATGTGTCTCCAGTGACTGGTGAGTTTAATCTGCATGTGTGAGGTGGGGAAAGAAGATCAGCTGAGTCAAATAAATTTGGTAGTGGTAAGAGAAAAATCATCCCATAATTTCCACTGCCTAATTGGTGGTTATATCAAAAAAAAGCATACAGTTGAAAAAATGTTGTGGGACCCATGATATAGCAGTGAAATCAATCAATCCCTACTTGTTTTGTGGAATACAATACTAAACATGCCCCAATGGCAGAGGAGAATCTTACTGTCCCAGCAGAATCTGATCCCCACTGACAAGCCTATTTGGAACCCCAAATACCAAAATCCTTAGGGATAATTCTAACCATGCCTCTTGTTAATGTGTTCATAACTCCCAGAAAACAAAAAAATCACCAATGATTTTTCAACTTTGTGATAATGTACCAAAAATACTTCTGGATTTGGAGTGAGAGAACCTTGGAACAAAACTCAATTCTGTTCTTTATACCCTGTGTAACTTTTCTTTGGTCAACTCATATCTGTGGTCCCAACTATTTCCATTTATAAATGAGAGAAAAAGCTTAAAATGGATGAATAATCTAAGGCCCCTTACAATTCAAAATTCTGTGAAATTCAATCACATTTATCTGAATAATTCATTGGAATGCTAGATTACAAGAAGATTGGAACTGTTTCTTTCCAAGCAAACAGTCTTATATGAAGGAAGAGTAGATTTGCCTACTAATTTGAAAGGGGTAAGGAGAAACTCTAATGCCTATACAACTCTTACAACTACACACCACAATGACTGTAACTTCTCCAGGTAAATGTTATTATTATACATAATACTAAAAAGGTAGGGGGTCAATGGCTCATAAAAAAGCTGAGTGAAAATTTCCAGACAAGGTTATCCCACAGGATTTCAAGGATGCCTCCATTGTCTATCTTTAAAAAGGTAAAGAAAATAGATTATTCTCTGACAATTACAGAGGCATTTCTCTCTTAGTTATTGCTGGCAATGACCACTAACCAAACACTGATAATAATGTTATGGACATGTTAAACAAAGGAAATTTTAAAATCATTTCTATGTATTTCAATATTTGTGTTTCCTTGGTTTCAAATAGAATTGCTAGTGGGGATCAAATTCTTCTGGGGCAGCAAGAATGTCATCTGGCAGTGAAACATCTCCAATATGACAATATCTGAAAGCAGGGAGTGGCTGATTTCACTACCGTAGTTGGTTCTATATCATCATCATCATCACTAATATTTATGATAATAATATTATAATAACAAATACAAGCTTCCAGGGACTGTGTAAAATTGTTTACAAATATCTAATTTGATTCTCACAACTCTGGGTATGGTTTTTTTTAGGACCAGTTGTTAGCCTCATTTTACTGGTAAAGAAACCAAATGCATAAGAGATTGAATGAATTCCCCAAGGGTTGCACATCTAGGAAGTGCCTGAGGACCAATCTGAATTCAAGTCTTCTGGACTACAGTCTTGGGGTATTTATATAGTCTTTTAAGATGTACCACCAGGCATTCCATTTCTTTTTTCAGGAAAAGTATTTTATTTAATTTATTTATTCATTTTTTACTTTTAGAAAAACTTTTTTTTAATTTAATTTTCATTGAGTTGTTTATTTACTTTTAGCTTACAAGTTTCAGTTCCACAATCCCTTGAGTTTCAAATTTTCTCACCTCCGTTTCCCCTCCTGCCATGGTGATGTGCAATCAGGTATAAGATCTGCAAATACTTTCACATTGTACAATAGTTTTGTTGTATAGAAGGGTTGTAACCAATGGAGTGAACAGGGCAAAAAAAGAAAGAAAACCAAACATGAAAAAGAATGATACCATGTAGATTGCTTCAGTCTCCATTTAAACTCTGGTCTTTCTAGATCTTTCTCTGAATGTAGATATCTCCTTGTCCTATAGGTGTGCGTTGCTGAGAAGAGTGCAGTTTATCAAAGTTGGTCATCACACATATGATGTGCCTGTGATTGTGTACAAATTTTTCCTGGTTCTTCTCTTCTCATTTAGCATCAGTTTATACAAGCCTCTCCAAGTAAAGGTGAAGTCCATCTCCTCCCCATTTCTTATAGCACAATAGCATTCCATTACATTCATATACTACAACTTTTTTATCCATTCCTCAATTGATGGACATCCCCTAAATTTCCAGTTTTTTGCCGCCACAAAGAGAGCTGCAATAAATATTTTTGTGCATATGGGTCCTTTTCCCACTTCTATGATATCTTTGGGATACACACACCAGAAATGGTATTACTGGGTCAAAGGATATGCAATTATTTATACCCCTTTGGGCATAGTTCCAGATTGCTCTCCAGAATGGTTGTATCAGTTCACAGCTCCCCGAACAATCCATTAGTGTTCCAATTTTTCCACATCCTCTCCAGAATTTGTGATTTTCCTGTTTTGTCATCTTAGCCAATCTGACTGATGAGATGTGGTACCTCAAAGTTGTTTTGATTTGCATTTCTCGAATCAATAGTGATTTAGAGCATTATCCCAAATGCTTAAAGGTATCTTTAATTTCTACCTCTGAAAATTGCCTGTTCATATCCTTTGAACATTTATCAGTTGGCGAATGACTTGTATTCTTATAGA
>CM053583.1:17429526-17448524 GCA_028627135.1 Pseudochirops cupreus | reverse complement strand
TGTAAACATTATACATAAAGTACTAACAAAGGAGATTACAGAGATTTATTACAAAAATTATATACCATTACCATGTGGGATTTATATCAGAAATTGAGGGCTATTTCAATATTGAAAAATAATAAGTACAATTGACCATATTAATAAGAAAAAAACTAAAAGTTATATGATTGTATCAATAAACTCAGAAAAAAACTTTTCATAAAAAGTTTTAGAAAACATATGAATAAATGGAGTCTTTCTTAAGATGATAAGTACCACCTATCAAAATGCAAGAGCAAGATTTATCTATAACAGAAATAAACTAGAAGCCTTCCTAAGAAGATCAGAGGTGAAGCTAGGATGTCTATTATCACCACTATTATTCAATATTTTATTAGACCTGTTAGCTCTATTCCTTCTCATTGAGTTTTGTTGGTAATGTAGAGAAAAACAGATGATTTTACATCAATATTTTAAGAGAAATTGGCCTATAGTTTTATTGCTTTGTTTCTGCTCTCCTTGGTGTAGGTATCAAAACCAAATTTGTGTCATAAAAGGAATTTGGGAAAATTCCTTTTTACCTATTTCTTCAAATAGTATGTATAATATTGACATTTGCTATTTCATAATTCTTTCACAGAACTCATTTGTAAATCCATCTGCTCCTAAGATTTATTTTTCCCCTTATGGAGTACATCTATGGCTTGTTCAATTTCTTTTTCTAACAACTGAATAATTAAGTATTCTATTTCCACTTCCCTGAAGTTGGCTAATTTATATTTTTGTGAAAATTCTTCCATTTCTTTTAAAATAACAGTTTTACAGGCATCTAAGCAAACAAATGATTTCCTACTGATTATTTAATATCATTTTCAGTTATGGTACATTTCCCTCTTCATTTTTTTATTCACGCAGTTTGATTTTCTTCTTTTTTAAATCAAATTCACCAATGATTTGTCCTTTTTTATAATTATTTTTGGTCACATGCACAAGTCATTGATTAGTTCTTTCTCTCTTTCATTAATTTACAGATTCATAGATATAAATTTTTTCTCAAAGTATTGCTATGATTGAATCCCACAAATTTTTACTGTTTTCTCATTTTTGTTGTTAAATGAAATTCTGATTGTTTCTATCATTTTTTTTGATTCCCTCACTCTTTAGGAGTATATTTTTTGGTTTCTAATTAACTGTAAGGTATGCTTTCACAATACTTTATTGAATGTAATTTTTATTGCATTATAGTCCAAAAGTTATACATTTAATATTTTTTATTTTCTATACTTTTGGTGGTTTCATGCCATAATCACTAGTCAATTTTGTGAATACATCATTAACAACTGATTCCTATTTCCATTCAATTTTCTCCTAGCAAATCTAAATTTTCTAAAATTTTATTTATCTTCTCAACTATTTTCCCCTTATTCATTTTAATGTGAAAACAGCTACAACCAAGGCTCAAAGGAAAAAAAAGATGCAATTTGGACACAAACCCAAGAAGAAAAAATATGAATGGTAGAGGGAGCATTAGGGAAAAAATAATAATAAAAAATTATGAAACAGTCAACATCTTGGCTCAAAAATACTGAAGAAAATATCCCCTTCAAAACAGAATTAGCTAAATGGTATGAGATAAAAAATATCACTGGAAAAAAAGAACTCCTTAAGAAGGAGAATAGGTCAGATGGAAACTGCATTACTGTAGCTCACTAAAATAAACAATTCCTTAAAAAGTATAAACGAAATGTGGAAAATAATGACTCCATAATATGTCAAGATATAATAAAATAAAGCCAAAGGAATGAAAAAAAAAAGAAAAAGTGAAATATAGCATTGAATAAACAACTGAGGTAGAAAATAGATGAAGGAGAGATAAATTAAGAATTATTGTACTACCTAAAATCCAAGATAAAAAATAGGTTAGGTATTATCATATTTCAATTCATCATAATGGAAAACTGCATTGTATTTTAGATCCAGTAGATAAAATTGAAATTGAAATAATGCACTTGTCATTATCTGAAAGATGTCCCAAAATAAAATATCACGGAGAAATAATAGCCATGTTTCAAAGTGTTCCGGTAACAAAGAAAATACTTCAAGACGTCAGAAAGGAAAAAAAAAATCCTGTATTATAGAGAATCAAGCTTGGTCACACAATATTTAGCAGCTTTCACCTTAAAGAAGCACAGAACTTGAAACGTAAGAAGTGAAAAATGGATAGGAATAAAGAGATACTTCAAGTGGGATGACTTGCCAAAAATGTATTACAATCTTTGAGGCCAGTGAGATTAAGTGATTTGCTATGGTCCCACACCTAAATGTATCAGTGATTGCATCTAAACCAAATCTTTGTGATTCAAGGTTGAAGATTCCATCTACAATTTAATCCAGTGATGTGTGTGTGTGTGTGTGTGTGTGTGTGTGTGTGTGTGTGTGTTTAATGAAGGATAAATTTTGAGAAATATGTTCTTGGGAGGATGAGATAGAAAACCTCCAGATGACTACATTTTAGAAGAAATCCATGTACTTACAAGTCTTCCAAAATTTTCTTTCAATAAGACTTCAATGAAGATTGGCATATTCAAATACAGAAAAAATGCAAAGTGAACTGGAGAAATGAATTTTGGTAGTGTTGTTACGGGAGGTAAAATGCTGAGTATTGAAATTAGCAAGGTAGATTCTGATTCTTAGATTTAAATTTCTCTCAATTTGATACAAACCATATTTTATCATCCAGGGCCACTTTTCTTCTATACCATAATCACAAGACCACAAATTCATGGATCTAAAAGAGCCTAGGCAGGGGTAGGGAACCTGTGGCCTTGGAGCCACATGTTGCCCTCTAGGTCCTCCAGTGTGACACTTTGACTGAATCCAAACTTCACAGAACAAATCCCTTTAATAAAAGAATTTGTTCTGTAAAACTTGGATTCAGTGAAAGCCCACATTGAAGGACCTGGAGGACCAAATGTGGCCTCTAGGCACCATGTTCCCCACCCCTGAGCAAGAAGTTCTCTAGTTCAAATCATCAGTTTCATTGTTGACAAAACAGAAAAAAATTTAAATTATTCCTCCAGGTCACAAAAAAAAAAAAATCAGAGGAAAGATGGGACTTAATATCCAGCACCATATGAGACCATATCCAGCACTCCATTATGCTACAAAAATTAATCTCTTTCATGACTATTACCTTTTGTTTACTTTAAGAGACAAAATAAAGTCCTCATATTAGTGTCTTTTTTTCTTTTTTACTATTTAAAATGATGATAAAACCAAAGCAAATGACATTTTTCAAATTTTTCATGCTGAAACAGTGGTTCTCAACCCATGGGTTGCAACTCCTTTGGGGGTTAAATGAACCTTTCACAGGGGTCACTTAAGACCATCAGAAAACATATACTTCCAATTGTCTTAGGAACCGAGACACAACTTCTCTATTTGTCTCCAGGTGGGTCAGTCCACATACAGATACGCTGACGTACAAGTATCAAAGGGTCGTGGCATTAGGAAGGTTGAGAATGACTGTACTAAAATGAATAACATTTTCAAAAGGATAAAATAGAATACATTGAATTTCAAGGTAAATGAAAATTCTGTTGAAACATAACTATCAAAATATTGTTAAAAGTCAATAGACCCCAGGCTAGGACCTCTTGGATATCGGCATTATTATAATCACACATCAGTTACACTTCTTCCAGTTTGGACCAAACATCCTTGAAGAAATAGAAAAAATATATATATCCTCTGCATGAACATATTATTTGTCACCTGAAGTCACTCGGGTGCTCCATAGCTTCTTCATGGCATTTTTTACTTCTGCATTCCTTAGAGTATAAATCAAAGGATTGAGAAAGGGAGTTATAATGGTATAAAATACAGACACCAACTTATCAAGAGGAAAGGTGGTTGGGGGTCGAGTGTACATGAATATGCAAGGACCAAAGAATATGATGACAACCATGATGTGGGAGCTGCAGGTAGAGAGAGCTTTGCGCTTCCCCTCTGCACTATGATTTTTCAGGGAATGCAGTATAATTGCATAAGATATCATCAGTAAAACAAAGCTTACTGAGCATATGGCTCCACTATTAGAGACTACTAAGAGGTTCAGTACATATGTGTCCATGCATCCCAGTCTCAACAAAGGCTGCAAGTCACAGAAATAGTGGTCGATCACATTGGGACCACAGAAGGGCACATTCAAGATAAGGATTATCTGGGCAATAGAATGCAGAAATGACCCCACCCATGCCAATAAAATCAGAATCCCACACACCCTCCGGTTCATGATGACTGAGTAGTGTAGAGGTTTACAGATGGCCACAAAGCGGTCATAGGCCATTAAAATGAGGACCAATATCTCCATACAGCCAAAGAAATGCATGGCAAATAACTGGGTCATGCACTCATCAAAGGAAATTGTATTTTTATGAGAGAAGTTGTCCACAATTAGTTTGGGAGCTGTGGTGGTAGAGAAACAAGAATCTGCGATGGATAAGTAGGTTAAGAAAAAGTACATAGGGGAACCAAGTGTGAGACTTGTCTTGATTGTCACAATGATTAATAGATTCCCTAGCAAGGTAGCAGTGTAGAACACCAAGAAAATGGTAAATACGATTTTCTGCTTCTCTGGGTCCTGAGTCAGTCCAAGCAGAATGAATTCAGTCACATTGTTTCTCATCTCTAGGACTCAAATGAGAAGGACACAGGAGAGAACTAGTTAATATAACAAAAAAAGAAGAATTAGTAGAGCAGAATTGGAGAAATCTCCACAAAGAAACAATGATTGACTCTATAGTTAAGCTGCTGCTATTCCTATTTTCAAAGTCTTAGGAAAGCTTGAAGTATAAAGTACTCCCATAATTTGCTCAATTCATGTAACACTTTTTGCTGATGCAACATGTGTGTATGAGAAATAGTTGCACTATCCTCTGTGCAATGACACATATATAGCACCGTGTGCTTGCAGGAACTAACAGTAAGACATGGATAGATAAGTGTGTGCGGGTTGAAATCAGCACCATTGGGGAAAATCATGAGTTCACAGATGCATCTGATTATTTTATTTTATTTTATCATTTGCATGTGTTTGGACATTATTTAAAAACTCAAACTGCCTCCCTAATTTAACAGCATTAACATCTTGGGGAATAATTACTATAATCTCACAATGTACATCCTAATCTGCTAGAAACAATATGCATCCAGATTGTTCTGATTCAACAATTCCTTTAATAGAATCTCAAATTTTGAGGGGAATTTATAAGATGCCTGGACCTGCTCTTACCTAAAAAGGAATACATTTTATACCTTCACTGATAAATAATCATCCAGCCTCCAATTGAATATTACCAATAAAGAAAAAAAAATCTGTTGCATTTCCATTATACTTAAAAGTATTAAGAGGATTTTTTTTCCTGAGATGAGGTTTATGTTTACTTCTTGGTAACCTACAAAAATTTTTACTAGTTTTGACCGGGAATTTGACCATTAGATCAAATATGACAAATTCTTCTCTCTCTCTCTCTCTCTCTCTCTCTCTCTCTCTCTCTCTCTCTCTCTCTCTCTCTCTCTCTCTCTCTTGCTCTCTTTCTCCCTCCTCTCCCTTTATCTCTTTTGTGATTGCCTACCCTAGCAATAACTGATAACAACTCTCATATTCTCTATAAGCTTTCAATTTTCCATGGCATGATTACCAAAAGCTTATCTTATTGCTTCCCCAGTTCCCCTTCCCTGAATTATGCTACAGATCATCAACATTCTTCTCTAAATATGTTATCCAAACTTAGCACAATAACTCATATATGAGTCAATGAGGGAAAATTTCATTGGAATTATCACCTCTTTAAACACTAACACTCAAACATAGCCCAAGGTGCCATTAAAATGTTTGGTGCCATCACTGACTCCTGTTAAGCGCATAGCTCAATGCAACATGGATCAAGTTCTAGAGAAGAAATTAGAGGTTATCCAAGCTAAACACCTTATAATTCAGAGATGGAAATTGAAATACGGGACGGAAATTTTGCTTGCCCCAAAATCATCTACACCAGACTTGGAATTTGGCCACTAGATCAGTTTCACATTTGTTATTGACTGGTTATGGTCCCTTTCTCATATTATATTGGTGCTGTTGAATAGTTCAAATAGGATATAGGACTTTACATTCACCCCTATTCAATGATAAGTCATCATGACCAATGATGGTAGCCTGTCCAAGTTGATTTGTATCCTGACTGACATCCAATTTGACAACTTAAGCTTGAGTCAGGCAATCATAAATTAAGAATAAGTTGGTACCTTAGAGGTCACCTAATTTAAAACAGGCACTTCATAAATTAAAAAAAACAACATGGTACAAGAAAAATTATTGTTCCAAATTTACTCTAATAGCTAAGCTGGGCTTCAAACTCGCATTGTATAACACCAAGGTCAGTACAGGAAATTCCAGTATGCCAGCTATCCTTAAATGATTCAGTTTCTTGTCCTATAAATTAAAGAGAAAAAAAGGCTTTAAATTAGAATCGCATTTGATCCCCAGAACAACCCTAGGAGGTTTGTGTTATTTTTATCTCCATTTTACAGTTGTATAAACTAGGGAAGACAGAGAATAAGTGATTTTCACAAGGACACACAATTAATAAGCGCCACAGGCTTCATTGGAACTTGAGTCTTCCTGACTTCAGGCTTACAACTCTCTCAACTGTGCCACCTAACAAATAATCATTTTTACCCTTTAAACAGAACATTAAGGAATGCCCAGTTTTCTAATTACAGAAATTTATGTAGAATCAACAAGATATAAGTTCCAGGAGCTAAGGACTAAATGCACTATCCTTAGTTTGCACACAAGGAAACTGAAGAATATGGCAGATATTTGATTTGTACACTATCCCAAATAAGAAGTACATGGATATAAGATTTGAACTCAGGATTTCTAAGATATAAAAAGTCCAGACTGTGAGACTTACATTGCATTTGCTTAATAATAGGATACTCTGGGGATGAAAATATTTTAGCCATTACTTTGTAACCATTCATCAGTATAATAAATAGGAACCAATGTTACTGGTCTGAAAATAGTAGGGAGCGAGAAAAAGAGTAACATCATCCAAAAGTACACTCATTTAAATTTATGGTTAATGACCCAGAGACCTATTATTCTTGAGAGCCTATTATACACTCACAAACTCATAACGGTAATACTAATAACTAGCATTTATATAGTGCTTTAAGGTTTTCAAAGTATTTTACCTGTTATTTCATTTCATCCACGCAACAATGTAGAAAGATAGGTACCAGTATTGTCACCATTTTACAGGTGAAGAAACTAATTGGGGAGATAAGTTAGTGACTTTCTCACGATTGCTTAACTAATAAATGCTGAGTTTGGATTTGAACTCAGAAATTCTTGATTCCATGTCCAACTCTCTGGCTACTTAAACATTTAATTACACAACTAGAAACAAATCTAAAACTACTATGTCTACATAGTGCAGGTACTAGGAAAACTTCAATTTTCCTTCATGTATTTTCTTTTCACTTTTCCATTTCCCTTCCCTCTTTTTCCTTCCTTCCTTCCTTCCTTCCTTCCTTCCTTCCTTCCTTCCTTCATCCCTTCTCTTTCTTTTTTCTTTCTTTCTTTCTTTCTTTCTTTCCTTCTTTCTTTCTTTCTTCCTTTCTTTATTTCTTTCTGTCTTTCTTTTTTTTTATTTGAGGGGTTTCTTCCTCTTGATGCATCCTTTGACATTCTCTTAAATGAAGAACAAATTATTTTGTTCACGAAAATTTTGGATAAGTACATGCACATTAACAACAAATGACAAATATCATTGAATTAAGCTGGAGGATGGTACAGTGAGTGCATGCCACCTATCACAACCTGCCTTTCATACTCTACCATCTGATATTCCCTGCTGTTAAAAGAGAATCAAGTCAGTCCCATTGATTTATTAACACCTGTCTTCTAACTATACAGTCAGGCTCACACCATGTTCTACTCAATCAAAATTCTGTCCCACACAAAAGCACCAATCTATGTGTTGCAATATATCATAATAGTTATTTAAAATGTCCTTAAAATTATTATAAATTGATTTTGCTTGCCTTTAGTCCCTGATTCATTCCCACCTTACTTCTCAGTTTCTAAAGACTGAGGCCCCTGATGGGAAAACAACTGCTTAAGATCCATATTTTTTTTTCAATAATGATTTATTTAGTACAAACAAATGAAAGTTGATTTAAGGAAGAGTCACACCAGTTGACACCTTTTCTGTGACCTTAAGCACACATGTATAAGTGACCTGATGAATGATATAGCCTCTCAGAAAGTACTTTTTTATCTATGAAATGAGGGATTCAGACTAGAGTGCCTCCAATTTTCTTTCTACCTATGAAATTTCCTAAAACTCCTAGAAGCAGTAAATGAAAAGTACCACAAATTTTAGCATTGCCTTTTACGTGCTTAGGCTTTAGTTGGGAAAAGTAAGACATATGTGAAGGCCGCATCACAAATGATGGAAAAATAATTCAGGAGATTAATACTTGGTATCTGAAAAATAAATAATCTTTTCATCCTTAGACTTAAGTCTTAAGCTGATGCTATTTTTATAAACTCAAGTTTCTGGTTTTATCTATTCTAGATGATCTTAATACAATATATTTAATATAATTCCATGTAAAATGCATATACAGGTAAATAAAATTCCAAATGAAAACCTAGAAGCAGCTTAGAGAATGCTGATTAGACAATAACTACCAATGGTGATAATTGTAATTAGACCACCAAGAAAAATAACCCTACCTTTCCTCAGACCTACTTTAACCCACTTTAGGTTTTTCTTCCTTTCTTCCTTCTTCCATCTCTTTGTTTTCTCCCTTTTCTAGTAAAATCACAAAACTGGAACTTATTTTTATGATGTAATGTATGTGTTTTTATTTAATTAATAAAATGTGAAGTTTCATATTATTTTTAAAAGGAAATGACTTGAGAATATTCTCTTGCTCTGTCAGGAAAACAAAATATAATTAATATAGTTTTTTGCTTGTTTCTTTTCCTGTGACCTTTGATTTTCTTTTCCTTTTGGCTCAATGTATTTAGGAAAAATACATGATTTTGATCTCTTGTGTCTGTTAGCCACATTATTACCTTCTTTTGAAAATTGGCTATGTATAACATTTTCTTTTAAAAAAAAGCAAAGACTGCAACTTAATCTGGTTTTGTCTCTGTAATCTGTTGCAGTAGTATTAATTCTAAGGATGTTAGTGAGCTATCGATTTAATGTCCATATTTTATGGTTGAACACTGGAACAGTGAGGAAGCATGGGGATCCCTAACCCTGTGGCTCATTGTCTCATGCAGAGAGGTTTGTTTTTCCTTGCAGTATTTTTAACAATGTTTTAAAAAGCAATTCCCCCATCTATGTATTAAATGGCAATAATTAGATTGACCTGCTTAACTTGCGAGACTATAGGCAGCCAATGATGTGTGTGAAAGTAGAGAATGTTGCCATATCTACAAGTATAGTGGACATGAAATGAATACAGAAAGAGATAATTATTATATCTAGTCACACAACTCAGAAATCTCTAAGAACCATGATCAGTCTTTTCTAGTCACTCCTTTGGCCTTGTCTATTCCGTGATCAAACAGCCTCAGTATTTCCTGCCTTCATCTGGTGCCTAATAATCCTATACCTTAGAATGATATTAAAAATACCTCCAGAATGTAAACTCAGCCTGTCCTTGCAACTGATATCAGATATATTGTCTTCAAATCATCATTCCATCCAAAGTGTTGTGTAGAACGATAAACTAACTACAGAAAGAGTGTTAGTGTAGGGTAGATTATGGTGGTTGCTTTGTGGATAGAGTATTTTGCTTGGAGTCAGGAAGACAAGTTCAAAGTCTAATTCAAACAATTTTTAGCTGTATGACTGTGATGAATTCAATCAGTCTTAGATTGTTTGGCAGCATAATGGAGGCAATACTAGCAACTTACTCTCTGAGTTGATTTGAAGATCAAATAAGCTAACATGCAAAGTCCTTTAAAGTATGTTATAGATGCTTTGTTTTATTATTATTAAGAAAAAGAATGTGATGAGAATGTGGTAACTGAATATTGGTAGAGGACCTGGGTAAATGAATTCAGAGACCATGAGATCGTATTAGAGAATAATGAAGAAAATCAGAATGAGAATGAAAAGAGAAATAGAATACAGAACAATATTCATTGCTTCATCAACTCACCCTATGTCTTTTACCCACTGACCAAGATATGAGTGTTGATAGAATTACCTGATCAGGAATTCACAGCTGCACACTAGGCCATCTTATCCAAATCCCTCATTTTAAGGATGAGGACATTTAGGCATAGAAAAGCTAAGGGAATCCCTCAAAGTCATAGGTGTCAGAGGGTAAGTGGTTAGCTTGATCCTGTTTTCTATGATTCCAAATCCATTATTCTTTGAACAATACTCCACCTTGGCTACCAGATAGTCTTTAGCTCATAATTGTATCAACTATATTGATCCCATTTCCTTAAGAACTAAAACAAAGAAGGCAAAACAGGAATAAAAGCTCCAAAATTTACCAAAATCATTAGAGAATCACTCACCTTTCTTCATCTCTCTTAATTGCTACTGAAGACCTCTTAGTGATTTTATAATAGAATGTTCTGAAGTTTTGAGGAGGTGTCTACAAATACAACATTTACAACCTGGTTTAATTTTACTTGTTCCTTCTGGACTCATCCAGCATGCCATGGAGGTCAATGGAGACAGTGACCCTAGAAACAGGTTGTTCACATCTTAAGGTGGAAAATTGTATCACAAAAGCCATAAAACTTAAATTGACCATGCTAATTACTACCTTTTGAATGTCATTTGCCTTATATTTTCACTTTTCTAATTCTTGCCTCCTTACATAGGAATTCACTTACAAACTTCGCCTTTCATCTTCTGTCCTTAAAAGATACAATCAATTCAATAAGCATTTACTAAGGTCCTATAATGTCCTAGGCACTGTGCTAACATCTGAATGAGCTTGTTGTAACATCATTTAAAACTATACTGTGGTGTAGTGGTAAGAGATTGATTTGTAGATTCACTTCTGTTACATTCTAGTACGAGCCTAGAAATCCAGGTCACTCAGTGCCTTAGTTCCAGATGAAATATTTTAACATTATAAATTATAGAAAAGTTGGTATTCTCTACTTTGGTAGACAATCTCCTCAAAAATATTCACTATTCCAATCAAATCCCAGCCCAGCCCACCTATGCTTTCAAAAAGAAAGTTTAAACAAAATCAGGGACCATTTTTAACAAATAGGAAATGGATGATGTACCTTGGATTACCATCCCATTGAACTTCTTTCCCAAAGACCCAGAAGTAATCCTAGATGAGTTACTTACCTTTGACAGAATAAATGGGTCATTCTTAAAATTTATTAAAAAATATTTTGCCCTTTTCTGTTTCAAGAAAGGACAGAGCTATATTCCCTCTCACCTATACTCTGATCCACAGTGAACACTTAAAGGACAGAACCTTTCTTAGTCACACAGATACTTCAAGAAATTTCATTAAATTTCAGAAACTTAAAGAATTTACTTCACCACCAGGGAAATAAGAGGTCTCCCTCTATGGGATCGTTGGCACCTTTATCTCATTTGACTTTGATCAGTGAAGGAATAAACTTCCCTAGCCAATTAGAGCCAGTCTGCCCATTGCCAGGCTTTGGCTGAATTTTGTAGTCAATGCACTTTTTCTGTCATCTATGAAAGTTAGAAATTACTTCATTTAGGATATCATTTCTGAGAGAAAGTTCTCATTTACAGATGTCTTGGAAGGTCTCTTTTGAATCATCTGAAAATATTCAGAAATACATTTCACAGGATTTTATGCAAGTCAAAGTTTTAAAAGATTTATTAAAAACATAGTGTGACAAGCAATGTATTATATGCTGGAAAGCTAAAACAAAAACAAACAGTAAAGAAATCAGTACCTCCCTTTCTACCTACCTGAAGTATAAAGCATGTAGAGATAAGTAAATGGAAACCACATATGTATATGTTTGTGTGTGTATGTAGATATGTGTGTATGTAAATGTGTGTGTATATATATGTGTGTGTATATATGTGTGTGTGTATATATGTGTGTGTGTTTGTGTATACATATACACACATAGATAGAGACAAAGACATAGAAATAGATAGATGTAGTGAATACATAGGAAATGAAGGAGAAAGAGAAAACTCTAATAACTAGAAAGGAGCGATCAGGAATTTCTTATGAATAGAGTATTACAGGAGCTAATTCTTGAACAGACCCAGCATTTCCAAACCATCAATCAAACCATAAGCATTTATTCAGCATCTGCTATTTGTCAGGCACTGTATGGGACATGGGAAATACACAGACAAAAATTTGAGAGTATATGCCTTCATATCTTTTGGGAGAGCAACATGTGCATATCTGTGCCTACATCACCCTCCAAATAAGGTCCATTAGTCCAGTCCTACCCTCTAGAAACAAAACTATTAAATCAATGGCAATCTCTTATATAGCAGGGCTTCAGATATTTACAAAATATTGCCCCATACTCACCTAGACATTTTTTTCATTTTAAATACCTCGTTCCCTCAACAGTAATTACTATTGTCTTATTTTCAGTCCTCTTACCTTTAATATGCTCTAGACTTTCATATATTTCCTAGAATGGGGGTGTCAAAATGAAACATAATGACTCAGGTATGGTCTGAATAGTGAAACAGGATAGTAGTACTGTTATATCTCTCTTTTGAGCATAGGTAAATAAAGGTTGGACAAAAAATAAGTAGATAGATTAGATGATAGATAGGTAGGTAGATAGATAGAGAGAGAGAGATAGATAGATAGATAGATAGATACATACATACATACATACATAGGTACATAGAAACATGGATGGATATATAGACAAGAAGAAGATAAATGGTGGAAAGACACATAAATAATAGTTGATTGATTATGGGATAGAGACAGACATAATTATTTGGTAGATAGGCAGAAAATAGATGAAGATAAGAGTTGGTAGATAGAAAGCTAGCTAGATATAAATTGTAAATAGTAGATAAATGGATATATAGTAGACAATAGCTAGGTTAACAGATCTGGACATTAGCTTCCTTTTAGTAAATAATAGCTAGTCAGTAAATATTTTAAAGTGCCTACTGTGTTCCAGGCTTTGTAACAAACAATGAGGATACAAAACTAGAGTACCTACCTTCAAGGAGCTACTAATCTAAAGAGGGAGAGTTAATACCCTTAAAACAAGATGTGTGGAACACCAAAAGGCTGAGGCTTCTCTGCCTTCTGTCATAGTTGGCTTCCTTCATGTTCCAACTAAATGTCTTTCTCTTCAAGGAAACTTTCCTGTTCTTCTGCAGAACTAGTTATCTGGCATCTATGGATTATCTTCAGTTTATGTAGAATATAGCCTGTTTGTGTACAGTTGTTTGCATGGGGTCTCCTTAATTCCACTATGAACTTCTTAAGGAACTCAGGGTCTGTCATTTGATTTCCAGAACAGGAAATAATGCTGTTTCAGTTCCATGTAACCTTGGATCTGTGAACTTGCTTTAAATATTATTTTCATCCTTATTTATATATAATTAGTTTCCTTTGTAAATCTACGATTGGATATATTTTATGCATATGAAACATTATTCAGTGAAAGGTTTTACCTCAGATACTTGAAAAGGATGTTTTATTAGATTACCAAAGGGGTCCATCCTATGCCTTCCTCTCTGTCTCTGTCTCTCCGTCTACCTCTTTGTGTTTCAGTCTCTTGGTCTCTGCCTCTCTGTCTTTCTATCTTTCTCTCTCTGTCTCTGTCACAGACACACACAAACACACACAGTGAGTATGAACCTCAGCTTTCTCTACTTATATTATGTTGTTGTAGTGTGACTATCATCTTTTTGGCATACACACACATCAGATATATTCATATATCTGTTCACATATGCATTTCTGTGTATACACATCTACATATAGATAGGTAAGTATCTATTTATACATGTATTTATACACATATATGTTGAATCCTTGAGGAGAATCTCAAATATCATATACGTCAGTGAATCTGAGATCTCTTTTTATGTGCCACTCTTAAGGATCATTATAACCAATGAACAACTGCCTATCCTGTACTACTCTTATGTGGGTCCTTCCATTAGTTCACTGCAATGGATCCACCCAATATCCTGTGGTTCCTCCTAATTTTCTCCTAACATGTGAAGAACAATGACATAGCCCTCTGGTTAGTCACCTTGTCATTATTTTATTTCTAGTATACCTTCTTTTTGACAATAAATTTCTATGATAATATTCATTATTCTTATGTTACAAAGTACAGTTTCAGAATGTGTTACACCATGTTCACATGCCTCATTATGTCTGTATATTGTGCTCCATGTGATAGTCATTTTAAAAAGAAATATTTATTTTAATATTGAATTTTTACATTTTGCATTCTACCTTCTTTCCCTCCTTCCAACCCTTTTCCAACCTGTTGAGAAGACAAATCATAGGACACACTTGTGAAAGTGTGAAGCCATGCCAACCATACTTCCATTTTAGTCTCATAGAAAAGAAGGAAGAAAAATAAAGTGAAAAAAAGTATGTTTCAATCTTCACTCATAGGTCATCAGACCTCTCTCTATGGTAGTGGATAGTATTTGTCATCGTGGATCCTACAACATTTTCTTGGCTCATTATCATTATGGTGTTGCATGTTGAAGTACAAACAGAAAGCCATATTGATTAGACCATTGGGTGTGAAATAGGGAGCAATATATAATGCTTAGGGGCCATCTGCTTTCTATAGCCTTGGACTTGGCTCTCAGTAGGCCAGACTCTTCTTGGTGTCTTTTTCACTTATCTTACCAAGAATCAGGCTTCCAAGTCAAAATCAAATATCTCCTCATTATTCTTCCAACATACTCCACCCCCTTTCCACTTTATATATTGTACATTGTATATTGTCTATCATCAATAAAGTACAGTTGCTATGAGGGCAAAGATTACCTTGTTAATTTGCATTAATGTCCCTAGCACTTTGCATAATTTTTGGCATTCAGTGAGTTCAAAATAATTGCTTTATCTACCTATCCATCTTTCTGTATATCTATCAATAATCTATCTATTTATCCATCTATCTATCTATCTATCTATCTATCTATCTATCTATCATCTATCTATCTATTACCTATCTAGCTAATTTGGAGAGGAGTTGTGAAAGGCTTTAAAAGCCAGACAGAAGGCCATTCTCTCATGACCAGTCCTTCAGCACTTATCTGCCTTGATTTTTTTTTTAATACACTCTTTTTAATTTTCTCCTTCTGACTTTTGCCTCTTTTATTAGGGCAAAAGGTCCAATCTTAACATTTTCCCTTTCACAATCTGGCAAGAAGCAGTCAGGAGACATTTTTGTGGGTGCTTACTCTGTCATTTATCAAAGAGATCTAACCTTCTCCACTTTCTTGCAAATCAGCTTTTAGGCATTGTGTGATAGAGTGCTAGAGTAGACAAGGGCAAATGAGAATTAAGTGACAGAGGCAGAATACATATCAGCCTACTTCTTGAATCATCATATACATACTCTATGCACTATTCCATTCCGCTACAATAAATTAGCGTATACTGTTTTCATATAACATTTTTAAATTTTAATTTGGTTGGAGTTTTGTTTGTTTCTTTGTTTTGCTTTCTCTAATCTCATTCATCCTACTGACATTCTTCCCTTTCCTTCCCTTCCCTTCCTCGATTTCTTGATTTTAATTTAATTTCTTCTCCTTTATATTCTCTCTCTCTCTCTGTCTCTGTCTCTCTCTCTGTCTGCTCTGTCTCTGTCTCTATCTCCGTCTCTCTGTCTCTGTCTCTCTCCCCTTCTAACCAATTAATTGTATTAATTTGAATGGTGTTCATTTTCAGTGCCCCATTGCAATACATTGATTTAATTCACCCTTCCATTACTCCATTCCTTATCTAACCTGAAACATAATTTCTTATTAGATCATAAAACCAGATTATTTTGAATGAATGAATCTTTTCTTCATTCTTTTTGTGACTTTCATACAGGACAGAAATTCACATGATAATCCCATTCCAAATGACTATGCTCACTTCCTAATATCTCTGAGCAACTAAGAAATGATGAAAGTTTAACAGCAAGAAAAATTAACAGCCAGAAAATGTAACATTAAAATTAAATAAAAAACAAAATTCATATGTTGTTTTTTCCCGGTGAAACCCCATAATATCCTCTGATCTGAGGGATTTTTTTCCCATTACTGTGACATTTTATTTTATTTTCTAATACTTCAAAATATTAATCTGCATTTTTATGTCTCATACTTTTTTTTTACTGCATTGTAACATTTGTCCTTAGGTACTTCAACCAGATTTGATTTATTTTCCTTGTTACAATGCTGTTTAGACAAAATGAGACTTTTTAAGAGAGAAGGACAAAAAAAAAAAATCTGTAAATAAATATAGAGAAAAAATATTAATTTCATTTTTTCATGGTAACTCAATGCATTTGATTTTCTAATGTGTTTATTTTTTGTGTGTTTAAATAATAATCTTTTCGCGTGTCCTGCTTACCTATGAAATCATTTAAAAGAATGACAAAAATATCTCCCTTTTTTTGAAATACCTCTTTTCTAATATTTCAGGATGTTATATGTATATCTAAATCCACCTTTAAAAATTTTGAGGGTGCCTAGGTGGCCCAGTGAATAGAGCACTGGCCCTGAAGTCAGGATGACATGAGTTCAAATCCAGCTTCAGACACTTAATACTTACTAGCCATGTGACCTTGGGCAAATCACTTAACCTTAATTTTCCTGCCTTCCCCCTTGCAAAAAAAATGGAATAGTGTATTGTAATTATTTAATTTCTTATAAATGACTGGTAGCCTTTTTTATTGGCTGAATGATTTCCCTTGCTTTGAGAAGTTTATTCTCTTCTTTCATTGAAATATCTGTTTTTATTTTTATTTTTTTAAGTTACATCTGTGAAGTGTGAACCAAATGCTTCCTGGTAACTTAAAATTAGGATTTATCTCTATCATCGTTCTATGGGTTAACACATTATGGTTGTTCTTTTGGTTGCCTATACTGCTAAACATATCTCCAGTGCAAATTATGAAAAAATAGCCTCAAAATTATTTTCCTCATCGAGATATTTAATCCTTATATTATTTTTTGACATTGTTTTGAGGGTGTGCAGAATAGTCAAATTAAGATGAGATATCTAATTTATCTTTTAGAAGATTCGTTAAAGTATTTATTTTTCAACATTAATTACTGTTTTCCTCCACAGCTTCTTCATGGCATTTTTCATTTCTGTATTCCTAATCGTGTAGATCAAGGGATTTAATAAGGGAGTTAAGAAGCTATAACATATTGCCACCATTTTGTCAAAAGAGAAAGTAGTGGGAGGCCGTGTATATACAAATATACACGGCACAAAAAATAAGAATACAACTGTGATGTGAGAACCACAAGTAGAAAGGGCTTTGTGACGTGCTGCTGTGCTGTGTGTCCTTAGAGAATACAAGATAACTCCATAAGAGACAAGCAACAGTGAAAAGTTGATGATACAGATGAGGCCACTGTTGGCCACAACCATCAGACCAAGCAAATGGGTGTCAGTACAGGCAAGTTCTAACAAAGGGTACAAGTCACACATAAAGTGATCAATTACATTGGGGCCACAAAAGGGTAATGGAAGCATGAAGAAAATCTGAATCATGGAATGCAAGAAGCCTCCAGACCAGGCTACTCCTGCCAGCAACAAACAGAGGTGCCGATTCATGATTGTCATGTAATGCAAAGGCTTACAGATAGCCACATACCTGTCAAAGGCCATGGATGTGAGTACAATCACCTCAACACCGGCCAAGAAATGTTCTGCAAAAATCTGGCCCATACAATCTTGGAAGGAAATGGTTTTCCTTTCATAGAGAGAGTCTATAATAACTTTAGGAGCAATGGCAGAGGAGAAACAGGCATCCAGGAAAGACAGAAAAGCTAGGAAGAAGTACATAGGGGAACCCAAAAGAGAAGGGGTGCAGATGATGGTCACAACAATAAACAAATTCGCCCCAACAGTTGCAAGGTAGAAAACTAAGAATATAACAAATGCCATTTTCTGAATATTTGGATTCTGTGAAAGTCCCAGAAGAATGAACTCAGTCACATGACTTTGATTTTCCATTTTTAAAGGACACAAGTGCCCTATTAATCATTGAGTATCTACAGACAAAAGAAAGAAGAATCTTTAATCACCAGTGTTGAAGAACATGTTCAAAAGCATATTGAAATATGTGTACATTAATGATGTTTGCATACAATATGGCATTATTATGAGAGGTCCCTCAATACATCTTCAGACCATTGAACAATAGATGCTGTTTATGAGTCAGATTTCCCTATCCTTTACCCTCAACAATTTCTCAATGTCCTTCTTAAAATAATATTTGCAGAAGTGAATATGATATTCCGATAAAGTTCTCAACAATGTATAGTCAGTCTGTCAATTCATTGTTTAATATGTCTTACAATGTAGGCTAACAGCATATGAATCTTTTGAAATATGCTATAGTTTGTACTCACATTGACCTTGTATTTTTACATACATCAGGACCTTTTTCCCTTTTTACAAATGTTCTTTTATCTTGTCTCCTTTATTTTATACTTGCAAGGTGATTATTTTCTGTAAATGAAGATAAGGTTTTACATTTATCCTTATGAAATTTGGATGGATGTTACAGACAACAAAGATTTTTTCCCTCCTGAGTACTAGCTAGTATCCAATAGTTTGGCAGTCATTCTTGGATTTCTGCCACTGAAATATATAATAAATTTCTCATTTATGCCTTCTTTCAAGAAATATATATTTATGTGTATATAAATGCACATTTACATGTACATAGATGCACATATACAAATAAACATGCAGGTGTG
>CM053583.1:17414126-17429426 GCA_028627135.1 Pseudochirops cupreus | reverse complement strand
AGTCCCAAAGACATCATAATGTCAATATTTGCAATAGTCTTTCCTTTAAAACCTATAGTAAAGAGAGGACTGTTAATTCCAGAGTTAGTCATATGTTTCTGTCCCTGAATTCTGGGTCTTCTGATTTATTTCTGTTTTATAGACAAAGAGCCCCTCCCCAGAGAGAAAAAAGCAGCTAGGTTTACACAGAAACTATGAGGTTAAAAAGTTAATATTTATTTAACACCCAATTTATATGAAGAAGAAACTACAACCTCCTCTCTTCCACCCACCAAAAAATGTTTATTCCTATGGCTTAAAATGACAGGAGATGACTGACTATATATGTTCACCATCTTCCTTGGCCTCCTTATAAGTTGTTCTATTCCAAAATTATCTCTCTTCAAGTTTTTGCCAGATAAGTTTCTGCATAGTGAAACTTCGTTTCAATAATTAGCAGAGCTGTGAGTGAGACTAATTGCCCTCTGAAATATCTAGTGCAGATCTACCCTGAACAACCCCGCCACCACCACCTACACATGAATTTCTTATAGATACACAGAACTATCTAATCAGTAAACTTTCTCTATCAATAAGATAAAAAAAAAATGTGTTACAGTTTTAAAATTGCCTAGATGCACTGGAAAGTTGGTATATGTCAAAAGTAGTTATTTTGGTTTTTCCAGAACATGAAACCAAACTGTCTTTCTTCTCAGATCTACCCATAAAAGACAAACTTCCTCTTTTGAGGTTTTCCAATTTGACTGAGAACTGCTACTGCTGCTGCTCCTTCTACTATTACTACTACTGCTCCTCCTACTCTTCCTTTACTCTTACTACTATATCTGTATCAGAATTTCTGTTTTTCTCTCCCGAAACCATTCCTTCCTATGTGTTGACTGACATATGCTCAACATCTGAAGGCAAGTTAAATGATTATACCTTTCATGCTTGGAACTTGCATCCTCAGCTCCTAGCTGGCAAGAAGGAGGAACATGATTAATGTTGTTTCATAGGTTGCTTGATTGGTGTACACACTCCCCGTGTGCATCATTTTCCTGAGCTGCTGAAAACAATTTGTAAACTTGTGAGCATTTTACTTATAATGAAGTTCCCCCAACTCATTAGTCTCCATCTTCTGGCAATCAGAATTCCTTAGCTCAGCCTCAAGCCTCTTCCACTTGATAGGACCTGCCAGAATTTCTGATGTTCTGGTCAGAAATCAAGATCACCTGCATGCTCCCAAAGAGGAGAGGAAATGGGCAGTGAAAGTACTGTGTAAATGACAACATCTGTACGTTGTACTTTGAAATGTGTTTGACTGGATGCAAATTTCTTAAAAGGAAATGTCTATAAAATGGTTTAAAACTACAGAAGATCAAGAAATTGTATATGTATTTAAGAGTGGAATTGATGATAGCTCTTGCAGAAAGTTTGAACTATGATGTTAGCTGAGAAATAAAGGGAAGTAATAACAGAGGATTTGGACCTGGATCCAAATTATGATTTCTCTGTCTCCCTCCCCCTTTTTGACTCTTTCTCTCCCCTCTCTCTTCCTCTCTCTTTTTCTACTGCTCTTCTTCTTTTCTCTCTACCTCCCTTCTTTCTTCCCCTCTCTCTCCCCTTTCTCTCCCTTTCTCATTACTCATACTTCCCAGATAGAATATGATGCTTTAAGTTCTATACAAGAAGGTGAGGGTCTTTTTGTTGTTTTATTATTTCCTATTTATATCTTCCAGAAAAATATAAATTAATGTAATGATTTTTATTTCTGGGTAGCCCGTGATTAATTCCTCTCCCCTAAGTGTGTTAGTGTTCTTGGAAAAAATTTTTGAAAATATTTTGTATCTCGATAAATATGTCAATCTTTAAATGTATTCTGGCAGTAAAAGTATAAACTATTGGTGAGATTTTGATAAAACAGAAAAAAGTTGTCAAATCTCATTCCATCTAAGTAGCCAACCTTTGTAGTCTAAGACCTGCAAAAGGCAAGGACTTGGTTTTCTGGGCAGCAGTGAGATGTGGTGAAGAGACCATCAGTACATTTGTCAGATTCTGATGAACCCCTGTTGCTGAGTCATTGTATGATCTGTGAAGGTTTACTTAATTTCTCTGTCTATATTTCTGCATATGCACATAAATCAGACTAATGAAACATCTCGCCAATATCACGAGCGTCATGCACAATGAGACCAATTAAATATGAGAAGAGAAATAACTACACACATAGATGTGTTTAAATCCAAGAAGTTCCAACTATATTCCAAAAGATTAAATGAATTATTTCTGTGGTGGCTTACTAATATTCCTTAAGTAATGCATCTTTCATTTTCCACCCTAATTAATTAGCTTCCATGGTTTTTCACCTCCTAGAGAATGAAAGTTGAAGTGCTTACTCAAAAATTCAAAGCTCCAAAGAATTTAGCACTCAATATTTTTTTAAAATTGTTTTCCCACTTTGGTCTAGTTTTACTAACCATCCTTTCCATTAAGTTAAAGAAAAGGAAAAAAAATGGAATGGGTGTTGAATAAGAAAATAAAGACATGAAGTGATGAGATTTTGATCATTAGGTAAAATTGAAGGTCTTCGATAAAAAGACAGGAATTGGAAGAGTGGGGATGAGTGAGGACTGGTTAAAGGGAGAGTGAACAGGAATTGTACCCATTGTGGGGAGCAAAGGGTGAAAAGGAATTACAGAAAGATTTTTTCATGAGTTCATCATCTTACCATCACTTCACTCACTCCAGGCATGAGGTATTCTTATGCTATGTTGGGTCTTGGTCACCTAATATTTTGTGAAGTCATAACTCCATTTCCTTCTCCCACATGTTTTTAAAGGCTAGAAGAAAGCTAGACACAGTCTATTACAATAGAAAGTTGACCTAAATCTGCATGGTGCAGGGCTCTCTGCCTGGTTTTCTTAGAACCTGTTTTTTTTTTCTTAAACAATTATTTACGGTACTTGCATCAAACGTTAGAAACTTAAAGAGTTGACAATCTCCAGGGAAATGGGGGTTGTTAATTATGGGGAACTTGGCTCCATAAGTTTTGGTGACTTAAAGGTCAGTGAATGAATAAATTCCCCTGTCCAATTTGGTCTAAATGATCTGGAGCCAAGTCTTGACCAAAGCAAAAAACTTCATCGTAAGTTTCTTGTCCTGCTTAGTATTTAGAATTCTCTCCATAAATCATTTCACCTAAGAAACCAAAAAAAGCATCTGTACAGGGTTCACTGATCCCTTTTGAATATTCCATCATCATACCCCAAAAGAGTATTTTCTTAGAATTACCAAATAGTAGAGATAAAAGGATCATTTTGTGTAACATATTCAGTGTAGTAAAGGTGGACGCATGACTGGAGAAGTTTAGTCAACATTTTTCTTAGCATTATATTTTAATGGAGAAATATTCAGGAGAAAATTTAACATTTTGGTTTAACCTAAGCAGCTTGGAAGCTCCAATCTACTTTAAGTAACATCATTTTTTTTTTTGCATGGAGGACCATGAATATGTGGTTTATTAACAAGTATTCCCATTAGATAGCGGAAATTTATTGCATGGATTAGGTAAGATTTTGTGCGATGCTTTTTTTTTCTGTAATCTCTACTATTCTGTAAACCACATGCTAATTAGCATTCCATCATTTCTAAAATCTAGCATCTGTCCCTGATTATAACATTATTTTAATATATATTTAAAATGTTGTAACAACTTTATCCTTCCCAAAGATTTCTTGCACCCAACTATAGGACTTAGTTTCCCCTCTCACATGTATCTATGCCAGAAAACTATCTGAGGTTCATGCTGAGGCTCCTGAGATTCTATCAATGTGCTATTTATTTTGACAGGAAGTGATTGACTTTTAATCTGTTTCAACCAAAGGGCACAGATATTTCAAAGAAAGACATTTTATAAATTGGCATTGTAAGAAATAGCAAAAGAACATTTTCCTAGTAGAAGTGAACACATTCTTCTTTCATGTCATGAAGATCTACCTCCATACCTCAGGAGTAAAACATGTTCCAGCACAAGAATAGAAAGAGAACATTTAGAATAGGCAGGACCATAGTATAGTGAAAATAAAACTAGTAATAGACTAAAATCTGAGATTTCAATCACTTACTATTTATGTCAAGTTCAGGGAAATGCTTAAAATTTATGATCCTCAGTATCTTCACCCATCAAGTGAAAGGTTTGACCTTTCTATATGGTCACATGAGGTCATATGAGGTCAATATGACCTCTAAACTCCCTTTTCACTTAAAAGGTATGAAATCATTGATTTTCCTCCCTAGTCAGTTGAAACTATGTAAATAGAGTTGCACCAACATGGGGTAAACCAGCACCAATCATATTTGAAAATTGTAACCATTAGAGATTGAAGCAAAACATGCTATCCTTCTTTTTTATGTTTGGTTTTTTTTTTCTTTCCCAGTGATCACTCATTGGTTACAACCCTTCTGTATGACCAAACTATTGTACAATGTGAAAGTATTTGCAGATCCTATACATGATTGCACGCCACCATGGGGGGGAGAAGGGAGGAGAGAAAATCTGAAACTCAAGTGATTGTGGAACTGAATCTTGTAAAATAAAAGTAAATAAACAAGTCATTCAAAAAAATAAAGAAAGAAAAATAGAGGAATCCAAAAAAAAAGAAAGAAAAAAGAAAATTGTAACCATTCAAAGTGCTGTCATTCTTTTGGTATTTGAGGATGAACATGATAGAATCATTAGTCATTCAGTATTTAAGTGCCTATATAGCAGTCTCATAATTTCAAGGGGCAGGGACGAGTACAAGTAGGTAACATCTCTTCTTCACATGGGTCCAAATCTTCTTTGAATGAGAAGAATGTAATAATCATATATTAAACACCTATTATGTTTCAGGCACCATGATAAGCAATTAACAAATACTGATCCACAGAACAACCCTTGGTTGTTAGGTGTTATTATTATTCTCATTCTGTAGTAGAGGAAACTTAGGTAGACAGCTAAGAAGTGATATGCTAGTAATGTGGGTGGGGGAAGGGTATATATGCTATTTCCCATGTGAACTTGCTCTAATGCTCCATAGCTTTCCCATAGCTTGTTTTACTTCTGCATTCCTCAGGGTATAGATCAAGGGGTTGAGCAAAGGAGTTCCAATGGTACAAAATACAGACACCAATTTATCCACAGGGAAGAAAATTGGGGGCCGAGTATACATGAAAATACAAGGGACAAAGAATGTAATGACCAATATTATGTGGGAGGTACAGGTGGACAAGGCTTTACGCTTCCCTTCTGCACTATGATTTCTTAATGAATAAAGAATAAAAGCATAGGAGGTCATTAGAATGGTAAAGCTCATCATGCACATGATTCTACTGTTGGAAACAACCAACAGGTTTGTCGCATATGTGTCAGTGCAGGCCAATCTCAACAAAGCTGCAAGTCACACAAATAGTGATAAATCACACTGGGACCACAGAAGAGTAAACTCAAGGCAAGGAGGATCTGGGTGATAGAATGCAGAAAAGAACCCACCCAGGCCAATATTACTAAAATCCCACATATCTTTGGGTTCATGATGACTGTGTAGTACAGAGGCTTACAGATGGCCACATAGCTGTCATAGGCCATGAGAATAAGGACCAAGACTTCCATGCATCCAAACAAATGCATTTCAAATAGTTAGGTCATGCACCCATCAAAGGATATAGTCTGCTTTTTAGAGAGGTTATCTACAATTAGTTTAGGGGCAGTAGTAGTAAAGAAACAGAAGTCTGCAAAAGACAAGGAGGTCAGAGACAAATACATGGGAGGCCCAAGTGTGGAACTGGTCTTGATGGTCAAAATGAAGAGATGATTTCCCAACAGGATTGCAGTATAGAAAATCAAGAAGATGGCAAAAACTATTTTCTGTTTCACTGGGTCTTGTGTCAGTCCAAGAAGAATGAATTCAGTCACATTGTTTTTCATTTCTATATCTTCAATGAAAATGGAAAGGAAATACATGAGAACTAATCATTGTCTAAATAGAAGAAAGTAGCATTAGGAAAACATAGCAAGGGACCATGTGTCTTAATGAATCATTGTCTGTTCTAGAGTATTCCAATGTTACCCATACCTTTAAAAATATTAAATGGAATATTACAAAGAACATACACTTCCCATAATCTATTTCAATCCACCCTCCACATTTCTTGAATTTGCTTATGAACAATAATTTTCTTTATCAGAAAAAGGACAGAGTATGACTTGCTAAATTAGTGAATTTAATACTTCCTGAAAACTGATTCTCCTTGCTTATTTCCTATTGCCCTGCTTGACTCAATGTTGTTTTTTCTGTTATTACAATATTTTGTAGGTTTAATTGAAAAGAAATTTTCCATTTCATCAAACCTAAACATGTATCTTTGTTAACTTATAACTATTGTTTTTACTTCTGATCTCTGGAGTAAATTACATGAAAGTGTCTCTTTTTATATGACAATTCTTCAAATACTTCAAGATGCTACTATATCCTCCTTAAATCTTTCATTTTAATGAAAAACATTTTCAGTCATTTACACCATTAAATGTCACATAAGATGCAGTATGCTCACCTTCTTCAGTGTCAGTCTATGGAGGTCTTACTGCTTGTAAAAATCCTTTCTAAAATGTAGCACATTGAACTGAGCAGAATACTCCAGATGTGGTCCAATAAGTTCAAAGCACAGTGCGATTATCAAAATCTTCATTTTAGAAAGTACATTTCCTATAATTTAGCAAACATTTCAATATGCATAGATCTGTATGCATAGGTAATCATTGCAATACGGCATCATTGTCATTCTGTTCATCTATCACTGGGTGACCATATTAAAAAAAATTAGTGACACATGAATTATTCTTACTCAAATTCATTGGCTGGGGGGTGGGGCAGCATTGCAGAGTCAAGATGGCAGAGCAAAAGCAGAGACTTGCTTGAGCTCTCCCCCAAACCACTCCAAATGACTGTAATAATAACTCTAGAATTTTAGAGCTGCAGAAACCACCAAATAATAGAGTGAAACACATCTCCAGTCCAAGATCCTGGAAGACTGACAGGAAGGGTATATCACCCTGGATTGGGCACAGAGGAAGCCAGAGAAGGCCTCAGGAGACTAAATAAATCACTGGCAGCTGTGGCTATTTCCACATTTCTCAACCTACACACTCCAAGAACAGAGTGGAAGTGGGGCAACTCTGTGCAACTTACATGAAAGAGTAGAATGAGGTTTGGTCTAGGAGGTGAGAAGGAATGAAAGAACCTTACTTTCATCAGATTTGGCTTAAGGAAGGAATAACATACACTTAATTGAGTATCTTACCCTATAAGAAAGTGAGGGGGGGGGAGAAGATTGGGGGGGGATGATAGAATGGAGGGAAGATTGGGGGAGGGGGTAGTGAGAAGCAAACACTTTTGAAAAGGGACAAGGTCAAAGGAGCAAATAGAATGAGTTGGGGGGTGGGATAGGATGAAGGGAAATATAGCTAGTCTTTTACAATATGACTACTAGGGAAATGTTTTGCATAATTACACATGTATAACCTATATTGAATTTCTTGCCTTCTCAATGAGGGTGGGTCAGGAGGGAAGAGGGGAGAGAATTTGGAACTCAAAGTTTTAAAGACAAATATAAAAAATTGTTTTCACATGAAACTGGGAAATAAGATATATAAGCAGTGGTGTAGAGAAATCTAACTTGCACTACAAGAAAATAAGAGGAAAGAAAAAGGAGAGGTGTGATAGAAGGGAAGGCAGACTGAGTGAAAGGGTAATCAGAATGCTTGCCATTTGGGGGTTGGGGGGAGGGAAGAGATGGGGAGAAACTTCAGAACTCAAAATCTTGTGGTAACGAATGTTGAAAACTGAAAATAAATAAATTATTTTTAATTGACTCCTGTTTATTAACACTTGTTATGGGAATGATCAGAAATTATTCATTAACAATACATTTTATATATTTGAGAATTCAATTCAATCTTATTACTTACATTTCAAGAAGTTGCTATAATTCTCTTTTGAGAAAATCATTGCTTATTACATCTAAAGGCAAGAGAATAATATTAATAGTTTCTGTTCGCAAGGAGTTTTCCTTTTTTGAAAAGGGAGGGACTCATAAATCTGGATCTGGAAATAACCATACAAATTTCTGGTTCAAATTCCTCATTTAAAGGTGATGAAACTGAGTAGAAAAAAATTAAGTGATTTTCCCAAGGTCACTTGGGTAGTAAGTAGAAAAAAATCGAGATTTAAATTTATGGCCTCTGATTATAAATTCAGCCCTCTTATGAATTCACTGTAGTGTATTTCAAGTAAAAACATTAGTAAATAGAATTGATAAGTGGTCAAAGGTTATGAACAGGAGGTTTTCCAATGAAGGAAACAAAAATATTTTTGTTATGTGAAAAAATGATGAAAATAATTATTGAATAGAGAAATACAAATTAAAACAACCTTGAGATATTTTACACCAACCAGATTAGCTAAAATGATTGAAGGGTACAGTGACAAATTTTGGAGGGGATGTGGAAAAAAATGGTACATTAATTCATTGTTGGTGGAAGTGGGAAGAGATCCAACCATCTCAGGGAGCAATCTGGAATTATGCCCAAAGAATTACTAAACTGTCTATGCCCTTTGACCCAGCAATTCCACTACTAAGTCTATTTCCAGAGATGACTAAGGAAAAAGAGAAAAGGATGTAGATATTCTAAATTGCTTGTAGCAGCTCTCTTTGTGGTAACAAAACCTGGAAATTTGGGGAATGCCTGTCAACTGGGGAACGGTTGAATAAGTTGTGGTATATGATTGTGATGCAATACTACTGTGCTACAAGAAATGAGGAGTTTGATGATCTTAGAAAGAAAACATGAAAACACTTGCATAAAATAATAAAGAGTAAAATGAGCAGAGCCAAGAGAACATTGTATGTAGTAACAGCAATAATGTTTTAAGAATGTCTTTGAGAAAATAAATTATCCCATATAGGGATACACATACACAATACATCTTTACATTGATATATACACATGTGTATGTATGTATATGTCTGTATACATACATACATATATACATATATGTCAAATAGTAGTCATTTCTAGGTCAGGAGATGCAAGAAAAATAAGAAAAAGAAAGAAATTTACATGATAATTTTATTATATATTTCAAGGGAATAACAAGTTGTACATAATAAATTTGCAGTTTCACATGCAATCATTTTTATTATACTGTTATGAAAATGCTTGTTTTATTCTATAAATAAAAAATGAAATATTTTCTTAAAAATATATACCTTATAAAACATTGACAATGCTCATAAAGACTATCAGTTGTCCACATAATTATACTCACACTGATTAGATATATTTGGTATCACTGAAACAGGAGGTACTTTGTGAAAGGAATGTTAATGGGACTAAAACAAGGGAGGATACGAAGAAGCTCTGATATCAAATCACAGGGGCAGCCAGGTGAATTATAACATTTCAAACCTGAAAGGAAATTGAATTTGCCCCTCTTCCCTTCCAATAATCCCTTCAGCAAATAACCAGCAAGTGTTTGGCCAAGACTTTTTTTAAGATCCTCTCCAATGGGACTGAGGGTTAGGGTAGAGGCAGACTTTGTTTTCCATTGCAACTTTGGATAACTGCAATTGTTAGGAATCCTTTTTTCTAGTTATCTTCTCTTTTCTTTCTACCTCCCTTTTTTCCTTCCCTCTTTTCTTCCTTTCTTTCTCCTTCCTTCTCTTCCTCCCTTCCTTTCCTCCCTCCCTTGCTCCCTCTCTCCTATATTGGTAATGGAATTTGGAGATGCTCCTGTATTGGCTTGGTTTTTGGGTTTAGTGTTGAAACCCAGAGCTTGTGAATCCCACTTGTGGGATGGACTTCTTGAAGTGAAGAGAGATGGCTGAACTGGGAGGAGCTGTGAATTGGGAGAGAGGCTCAAGCCTAGAGAAGGCCAGAAGGAATTTGGGAGAGCAGTATCCAGTATCATGGAGCCTGAGTTGCTGAGAGAAAGACTGCTGAGAGCTGTTGGAACTGGCACCTGGAACTGCCACCCGGAACTGCCAAGTACTGAGGAGGCATGGCTGTGATGCCGGTATTTTGTCTGTCTGTTTTGATGTTGTTTTGCCAGATTCACCTGATGGTGAAAGACAGTGCTGCTGTTGTAGAGGTCCTGGAACCTGGCTGTTGGTTCAGAAGCCCTGAAGGAGGATTTTCTTGTGGTACCTGCACAGAAATCCTGGAAGAGGGCCTTGCTGATGTTTTCAGGGGTTCTGGGACTGTTCTACAGGCAGAGAGTGACTTGATGAGGACACTGGCTATGCCTTTGTTGAGCCTTGTCTCCTCAGGAACTGAGATTGCTAAGGGCTTGCCTCAAGTGAAGATGAAAGAAGGACCTTTCCTTGGGTAGTCAATGCTGAGTTTAAATTTGTTGTAACTCAAGGTTGGATGGCCTTTTGTGTTCTCCTGCCCCTTTTGAGATTCAGGGCTGGGAAGGCTTTTCTTTGTGCTCTGTGATTGACCAAATGAATGTACTCTGTTTATGGTTGGAGACTAATCTCCATTTGAGAAGACACTTTTGACTGACTAAATGAATACACTGTCTAGAGGTGGAGTAGATCTGGATTGAATTGAGAATTTACTTGCTAAAGGAACAAGTCACACTGTATTTTGACTTTCTCTCTTCTGTGAATGTTTGCTGAATAAATGGGGTTTACTATGCTGGTAATCCAAACCTTGGAAGTTGCCTTTGCTCGGCATTACAGTCCTCCATCATAAACTCTGCTCTCTGCCAAAAAAAAAAATGGCCAGTATTCTGTATATCAAGGGTATCATACAACTTTATGATCCCAGAAGACTGAATCTGAGCCTTTAGGGAAATAAGACAACTACTTTATGGGATGGTTGATATCACAAGTTCATCTGATATTGGTCAGGAGAAGAGCAAATATCTCTACCCAATTAGTGTGAGTCTACCCCACCACAAGACTAAGGTTCACATGGAAAATAGGAGAATGGAGTCTTTTATTCATATTCTCTTCCTTTCTTGAGGGTGAAAAGGCATTCTGTATCTTTGTTTATAGGTCAAAGGAGATAAAATGGTTCAAGGTGAAAAGTTGCCAATGCCAGGATTGTACCACCATAGAGCTCAAATTACATTTGATAAGGCTTCTGGACATAGAGACCATTGATTTCTCAGTTTATATTACAACTATTCCAACATAATAGGTCTCTCTTTAATTCTATGTGTTTTTATTTGTGTATTATTCTGAAATGTCTTCAATAGGTTCCACCAGACCATAAATGGAATACAAAACCTTTAAGAATAGCAATTCTAAACCTGGCTAAACCCTTTAATATGTGGAGGTAATGACTGGACCAACACTTCTCCTAGGATAAATGTGAAAAATTTCCCATCATCCTCTTCAGTATCATTTCCTGGTCATTGCTCTGTGGCTACAACCATAATATTATTTGTTACAGCCCATGGATGACAGAGTCTGAGAGTAGGATGAGATCTTAGCAGTCATATAGCCTAGCTTCCTCATTTAACAGAAAGAAAATCCTGATCCACACAAATTTAACAACTCATCTAAAAAGTGATTTGTAAAAGATAGAATCATTCAGGAGTAAACTAGAAGTCATACCTCAAAAACTATATTGAGGTATATTGTTTCATTCGTGACACAGGAAAAAAGTCATTTGCCATAAGATTTTCCTTCCTAGTTATTTAACTTTTTTTTGCAACTGTCCTTTACAGTTTTCATGAACTTTCAAGTGGAATGACTAGCCATTTTGATTTCTTGTGTACCTGGGATACTATAAGCTATTTTAGACACAAGACCTTGGCTTGCATAAATTCAATATCTCCTTCTAAGGAAAGAATTGTGTTCTGCTCAGAGTGGATGACTAAGAAAACATTGTTAAGGATGAATTCTTTCCAGAGTGAGGGTTTTAGTACCATCTTAACATTTAAAACTGTATACAATGTAGTCCTCACTTAGGTTTCTTAAACCATTGGACATTACTCCCCCTCCTATTTCTCTGTGACGTTAACAAACTGGATTTTTTCTGTTCATGACAAATGATGGTCTCCCTCCCCTGTCCCTGGTCTAATCTTTTACGTTGGTCATCTCACATTTTTTTTAAATGAACTACCTTATGGTATCCTTCTCCTCCTTTTAGATGCAACTCAGACACCATCATTTGTAATCCCTTTTCTTAACCTCCCCAAACTAGTGTCCTCCAACCCAATCTATCATAAATGATTGATTTCATATTTTAAAGATCTATGATTGAATCAGACTGGTATTTATTCCCTAGAACTACCTTCCAGCTTTTATTTCATTTAAAGGTAGTTCAGTGGGGGTGGCTAGTTGGCATAGGGAATAGAGTGCCAGCCCTGGAGTCAGGAGGACCTAAGTTCAAATCGAGCTTCAGATACTTAACACAAAATGCAATACCTCTTGGCTTTACTGCAAAACCATGGATTGGGCAAAGCTGACAATAAAAATGGAAAAAAAAAAAGACATGCTTGAGCATCTGGAGAGATAAAAAAAGGTCAAGAGTCTTAAGGGGACAAATGAAAATAAAAAAAGGTGATAAAAAAGGAAACATGATAGAATGTAACCCTAAAGGAGAAAAGTCAAAGTGATGGTGGCAAAAAGTCTGAGTGTCAGTGTGAAAAAGTATGTCAATTCTCATTCAAGGCATTATATTTAAGAGGTATGAGAAAATGCATAAAGTACCAATAGGTTTCATATCCTTAAGTGAGGACAAAAAGATGAAAAGAATGTGAGAAAAATAAATCAAAGATAAAATGGAGATTGGTAACAGAAGAAAAGTATTCCACTGGGAATAGTGGAAGAGATGCCAGCAGAAGGACAGGACAGGGAAAGACATTGAGGAGGGTGGTTATAAACTGTCCATCATGGATCTATAATTAAAACTTATCTATCTTTGTATGACCTAAGAGAGTATGTGGTTTATTGGCATCAGCTGTGAGAAACTAAGATTATGCAGAATCGCGTGTATAGTACAGTGAGTTAATATAGGCAAAATTCAGTCTTCTTAGTCAAACCTTTTTACTAAGCTGCTTTCAGGAAAGTTTTTTTTTTAATTAACATTTGTACTTTTAGTTCAATAACTCTTTTTTTAATTCTATAGGAAATTCGAATTTCAAATATGTTCTCTAAAATCTTCACAGATACTGACGTTAGCTAAAGTGTAGAAGAAAATACAACACTGTTTTTGAATAGTTAATCAGGTTTGATTTCCTTCATCATTTCACTATCTTTGTTATTCAGGGTCCTGAAGGAACAAAAAAAAAATAAAAATTAAAACCCTCAACTTGTTTTAGAATAATGTGGGACTTCAGTATCATTCTAAAGTAACAAAGCTATGAAAGGAGGAAAAATCTGACTAACACTGATAAGGACAATGAGAAATTTTATAAGGTAGTATTTGAAAGATTTGAGAATAGTTTGGTTCTGGAATATAATGGGCATTTAATAAAAATAGTTGAATTATGTCTTCATTTGGTAGCAGTTTAATATGAGGGTAACAACACACTTTTAGATTCATAAAGCTGAACATGACATTAGTCTTTAGAAATTAATTATATTTGTTTTATTTAACAAAAAACCATCTTTCCCCTGCCCACTACTGAAAAACCCTTGAAACAAATATAAATGGATAAACAAAACAATTCCTTTATTGATCATCTACAAAAATGTATTTCTCATTCTGCACATCGAGTTCACCACATTTTTGCTCAATGTTTGGTACTATGTTTCATCATTACTCCTCTGAAATCATGATTGGTCATTGCACTGATCAGGTTTTTATTTTAAGTCACTTTGTCATTATAATGTTTTTCGTTACCTTGTTTTATATTGTATAAATTGTCTTCTTGGTTCCAATCACCTCACTCTTTATCAGTTCGTAGTAGCCTTCACAGATTTTTCTGAAACTATCCTCTTAATTTCCTATACACAATACAGTTCGATCCCAATTATATACTATGATTTTTTTTATTCATTCCCCAATTATTGGATACATACTCTTTTAATTTATGGTCCCATGCCACCATAAAAGATCTGTAACATACTCTGTGTGTGCGTGTGTTGCATTTTTCAACAGTTTTTCTCTATCCATTAATAAAAGTGTATTTTTCTCATTTGTTGTTATTCTTGATATTGACAAAGTGAAGAATATTTATAGTTTTTTTTTCTAAAATTGAATCATTCCTGAAATCTTGGTATAAATCCAACTTTGTGTTGCGTAATCACTTTCCTATTTTTTTCCATCGAAGTTAGTTATATACATCCATACATATCCCTGTATAACATGTACTATATGATATGTATTCAGTATGTATACACACATACATTATTTCTGTGTAATCTACATGCTTAATATAGTCTGCAGGACATTAGGATTTAGGAAGCAGTCCATCTCAGGTTCATGGTCATAATTAAGAGGCTACAATAATCTCTGGGTGTTTTAGGAGTTGTAGGAATATGGAGACAGAAGAGAACGGAGTCATTTTTAGACTCTGGATAGATACTGTTTGCTGGACTCTATACTATCTTAAAGACCACTACAAACAGCACTTAGAGGATGTACAGACTGTGAGTGAAAGCAATAGAGAGAGGAGTGAAAGTACGTGTGAGGTATACAAACTTTGGGAATGATGTGGTTTGTGAGGTGTTCTATAGAACTATGATGCAAACTTTCAGATTCAGGGCATGAAAAAACTTTGAGGGGATTGAGATAAGCCTCTCATTTCTTTGGAAAGATAGAATAAAAGAAACAAATATGCAAACCATACCAATAGATTTTTCAAGAGAGGAAAAAAAGAACAAGAACAGAGATTCTGGAACAGAGTTTATTACCTTTTGAAACAGAAATACCTCAAGCATTATCACTGTCTCTCCCTCATGAAGAGATCTTTTCAAAGTCTTTTTTTTTTCCTTTTTGGAAAGGGATTAGTGTTTTCCTTTTTGCATTTGATGAAGGGATACTGAAAAATATCTTTCAGTTGTATTTTGTGTCTTTTATGCATATGAAGGGAATTGACTTCATTTGATGAGAATGAGAAATAATCTATAATTCTCAAGATATTTGAGAAAAGTTTTATTTTGATATTTCCTACTAAAGATTTATTGAATGTACCTTCATGGTTACCTGGATCAGAACTTATTCCTGTTGCTTATTGATCGGATCAGTTTTTAAAGAGAAAAGAAATCAAGCAATAATGGAAGATCTGACTTCCTCAAAGTCACTATTGTTTCCTTCTTTTC
>CM053583.1:17384827-17403591 GCA_028627135.1 Pseudochirops cupreus | reverse complement strand
CGCATAGAGTCAATAGGATATTGCTTTTTGCATCCCTCTGCAGCTAAAGGTAACAGATTCGTTCTGTTGAGGCCTCCTCGCATATGATGATCCTTAAAAACCTGGTGTACAAAAGGATTCTGAATGATGCTTATGAATTTTAAGCAATTCACTCTATCCAGGGCTATTCTTGGTTCCTTCATCAGTGATTCTTACTATCTAAGATACTAAAGACTTTCCTGCTATTTGGGTGAATCTACTCAATATATCAGTAATCTCCTGTTGAGTGAAATCCTCAGTTGTCTCCCTGGACTCAGTTTGGCCCTGGTGGTTCTCTTGTCTTCCTCTTTTTATGGAGAGAATTTCTGCATTAGAAGACTCCTCATCTGACCTTGTTCCATTCTCCCCATACACATTCTCCTGGCAGCTATGGAAGCAACTCTGCCCAGCTTGTACAAAAGCTGCATGGACATTCCTTTTGCTAATTTTTTTGTTTCCTTTTAGCTACATGAACAGTAGCTTGCTCTTTCACCACTTGAGACCCTTCAACTTGCTCTTTTGAATGGCTATGTCACAGAAGAATCCTCAGGCAAACCAGCCGACTCCCTAGACATCTGACCTTTTTCCTCCAGCAGCTTATCTCTACATTCATGCATAAGATGATAACTTGTTAGCAGGACCCAGCCTCTCCTGCACACTTCTGCCAATTCTTTGCCTGGTTCTATTGGTATTCCTTGCAAACATCTTTCCAAATCTACAAGTTCTCCCTCTTGTAGCCTTGGTTCCCAGTTTTTACAGGATCCTGTGCTTTTGGCCCATTCTCTGGCTAGAGAGGAATAAGACAAATCTTCCCATCATGGGATAGCCATTTCTCCCTCTAAAGCCCCCACCTCCACCACTTCCAAATAGAGGCCTGACATTTTATGATTCCACCCTTGTCACCAAATGTATCAACAATGCAGTATTCACAATGCCCATGGTAACTATAAATAGGCTTACATGGTTATTAATCACAAAATGTAACAGGCTTTCTACATGGGGGATATAGCTAGAACATTTATTCAATACCAGAAAAGTGAGTCCCAAAACCAGAAAGTCAAAGCCATCACAGAAGCTATGGAGTTGGCACATGTAGTTAACGCAGTAAACACCCACATTCTCAAGCCTTCAAAACAGAACAGGCTACCTCTGACAAAGATCCTCCTCTCCTCACTCATGGCAATACTCAGCATCCACACAGCTCATTCCCAGCAGCTACAGCCCCACTGCAGTTCCCATCCCTAGCAGTCCTAAGCAGGAGTCCTTAGCAGAAATTCTGGCTGGCTCAAAAAAAAAAAAAAGAAAAAAAAAAGGAGTTCACACCACCTTCACCACTACTGTTTCCAGTCACCATGCTGGCTCCAGCTTGGCTCCAGCTTCCTCCTGCCCCACTCCTTCCTACTACATCAGCAAGTTCAAGGGGCATGGAAGATCTTCAAATCCCATAATCATTGCATTACTCCACTTCTCTTACTTGGGTTTTAAAATCGTTCTTGAGCTTCTCCATGGCCTGTGACCAATTCATATTTTTCTTGGAAGCTTTTGATGCAGGAGTTCTGACTTCATTGTCCTCCTTCAGTTCCATGCTTTGATACTTTTTGTCCCCCGAAAAGGAATGTATGGTTTGATTGTGCTTCCTTATCCTGCCAACTACTTGACTTTTGAGCTCTTGGCCATGGTAGAACTCTTTTATTTTCTCTTTGGTGTTTATGGGTCGAGGAGTTTGGAAATTGCCACAGGTGCTCATGATTCACTCTCCTGAAGTCTGCTCACCATTTCATATCTGAGTGTAAATGACAGCTCCACACAATGTAAATTCTGTGAGGGTAGGATTTTTTTTTTATACTTTATACATTCATCTTCTAATACAAATCCTGCCAGATAGTAGAATACACATATGTATACATATACAGATATATACACATGCACACACACTTACACATACACATACACATACACATATCCACATCCATATTCATATCCATGTCCATATCCATATCCATATCCATATCTATATCCATACATCTGTATAGGTGGCCCAGTGGATTGAATTCAAATTCTGCCCTGGTTGCTTCCTGCTTCATGACTATAGGAACCTTACTAAAACTCTCAGTATCACTTCCCCCAATTATAAAATATGAGCAAGTATAGAACCTACCTCATAGATTAGGTAAGATTAAAGCAGATACTCAACGTTAAGTGCTTTGAAAACCTATAAGCAACATACAGTCATTGTTAATAATTTGCTACTGCTGCTACTGCTCATGTCATCAAGGTCGGTATTATCTCTTTAAACACAAATTAATCTCATAAGCAGAAGACTACATGGGCAAAAGAGGGACATTTAAGGGAAAGATTGGCTCCAGATGGCCAAACAAGCCCCTCCCCCACTAAGGTGAATAAATAAATAATCTCTGAATCTTTGCTAATTGATCTATTTTATGAAAGTCTTGCAAAAAGTAAATGGTTAATAAATATTTTGTTGATACATCGATTGAGGGAAAGCCTTTTGCCAATACAAGGTGAATGACTCATGCAGAAAATTCAAATGTTCAAATCATATTACAAAATAAATTTTTATTTTAAATCATTTCTACCTAAATACAAATCTTAAAATATAAGATTTTCTTCTTTTGTCATTTTATACATAAACAAAAACCTTAAGCTGAGAATTCTATCACCATCCATGAAATGAGTATCATGCAAGTGTCAGTGAAGAGTAAAAGTTCCTTAGTCCAGTGGTACTGGTACAGGAATACTCAAACTAATGGGAAGTATTTTGATGCCTATACTTGCCACCTATGTTTTGCATGACATTTCCACATCAATTCCCAACAATGGGTCTTTTTAAATGAAAAATAGGAGCCTAGATGACCTGTCCTCTAAGATAACTTCTACTTCTAATACTGTAACCAAAAGAAAATAGGAAAAATGAGGTTGAGGAAAAGATATTTTTAAAAAATGAAAATCTTTAACCTAATGAAATTGAGCCTACAATTTTGAATTCCCATTGTTGCTTCTCCCACTGTCCAATTCCTCTACCAAAGTTTACTCCTTGAATTTGCTTGGAATATTTCACTTTAGAATTTGTTTGCTTTGTTTCAGCAGGAATTGGAATATACTTTGTTAAGAAATCATGGCAAATTAAATATCACTTTATTAGATATTTAATAATTATACATATACATACATACATATACATACACATATACATGCATACATGCATACACACACACACACACACACACACATATATATATATATATATATATATATATATATATATATATACACACACACACATATATAATATTTGCCTGACATTTTCTAAGACAGCAAGGCAGATTGTGGTCTTCTTAAAGAACTTTACGGGACCACCAAAGGTGACAGAGTGAGCAAGTGAAAGAGAGGGAGAGAGAGAGAGATATTAAGAAGGAACAACTACCAATTAGTATCATTATAAACAATTATTGGTAACATTTATATGTGGGATTTTAAGATTTCCATACTATTTTACAAATATTGCCTCATTTTACCCCTATGATAACCTTTGAAAGAATTCCTACTATTATCACATTTTATGGATGAGGAAACTGAAGCAGATACAGGTTAAGTAACTCACCCAGAGTCACAAACCTAGTAAATTTTTGAGGCTGGATTTGAGCTCAGGTTTTTGCTAATGGATGCAGGGCTCTATTCACAGCACAATCTACCTGCTTATTCTTGAGCAACAAAAAGAGAAGACAAATATCTTTCAAATGGAAATAGGTTTTGAGGAACATAGTGTCATTTTCTAGATATCTGGTTGAGCAGCAATTTGATTCTACTGACCTAAAAATGAGAGAGACTGAAAAGAATGGAGTAAGTGAAACAGAAGAAAGGGGAAGGATACCAAAAAGGAATCTGCCTTTTACTTTGTCTAGTCTACAATGTCAAAGATGTTCATATATCCCTGTCATGTTGAACACTTTACCCATTCCTCTTTAGCTCTCAACTATATCCCTTTGCTTTAACATAGTAATGACTAATAATATCTAACATTTACAACGTTGATATGTCATGTACCATCTGAGGTGCTTTACAATTACTTTTTCATTTGATCTTTACAGCTTCCTCTAGGAGGTAGATGCTATTATTTTCTTCATTCTCCAGATAAGGAACTGAGGCAGACAGAGGTTCATTTACTTGCTCAAGGCTACATTGTAAGTGTCTGAGGCCTGATTTGAGCTCAGTTCTTCTTGACTCTATGTCCAGAGCTCTAACCACTGTGCCACATAGCTGCCAGAAATTATCTTATATTTGTCCTCCTACATGAAACGTTTACTGATAATCTCTCACATGATAATTCTCTTCTCTGAATTTCTATTGCACCAAATTTCACATGGCCTATCATTTGATTTTGACCTCTCTTGGATTCAAGTATGATCATTTCAATATATCAGCAAGGGGGTCACCAATACTTTGGTTTCAAGGAGATGCTACATGAACCTAGTTACTGTGCCAGAGTTGTGGTGGTGTAGGGATCATGGGATATTTGAGAGTCAATAGATGATTTTTCTAGGTATAGGTTTTCTCAATACATTCACTAAATTAAAAATTAGTTTGGGCTTACAGTCTTTTAACAATGAACACCTAATAATATTCCTAAGAAGTTAATGAGTTTCCCAATATTTGGTGCCTTTGAGCAGGGCCTGCATGACCATTTGATAGGAATATCGCTGAAAAAAAATCCTGCTCAGTTAGAGTTAGGATATTTAGAGTTTAGAGTTATTCGAGTTAGATCATTGTGTGATCTCTGATGATCTTTCAGTCTCTGAGATTCTGTAATTCCCCTTTCAGTAAGCCAATACCATCCATGGATTTTTTTAGTCATACATATTTTTCATAAAATTCTTAGTTTATTTTAAAATTCTGCTTGAATTTCCAGTGTTTAGTAAAATGTCTGCCATATAGCAACTGCATAAGGATGTTGTTTTGACTGACTCAATTATACCATCAAATATCTGAAACCTTTCCTGTTGTCTCCTTTTCCTCCCAAATGGAAATGCACTCTGCTCGCTTATTGCATTTTCTATATATTTAGTTATGCACAGAGTATCTCCTTTAATAGCTTTAATTAAATTAATTTAATTTCATTTAATAAGCTTCTTGAGGAAAGATGCTCTTACATTTTTTGTACTCTTTGCACCAAGTTTAGCGCTTGGCAAATAGTAGATGCTAATTAAATGCTTATGAATTGACTGATTTGCTTTATTTGGGAGACGATTATTCTACTAATACATTGTTGAGATGAGTAGATGTAGAAATAATGAATATTCTCTTTAAAATGTGGTTGAGGAAAATTAATAATAGACATGATCAAAAAGCTCAGTTTCCTAATATCTAACCTTCAGCTGAGAGCAGATAAGAGGAGCAGGAGGGAGAAGGTACAAGAAAAGAGGATCTCAGAAAGATAAACACACCTCATTTTTCTTTTCAAATTGATGAACATGTTTATCACAGGTGTAGTTAGGAGGACAGATTTTTCAGAATGCCTTTGAAAATCTATAAAGGAGCACGGCAGAGCCCTTCATATATGAATGAGTCTCTTAGTGTTCTCAGAGATGGTGTCATTTGTGAAGTGATATTCAATCCTCATAAAGGTGAGGGGAAAAGCTTTGAAGGCCTAATTTGAAAACATCCCAATTTTGTCTAATGCTGGCATCAGTACAAGTCAGAACTGTTTGGCTAAGGAGGTTTGTTGTAATACCAACCAAAGCCAAATGAATTGAACTATGTCCACACAAGGGGGATGATCTTCAGTCCCTCTGAGACTGAGGCAGTTGCAGAATTTTGAAGGAGTCTACATAAATATCTCTTAGAATAAAAGATACCCATTTGGCTCTGTATGTTCTATGCAGAAAAGAGTTTGAGAAAAGGGGGGTAGAACCACAAAGATACATCTATAAAACAGGAGGAATAGTTATTATAATAATAATAATAATTATTATTATTATTGATAAAAAGTTTTAAAAATTGAAATGAGATATAGCTGTGAGTCTTTTTCTCTGACAAGGGCAGAATTACCATATGACATCACTTCTAGAAGTTTCTGAAAATGTCTCTAATTCTTACTGAACTCAATCTCCCATTTATTGAGAGCAGATCCTGGTTTTACAGCAGTTTACTACAGATGCGTCATCATCTAAGATCACAAGTTCTTTCCACCAAAGCAATTAACAGATATGGAGATGGCAACTCTGTGTTGGAGGCAGGTGTTCAATACTAACTTGGCCAAGGTAAGTTTTTCAGCATGTTTAATATTTTTGTTTACATGCACTTGTAAGAAGTATATAATTTGTCCCTAAGCTCAATGTGTTCACCCTCCTATTTTCCAGCTAGATCAGTATATGGAAATTCTCCCATGAATCTTACATTATCTATGCAAGGAAGGGATAAAAATAAAATATTGACAGAATCTTTTCCAAGTCATCTCTGTTCTCAGGCATAGATACTCATAGCCCTCCAGGGTCCTATTGAGTCAGAAGGGTACTGAGGGTTATATTCTATATGTATATATGCAAATTTGCACCAGTTACACACCTATGGCAGTTTTTCTTCCTTCCTTCCTTCCTTCTTTCCTCCCTTCCTTCTTTCCTTCCTTCCTTCTTTCCTTCCTTCCTTCCTTCCTTCTTTCCTTCCTTCCTTCCTTCCTTCCTTCCTTTCTTCCTTCCTTCCTTCTTTCCTTCCTTTCTTCCTTCCTTATTTCCTTCCTTCTTACTCCTTCCCTTTCTTTCTTCCTTTTTTCTTTCTTTCTTTATCATGACAGTCCCTCTGGGACAAAAAAGGAAGTCAGAGCTTCCTATCCCACAGAGTTTGTTTTTTTGGTGTAGATGGACAAGATTCAAGGTTTTCTTTGCTGAAATCTCTTTCCATGTACACATCCTGTCATGGGTGGGGGTTCTCTGAGGTTAAAGGAGTGCTGTCTGATAAAAACAAACAAACACTCTCCCTACTTATTCTTCATCCCTTTATCATTTACCATTTTCATAATACTATTGTAATTGTTTCCTTAACTTGACATCTAATCATATCACTCATAAATCATATCATATATCCTCCTTTTTGATACATCCTGTGCATTATACTTCAAATGATCATTTTATTAATTTATTAACAGGGTCACAGAACTAATCAGTGTTTGAGGCCAGATTTAGCCCAGGAATCTGAGTCTTCCTGACTCCAGACCTACCACTCTTTCCATTGTGGCATGTAGGTGCCCAGAATTTTAGCTGGGACTTGAAATAAATCACAGAAGCAAGTAGGTGAAAAATGAAAAGGGAGAGCATGCTAGTAATGGGGGACAGTCATCAAACATTCCCACAATCAAGAGATGAGGATGGATTGCAATGTGGACATAACTGAGTCAGGGAGAAAAAAAAAAACTAGACAACTATTGCAGAGGCAGGTGAAAGGTGACAACAGATTTGAATAAGAAGTAAAGGGTGTGGCCCCCTGACATGTCCTTCAATCACCGAAATTTTGTCATTCTGTGTAACATCATTGTGCTTTCTCTTCTTTAGTACATGTGATGTTGTACATAGGATCAAAGTGAAACTCTCAGGACCCAAGTTGAAAAGTCATCAAAAATATGTAGATAAATGGATAGATAGATGGACATAGATATCTATGTATTTCCATCTCTCTGTGTTATGTAATTCCCTGACGTGTTTACTTTTTTATCTGGCGTTCCAGGAAGGTGATAATGGTTTCTGGTTTTGCTCATTCTTTTGTTGTTGTTGTTGTTTTTTTTCATTTTCCAACATAGCTTTTAAAATTATTTCCCTAGTAATTCTAGATAATCTCACATTCAGCATGAAATTTTTAGTGAATTCTTGGTCTGGTCAATCTATTCTTTTTGACATAATTTTCATGATGATTCTTTCATCTCCTTTTATCCCAGATATAAGAATAAGGCATAAATGTGGTGACAATTTGTTTATTCATAATGTTCACCTCTCATTATTTTTTTTAAAAACACACATTTAAGAGATATATTCAGTTTTCTATTAGTAGGCTTCTTACAAAATTCTTTAAATCCCCTTGGGATGATGTTGGGTCTCATTATTTGATTTGGTTTCATGTGAGATGAAATTATTTGCATATATATGCATATACATACATATATGCATACACATATGTGTATCTATGTATATACTTTCAAATTGTATACTCTTTCAACCACAATAATACTTGCTAAACATTTATGGCAAAGTGGTCATGATTTATGGGGTAAATTGGTAGGATAATATTTGCCCTTTTCCTCTTAGCATTTTCAATATCATTTAAAAGCACAATATTTCTCTACCAGTTGTTAATACAGATCCTGATCCCTTTGTTCCCCAAAAGAAACTTAAAACTGTTTGAGGCGTAGTGTGTGATGTGATGTGTATGTGTGTGTGTGTGTGTGTGTGTGTGTGTGTGTGTGTGTGTGTGTGTGAATGTGTGTGTGTGCAATATTTAAGACCTTTATCCATATCCTCATTGTGGCAGGGTTATTCACTCCAACTTGTATCCCATAGATACATTTCTGGGTATCACCCAAAATGAGAGAAACCTTCTATAGCATGAATAGTTTAATAACAAAGGTCAAATAATCCATTTTAAAGACACTTCTCCCTTGTTGCCTTTCCAGGTGCCCTGTGATCATGAAATCATTGATCTTTAAGTCTGAAATTATGGAAAATCAGAGTTATGTTACTGAATTCATCCTCCTGGGACTCTCACAGACTCCAGATATTGAGAAAATACTGTTTGTTGTTTTTTTACTTTTGTACCTTGCAACTCTTGTGGGAAACTTGGTTATTATTTTGACAATCACCAACACTCCCTCTCTCCTAGGCTCTCCTATGTACTTCTTCCTAACCTTTTTGTCTTTCTTTGATGCATGTTTCTCCTCTGTTGTTACCCCCAAGGTAATAGTTGACTCCATCTATGTAAAAAACACCATTTCCTTCGAAGGCTGCATGACACAGCTCTTTGCGGCACACTTCTTTGGTGGTTCTGAGATGATTGTCCTCACATTCATGGCCTTTGATCGATATGTTGCTATTTGCAAACCATTGCATTATGTCACTATTATGAATAAGAGGCTGTGTGTTCTACTGGTTAGTGTAGCCTGGGCAGGAGGATTCTTTCATTCCTTGATCCAGGTTCTATTCATGCTCCAGTTGCCTTTCTGTGGTCCCAATGTAATTGATCACTTTATTTGTGACTTGTATCCTTTGTTGAAGCTGGCCTGCACTGACACTCATAGCCTTAGTCTCATGGTTGTTACAAACAGTGGGCTAATCTGTACAATTAGTTTTTTTCTCCTGCTTATCTCTTACGGGGTCATCCTACACTCATTGAGGAAATACAATACTGAGGCTCGGCATAAAGCCCTTTCCACCTGCGGTTCCCACATCACAGTTGTCGTTTTGTTTTTTGTTCCATGCATATTTGAGTACGCACGGCCTCCATCGACTTTTTCCTTTGATAAAACGGTGGAAATATTTTACACTATTCTAATACCTATGTTAAATCCATTTATCTACACTTTTAGAAACACAGAGGTAAAAAATGCCATGAAGAAGTTATGGACCAGATCTGCCATTTCTATCACAAAATAAGTGATGAAAATGAAGTTTTCTCATCTGAGATGTATGTTTTAAAAAGATCAGGGCTGATTCACTTTTATGTAACAAGATGGCAAATATCATACATGAGATATTAGATTAGGAGCAGGCATAGGATTAAAGTATTGATGGGCTTTGAAACACTGCAATCTGATCTCTTCAAATAAGTAAGTCATTTCTACTGTGGAGGGTGTGATTTAAGTCTCCACATATCTGAAGGGCATTCAAAGGGAATTGAACAGGTAAAAGTATTTATCAGGTATCAACTCTCTACTGGATATGATGGTAGGCAGTGGGAGTTAAAGAAAAATAAAAGATAAAACTGAAAGGTTTTCTGCCTTCTGGGATCAGGCAACATATATTTATGTAAGTGTGTGCCAAATATATATGTATTCAAAATAATTAAAAATTTGGGGGGAAAACAAATGGTAGAATCAAGAAGTGCTTAATGTGGCACTTGACCAAAACTTTGGGGGAATCAGCAAGTATGAGGTGAACCTGAAGAGGAAGCATAATGTTTCATGTGAACAGATGAGGGCAGTAGAGAGTCATTTGTCCAACCAGTAAAAAGGAATGAGCCTGGTTGTCTATATCATAAAGTCTGTTAAGAGGAGTAATGTAAGAAGAAAAAAAAAAACTAAACATAAAATGTCACTTCATAAACAAATTCCTTTGTCCTAATTTTCTCCCTTTTAAAATAAAAGAGGTAAACTCAGTGACTTCTCAGATATCTTATGTACTTACGTATGTGGCAGCTGGGATATTTCACTGGGAAAAAAATCATTCTATTTACACCCTTTTCATTTTTCCTCACTAGAATTCAGCTCATCCATTCACACTGGAAATGCATGCATTCACATTTAGGTGATTTTTTTTAAAGCTCAGTTTAGGTCATAAAGTTGGATGTCCAGCTCACTAAGATCATTGTGGACCAAAAAATGTCTGATGATTTCCTCTTTTAGAAGGGATAATTTTATATGGGCAATGAGGGAGTAGTTGAGAAAGAAGATTCCAGCATTAGTCAGAAAGATTCTTGAGTATATTTAGAACATTTTGAGGATACTATGTGTATTTTCATTGTGAAGGTCAATTAAAATAGAAACTACCTTGAATTGATGAGACCAGGGGTGGGGAACCTTGTAGAGCCTTGAGGCCAAATGTGACAGGTTCCCCACTCCTGGACTAAATCTTTGTGCAGAGCTAAACATGTGCCTATATATTCCATGACAAAATAGCCAGCACTGTATTGAGATTGCCTTCTGCCTAGCACCTTCCAAGCTATACTGTCTTTGGTGTGATGTAGTGGTAGAGGATCTGCACCCATTAATTCTCCCATTCATTTCATAAAATTTGACTTTTCTATATATCAGTGGTAGGTCATGCTGGCACTGTTATAGACACATTTGCAGTAGTTTTTTTTTTTTTAACCTCATGATTCTAGAAGAAATTTTTACCAAAACCCTATATCCTCAATAGACCATATTCCACCAAATCTATTCCTAATAGAGGCATTAAACTCTAGGTTATTGGAAGAAATGAGAAATGATGTTAAAGATTGTATAAGAAAAGAAAATTTATATTTTTAGTATCTTGAAAAAGATGTGAGTAAAGTATAATACATTGAAATCACCTAAATTCCAATTTATATTATTACTAAATACAACAACAATAATTTTTGGATAGTCAACTCACAGAGATTATAAATTAAAAAGAAGGTACCTTTGGTGAAGGATATTCCTCAGTTTCTCACTTTACTCTTTACAGAAATGAAAGTTTAGGTCCAATATCTATTCTTAACCTTTTTGGATACATAACATCATAAAAAGTGAAAACCAAACACAAAAAAAACCCCTCTCCTCTCCAAATTATAAATCTATCACCAAATAATTACTGAGTAACAGTCTAAGAATATGGAAATTAATAAACAACTATAAATAAAGAAAAAATTAAGATACTATCTTAGTTCTCTTACTTGTGAAGTACTTAGTTCTGTTCCTTGGAAAAACCTTCACAATGAAAATACACCAAGTACTTTGCCTTTACAGTCAAAGAATGAAAGTATTAGTTAGACCCATATGTACAAAAATATTTATTGCAACTCTCTTTGTGGTGGCAAAAAACTGAAATTAAGGGGATGCTCATCAATTGGGGAATGGCTAAACAAGTTGTGGTATATGAATGTAATGGAATACTATCATGCAATAAGAAATGAGGAGGTCTTCATATTCACCTGGAGAGGCTTATACAAACTGATACTAAGTGAGAAGAGCAGAACTGGGAGAAACTTGTACACAATCACAGACACATCGTATGTGTGACAACCAACTTTAATGAATTGGACTCTTCTCAGCAAAGTACAATTAGAAGACAACTCTGCAAGTATCAGGATGGAAGGAGATGTCTACATCAGAGAACGATCTACAAAGAACAGAGTTTAAATGGCGACTGAAGCAATTTATATGCTATCATTCTTTTCCATGTTTGGTTTTGTTTTTTCTTTTTCATTGTTCACTCCATTGGTTACAACCCTTCTTTACAACCAGACTAATGTCCAATGTGAAAGTATTTGCAGGTCCTATACTTGATTGTATGCACCCATGGGGAGGGGAGGAAAGGGAAGGGAGAAAATTTGAAACTCAAGGGATTGTGGAACTGAATCTTGTAAACTAAAAGTAAATAAACAAATCAATTAATAATAAAAAAAGAATGTATTAGTTAGAAGGGGCCTCACAGATCATCCAGTGTAATCCACACCCTAATAGGTTCCCTATTTTGACATATGTAATAGGTGGTCCTTCAACCACTATTTGCAAACCTTCAAGAGTTGAGATCCATTGCCTCCCAAGGAAATGGTTCTCCTTTTGGAGATATGAGATTATCTGAATTACTGAATTGTTACCAAGATTCTGGTTTTTCATGTTGGTTGGTGTTTTTGTGTTTTTTTCCCCACACCCACCCAAATTATGCCTTAATTTGCCTCTTAACCATTTCCACCCATTTCCCTGCCTTTGTTCTGAGATACCAAGGTGAACAAGCCTAATCCCTATCATGCATGACTTTTTAAATGTCTGAATATAGCAACCATAAACTTCCCTCCACCCGCACCTATATTCTCTTCTCATACTAATATCCTCTGGTTCCTTCAAATGACTCTCACATTATGGACTCCTGAACATTCACAAGCCTACTTGTCCTTCTTTCGATGTGCCCCAACCTCAAATTTCCTCATTGAGTTTCAAATGAAGTCTTAGTAGGGCTGAGTAGAGAAGAAACAGAATCTCTTTATTCCTTGTAACTTTATCTTTCTTAATCTTACATAAAATCACATTATATGGCTGCTGTCAGCTTCTGTATCTGTGATAGCAACAACAATAAATAGATGGTAGATAGATACATAGATAGATATCATTGATATGGCACTCTAGAATTGAGAAATACTTTTTACCTCTTATTCCATTTGATCTTTAAATTTAAACCTATACACCTTGACCCTGAGGCTCCTGTTCTCAGATACTGCCTTAAATACTATAATTTAACTAACTGTGACCCTGGGCAAAAAAAGTTAACCTTTCACAGTCCTAATTTCCTCAACTGGAAAGTGAGAATGATTAAAAAAAAAATCCCTACCTCAAAGGTTTAAATTCCACCTCTGCCACTGATCAGTTCTATGATTATGGGCAATTCACTTAATGTTTTTCAGTCTCAATGATCTCAATGGCAAAATGGAAGAATAATTGCTTCTTTCCCAATATTATTGGGAGGATTAAATGAAATAACATTTGCAATGTATTTCACATAATGTGAATCTCTAAAGAAATGCTAGCTATTATGGCCAGTATAAGAATTCAGATTTGTACCTACTTCACTTCATCTTTTGGATGTAGGACTGGAGGGAAGATAAGATGGTACCAAGTCCAACCACATAATATTACAGGTAAGGAAAAAGGACTACAAAAGTTAAGTGACTTGCCCAGGCTCACACAATCAGTTTATGTCTAAGATGTCATTTGAACCTATGACTTTCTGACCCTTAAGTTCATAACTCAACCGTTATACCAAATTGTGGCTTGTGCCTTCAAGTTTGATGGGCTTTCTACTATACCGAAGGGGAAAAATGCATGCATTAAAAAAAATAAGCAGATGAAAATATCTTCTGTTGTGTGGATCTGTTTTTAAGGCAAGACAAAAAGCTCTTATTAAGACATTGCTGTGTATCAGGAAATAAGGAAAATGTTGGGGATTCAAATACAAACAAATATAAAGATAGCCCCTGTCCAAAAGGAGCTTGCATTATAATGGAGCAAGAAAAAAACAACAAGCAAGTTGGAAAATTTGTGGGAGAGGAAGATAAGTTAACATGTAAGTAACATCATGTTAAAGTCTAAAATGTTGGAAAGATATCCAAGACGGGAACATGAAGCCTTTAAGAAGAGCTCAGAGGTGGGAGAACGGAGTTGGAAAGTTGAGACGATGAGCCAGGGAGTAAGGTGGTGGTTTAGGTATGGTGGGAAAAAATGTAGAAAATTATAGAAAGAGTAGAAAACCAAAAACTGATTTATAAAAGCTTGGATAATGCAACTAATAATATGTATGGAATTATACACACACATATACATATATAAGCATACACACATGTATATGTTATATACATATACATATGTGCACACATATTTGTAGTTGTGTGTGTCTGTGTGTGTGTAATTTTTTAGTTCTTTCTAAGGTAAATTGTAGGTAGAGTTGGCACAATACATCCCCCAAAACACTCGATCCCATAAATACAGCGTCTAGGGGAAATTTGGCTCGATATTCTAGGGAACTCATATGGCAAATTGGGGAACTCCATTCTGAATAATGGAAGTCATTCCACCCCCTGACCCAATCCATGGAAATCTCATGGAGCTCCCCTTAGATATAGTGTTTTTCTTGGCTCTAAAGTTAGTACCCTTGTAGACTCCATAGCAACTTTTCTCTACTCTGAAGATGTAACCTTCTCTTGGAATCTCACTTTCTTCAGTATGTCTAGTTTGTCCTTGAGTCACTCCCATTCTGGACACAGCATTACCAGGTGTGATGGGAAGCCCATGTAAGATATATGATCTTTCAAAATTAACAAAAGTTTCTTTTCTGGTCAAGTGAGGACAGAATATTTTCCCCCTGCTCTCAAGAGATGTCTTACCAAGGACTTGTCTAGGGACCCTTGCCACTTTCACTTCACTTTCTCACTCCTCCAATATGATCTGTGTATTGTTAAAACAGTAATCCTCTTATGCATAGTTCTGTTTACATTATTGCTCTGAAAGCAAATAGTTAACACGTAATCAATCTCTTCTATTACTTGATGAGTACAATTCAATTGTTTTTATGACTGGAATTCACAGTCATCAGTGATCTGTTGTCATCATACTTTTTCAAACTAATTGCATGTATTTTCCTATACACACACACTCTGTTCTTCAGTCAAATTGGAGAGCTATATCTTTCCCTAGCATACTCCAAACACAAGTTGTACTCTGAGGTCTTTGCACATTGTTTCAGGTTGGCTTCTATAATTTAAAGTCTTACCTTGTTACTTCATTTCTCTTGAACTCCTACCAATTTTTTAACTTCCAATGTCAATGATACTTCTTCCAGGAAGCCTTTTCTGATTCCAGATTGATAAATATCACTGCCAAGCAAAACAAAACAAAAAAACGACAACAACAAAAAAACCCATCTTTATTTCACTCTTTATTCCTTTTTTGTTCTTACCATGTTTCACATTGTGTTATCATTTTTATACATTTCATCATATCCTCCTCCTAACTTGAAAGCTAGATGAGGAATGAGCTTGAATTTGTCCCATGTTTAGTATAAGGTTTTGCATATAGGAAAGTCTTAGTAAAAACTTTTGTATTTTTGTGTTTCAGGGATACTGGACTAGGAATTAGGTAGAATTTGGATTAAAACTGATCTATTATACTTTATTGTATTGTTGTTTAGTTACTTTTCAGTCATATCCAACTGTTTTTGACCCCGTTTGGAATTTTCCTGGCCAAAATCCTGGAGTTGTTTGCCAGTTCCTTCTCTAGCTCATTTTACTGATGAGGAAACGGAAGCAAATGGGGGTAAGGGATTTACCCAGCCTCACACAGCTATGAAGGGCCTGAGATCAGATTTAAACTCAGGCAGGTGAGTCATTCTGACTCCAGGCAGATACTCTATCCACTCTGCCACATATCAGCTCTCTAATATTTAGTATTTCATGAAAATCATCCAGTAGCTCAAGCTTTTTGAGCTTTAATTTTTGCATTTCTGTGATGGTGGTGATGACATTTGCACTATAATTCTCAAATATTTGTTGTTATTGTGAAATGTGATGATATGTAAAAAAATTAAAAGCATTAAATTATAATAGAAATGCCATCACTGTCATAATCTGAAGGATAAAATTTAACTAGTAGAGATCTATTCCTTTGATTTAAACATATAAAATAAACAATGGCAATGTAATATATGAACTACCTAACACATTAATGGGAATGGGAACTTAGAATCATAGGTCTTAATAGGAGTTTGGGTATCATTTAGTTTTACATCCTCTTTTTTCCTCAATAAGGAAACTAAGGCTCAAAGAAGTTCAGTGGCTTTCCTAAAGTGACAGCTAAACTATCATTCAGATTACTGGCCTTCAATTCTAATGCTGTTTCTTCCACCTCTGATATGAAAGGAAATGCTTTTCTTTCTTATAATAGTGGCTATATAAGTATGAGGGCAGTTGGGATGAATATAAAAGGTTGATCATCCCAGAGAGAAGTTAGATACTAGCAAGTCTGGTTAAGGAACCTGAGGCTGATAGGTAGGTTGTGTCTTGACCGGGATCACAGGATTAGTAACCTTTTTGTGTAAAATTTAAACCCAGGTCTTATGGATTCCAAGACCAAGAACTAAACCCATTAAACAGCATTGTCTTGGGAAGGATTTAGGTGAGAAGTGGGCCAGTAGGGCAATGGGGTTAAGATTGTGCAATAGGGCTGAAGATGATCTTCAAAGTTTTCATTACTCAGTCTAGGGCCATGGAACTTCACCAATCTCAAGAAGGAAAACTTTAGACAGGATAACCAAACAGCCAAATAAGTCCATTACAATTCTTTATGACTTATAAGAAATTATGAGCTGGTGGTAATTTTATCCTTCTGCGATGATTCTGGCAACAAATATGGTACGATTAGAAGCATAGTGAAAGTCATTGGAATTTATGCAGGTTTAACTGACATCTCATTTATACAAAGAACTTTCCCATCTGATCCCCTTTGTCTAAGCAGTGACATTCCCAGGGGAACACAAGTCATTCAATGGCTTTTGAAATATCCAAATTTATATTCCCCATGGCCGTTTGGGTAGATTGTCCCCCAACATGCACTAGGGTGATATTGGATACAATGCAGAACTGGATCTGAGAGGTAGAAATGAAAATTGTTTCAATTTGAGCCAAAGGTGCATGCAAGAGGATTAGTTATAAGCAGAGTAGCAAATAGGCTTCAACATTCCAAGGTTGGCCACTCCTAATAGTTGTTTTATAAGAGACATTTGAAATCCCTTTGAGGGGCAGATTAGGTAGGTATTAAGATAATTTCCTGAATTTTCTTACGGTACAATTTTAATATTCTTTTGCAATGTCAAGGAGTCTTAGTTTCTTTTAAGATTCTCCTGGTTAACACACTTCAAAGAATTCACAAATGTTCAGGAAACTCCCTAGGAGAAATAGTGTCCTTGCTAACTGGAAAAAAAAATCAAATAAAGTTTATAAATTCAGTCACCTAATGAGCAGATGGGACACAGTGTAATATCTTAAAAACCACATTGGTTTAGGAGTCAGGTGACCTAGTGTTTGCCATTAATTAGCTGATTGTCCTTCAGAAAATTACTTAATTTTTAAAATGTTCAAATGGAAAAGTTGAATTGAAGGATCTCTGTAGCCCTGCCTAGCTTTAAATCCAGTGGTCCTTACCTCAAGGAAATGAAAGGAGATACATATGACCTTTGGTGGACTCTTGCATGGGTCTGTTGCTATTGGGATTCTGAGTGTGGGACTTAGGATGCCACTGAGAAAACTTTAGTTCAGAAAATCCTACATATTGAGACCAACTTTTGGGCCAGTCTCGTTCCTTTCTTCCTGAACTGAATTTCTTTCATTGCACTGGGGAGTCTAGCACAGATATTTTCCTAGTTGTATAAGTAGTTTACTATGATTTTCCTTTAACCAATTGGCATGATGTGAAGTTAATTAGAATGGTTGGCCTCCTAGTATAACACTCTGATGTTATGGCAAACAGCAGCAAACATCTTCGTGGACAATTCATGTAAGTTTTTCTTTTTAAATGCTGGCTCTTAATTTTTGTTAATTTGTATAAAAATGTAAAAAAAAGGTAAGGGAATGCTATTCTACCAAGTTTAATCAAATATATTAAGTTCTAGTTAATATTCATCGATTGAACTAAAAAGGGCTTCTTGTAATTTTTTAAGCACTTGCTTTTTTTAAATGGAATCTGTAAACCAGGAGTTCAAGAAATGTAATTCTGAAAAGAATAAGCTTTACTATATCTAATATTAATGCTTAATATAGGTTAATATATGTTTATTTACAGTTTTCTTACCTGCCTGAGTCAGGAAAAGATAAATGGCATAGAGGTGATTTATGATATAACTATTTCCCTAATCATGCCTTACTCTCTCACCTTTAAGACAGGAAAAAACAGCAGCTGAAGGCAGGTGTTTCTCTTTCAGTGATGTGTACTTACTCCTTATTCTATGAATAAACTGAGTAGATTCTTAGCAAGGGAAGAGGATTTAGCTGTTTAAAAATAGCCTGGGATCTTAAGTATAGGGCACTGAATGGTGTGACCAGCTTTCTTCAATTTAAAATTGCATGGAATAATAAATGGATTTGTGTTGGGTAAATGTTTGGAGTCAGGAAGACTGGGGTTTGAATTTTACATCAGTTATAATTTACCCACTTCTAAAATAAGGTTAAATATAACATGAAAATCAAATGAGTCAGCATACATAAAACACTTGCAAACCTTAAAGCATAATATAAATGCAATCTCGTTT
>CM053583.1:17357699-17375473 GCA_028627135.1 Pseudochirops cupreus | reverse complement strand
TGTGTGTGTGTGTGTGTGTGTGTGTTCCCTCTGGGGAATTAAGCTAACATTAAGCATGGTGGGAAAATTAGACATGTAGTTTAAAATGTCCTTCCTTATGGGTGAGGTAATCCAGAAACTTGCCTCCACTGTTTAGGGGAAAATTTCTGATTGGTAAGCTTTGCCTCAAAATCTAGGAGGAGGGAATTGTACAGAGAACAGTTGCCACCATTTTCTTCAAACAGTTTTAAAAGAGGAAAAATGAGTATTTTCTGTCCTATTAGTATTTGAGAGCAAGTCTTTTGTTTTAACTTGTCATAAGCACTACTTAGTACAGTTTCTAACACATAGTAGCACATAAAATGTATTCACTTGATCTGTTCTGAAGAAACTGAGTACTCAAAATGACTTAATAAGCATTTCAGAATACAATATATGACCTCACAGATGGAAGCATTCACAAGGTGGATGCTCTGTGCCAGACAGGGGAGGGAAGTGTCACTGAAGGCCCAATTTTCTCCTTTATGATTTTATTCAGGTAAAGCTTAACTCTTATACAAACTAAACTTGAAAAAGCTGAGTTAATTATTTTCTGTTCTAGGTGATATTCCTGAGTCCCTTGGAGGCTGAAAGTTCATTCCCCAAGTTCCCAAACTTTGAAGCAATTAGTATAAATGCTTGATTGACTGGAAGAGACACAGTTAGTTCTAAGTATAGGTTCCCAAAAGGGGCTTAGGGAGAGAGAAGGATGACACCCTAGAGCTATTACTCCCTGTACCGCAAAAAAACCCTCAGTGTTTGGAGAAATTTTAAGATGTGATAAGGAAAACAGTCTCAATTCCTTTCCTGGTAAAGGTAAGATTCTTTTGTAACATCTCTTCCAAAAAGGAGTCTTAGGGCAATGACTGTGAGATGATTCCAGGTTTAAGGGAGCTGTTTGGGCTCTCTGTATTGGAACAGGCAGGAGCCACAACCCCTGAAGAGCTTGCGACGTCTCCACTGAGCAGCTTAGACCTTGCAGATGGCATTCTGGAAGGAATATTTTTCTGCTAAAGTGGAAGTATAAGTTTTCAACATTTTTTCATGTTTCTGTACTCCCCCCTCTCCCAATAGTTTCAGTACTGTCACTCAGACCATAAGCATGTGAGTTTCTGTCTTGGCCAACAAAGCCCGTGCAAACACTTCCAGGTTCTGAGTCAGAATTCCATCAGTAACCCTGAGGAAGTTTTGTTAGAATTTTTACTACTGTCTAGCTGCCAGGACTAGGAGGAAAGTGTGAGTTAGCATTATCATTCTTATTACCTTTTTATTCTATTTCAGGATTAGGTGTACATAAAAATCTTGCTGGGATGAGCTTCTATCTTGTTATCATTCCTTCGTGTTCAGTGGTCTCCTAACCATTGCACAGGTGGATGAAATATTTATTTTTCTGTATTCGAGTAAAAAAGTATATAAGGTCCTCACATGTGCTTTTTGTAATACTTACATTGCCACGTGCTTATAAACATATCATATATATTTATAAATCCATAGGAAAAATGTAATGACGAGGGACAGAGAGAGAGTTTGTAGATGTAGTTCCCACAGGAATGGAATTGTGTCTTTGTGGAGCAATTATTTAGTCTATCAGTTTCCACAGTCAGAATGATTTTCACAGCTCTCTAGATTTGCTTCAAAGGCCGAAAGAGCTGGAGAGAGATTCATGAATTCTTTGGATCTCTGGATTGGTTATTCTCCCTGTTTCCTTTTCTTGTCACCTTTTAGCCCCTGGTGATGCTTCTGGGACAGGGAAGGAGTTACAAGTTGCAATCTCCAAAGAGCTATTTGGGAGCAAGTCCCTTTTGTTGTGGTTTAGCCCCAGGATATATAATATGGAGATAAGGAGATATATGAAGCTCAAAATAGTCCTTTACAGATTCATGAAAATTACTCTGTTAGACTACTTTCTTTTTCCTTTCCCCTCTGACTAGAGGCAATTCTCTCTTTCTTCCCAGAATGTTCATCATTCACCTACTTGGAACTGTAAATTGGGACTACATTCCACTTAGTCTCTCTTTCTTCCTGGTTATGTCATTTCAGAGGTTAATTTAATACCAGGAAAAAAAGACGCCTGTTTGCAGTAATTATCTCTAGAAAGAAAGAAGTGGGAGATTGAATAGAAAGGAAGGACAAAGTCTAGAATATAAGACCAAAATCGGTTATTTCATAGGTAATGGGAAGTCCCTGATGCATTGGGGGAAAGGGAGAGATATCAGAAGTAATGATAAAGAAAAATTTGTAAGTTGCCACAGAAAGAATTTATCTACTCATTTTTAGAATAACTATTGTTTCCTAACTTGTCAAATAACTCTAGTAAGTTTCTGTGTGGGAATAAAACCCCTCTGTCTCTGTTGCTTTGCTTTTTCCTGCCTGTCACTTTGTCTGTCTTTGTGAATGAATCCTTCCGTCTCCTTTGGCTATAACAACATATGTATGAATGTATGTGCCTAGGTATATATGCATGTATATGTGTATATTTTATTTTTTTCATTTTAGTGATGTGATTAGAGAATATGATATAAACAAAAATAATATACAAAATCCTATTTTGTTGAGAGAATGAAGAGGATTAAAGTGGAGGAGGGAAACAATGTATGTGTGTATGCATCTCCAGGTCTCTTTATCTCATTTTCTGTCTCCATCTGTCTCTGCCCGTTTTTGTCTCTCCTCTTTGTATCTTTGTCTCTCTCCATTTATATACAGAAACATACACATGCTTTATGTTATATACATATTTAGTGTGTGTGTACAACATGTGTGTGTGTGTATGAAAGAAGTGAAATAGGATGAGAGACCAGCCTGAAAATGAGTGAGGGGAGGAGAAAAAGGGAAAAATGGGTAAATATTGAAAGATAAGGAAAAAAAGGAAGATCGGATGGTTCAAGGCTTTGATTGTTTCAGTAGTTACATTTAGTCACCCAGTTGAGTTCACAAGATCACAATTTTACAGCAGGAAAGGATGCTTGCAATTATCTAGTGAACTTCCCTCATTTGCAGATTAGGAAACTAAGGCTTAGAGACATTGAGGAAACTATACTAGATCACAAGGGCAAGTCATTTCAAAAAGTCATGTCCTCTAGTTAGCCCTCCACCCCTATTTTGAGACTGTAGCCATGCTGACAAAAAGGCAACTCTAAGTGGCATATGCTTTGATATTTCCTGGACTGCAAAAGAAATACGTAAAATACCTTATAACTGCTGGCCAGTTGCCTGGGGGAGACAGTGATTGGGACATTTGGTGGTAGTAAAAAGTAACAAGACAAACTTTCCATTTATCTGTAGGTTTCCTATTTCTCTACCTCCTTTTATACCCAACCCCACCTTTAAGTTCCTCAAAGTATCTCCATCTAGTTCAGGAGAAAAGAGCAAGGACCTAGGACTGAAGTAGCTGCCTGATCTTCATTCACTGGGTTAAAAAATACTGAAGCTACAAATTGAAAGGAAAATGTACTCTGAACAAAATTTTCACTCACAGATCATACATGTCTATTATCCTTCCTCCCTCACTTATTTCACATTTTGAGCTCTCTGCTTCTATTCTCTTGAATTTGTGTTCACTTTCCCCCACATTCTTCTATTTAGAACACATTTCTGTCTCTCTTCCTCTCCTATTCCTATTTCTTTCCATTCTGGTCTTCCTTCCTTCCTTGCTCCCTTCCTTGCTTCCTTCTTTCTTTCCTTATTTTTCCTCTTCTGTCTTTCCTTCCTTCCTTCCTTCCTTCCTTCCTTCCTTCCTTCCTTCCTTCCTTCCTTCCTTCTTTCCATCCTTTCATTCATCCTTCCTTCCTTCCTTCCTTCCTTCCTTCCTTTTTTGTCTTTCTTTTTACTTTCTATCTTCCCTAATTTCATTCCTCTAGTGAATTCAAAATATATCATCCTATAATATTAATCCCTAAGAAACTTTTCACTCAATTTTTAGGAAAGTTTGATTTCACACTTTTAAAAATAGGAACAAGATGATCAATTATTAATGATAGTTTATTTTTAGGGGGATTAAAGTAATATAATGAAATAAGATTATATATTTGGAGGGCTAGAGGGTACCTTTGAAGTTTGTTATTTCCTGTTGAGGAAATTGAGGAACACACAGAGAGATTAAATTCAACTATGTAGTAAATGACAGAGCTAAAATCTGAGATCAGAGTTTCAATCAAAGTTCAGAGTACAACTTTTCCTAGGGGGAACTAAAGATGAGGTGTAGAATCTATGTTACATATGATGCAGTCTTGTTATTTCTGCAGTATAGATTACTTTCAGTGCTGAAGCACCCAACACTTGTGTATGTGAGTGAATTATTTTAGACTTTCTGCTATTGCTGTGAGGTTAAGTGACTTGCCCATGGTCACACAGTTAAAATATGTCAGAATTCAGATTTCAACACAGATCTTGCTGGCTCTGAGACTTTACCCTCTATTGACTAACCACCTGCCCTGACTCTTAAAATGCTAGCATATGAGGACATATATACCAGAATATCTGGAGAAGGGAATTAAAATCCATTATGATGGTAAACATTCATCATTGTTTGCATGGACACAGAGTCATTTTTTCACTTGTAGTTATGAATATTAAATAATGTGTGAGTGTTTGTGAAAGAAGGGAAATAGGAAGAGAAAATGGATATTATTGGGCAGCTAGATGAAATATTTAATGTACTTGAATTGTAGCTAGAAAAATTTGAGTTCAAATCTTTTCTTGGACATTTGTTAGCTGTGTGATTTTGGGCAAGTGACAACCACTGTCATTTTGTCCTTTCAATACAAATCACAAAGATCAGTTCATTGAGATCCCCACTCCTAGATTCTGTCAGAACTAAAAGAAATAAGGCACTTTCTATACATGTATGTTCTTGCAGGCATATATGAAATATTAACATTATATATTCATATAAACAACAAAGCCACTCATCGTTAGAACAAACTTACAATTTTGGTCACCAAATGTTTGGAATCCATAATATAGAATGTAACAGACTATGGTTGTCTTCTTTTTTTGAACCAAAACCAACTGCAACAAAGGAGAGTATAGATAAATATGATGATATAGATGTTAACATCAAGTAATAATTTCCTTCTGTTTGATTTTCCATAATCTTCCATAACTATCCATTTCCACAGTTGATTCTTATGTTTGGAGTAGAGTCCATCTTAACTTCTGCTACAGTAAATCCTTAGATACCTTCCAGTAAAAACCTTCTCGTTGTTAGTGTGTTTATCTATCAAAATGATTGGTATTATCTTATCTATAATTTGTGTTGATTTAATCAAAAGACTTTTAGATTTTCTATCCATAATGTAAACTTTGTTAGGCCAAGGATGGCTTCCTATTAGGCCTTGCATATTTTTCTTTTAATAAGTGTCTGTTATTTCAACAGTGTAGTCAACTCAAAAAAACTAATTTTAGTAATGTATATTAGTCATTTGCCTATAAGTTCATAAGGTTATACCATTGTACATTTAGTAATTTAAGGAAGGAATCAAAAAGAGTATGGATTAGGGTCTCCTCATTTTAAATATGATTAGACTAAGGCACAGCAAAGTATTGTATTGGCCAAATCTTAGCAAAAGCAGTCATTGATATAGATGGCGTTTGAACCCAGTACATCTCCAAATATAATGTTGTTTGTCCAACGACATGCCATTAAGATAATTGTTTAGTGAAGCAAGAGCTTGAATGCTTTGTTCATGGTTCAATATAGAGGATTTGAACACATTTCTTTCTTAGCCTGAGGCCATTCTTCTCTCAACTATGAAAGATTGCTTCTCATATTACAATTAGTAATCTCTTAATATTTTTGTTCAATTGAATATATATATTTTTTCATGATGCTTCTCTTTGAACTTTGTCTTTTAGGTAATTCTTATTTGGATCCTTCCTATATTCATAGAAGTTATGAAAATAAAGAGCAATGTAACTGAATTTGTCCTTCTTGGGCTGACACAGGACCCAGAAAAGCGAAAAATTTTATTTGGTGTTTTCTTGATTTTTTACCTTGCCACTATTTTGGGAAACCTGGTAATTGTTGTGACCATCAAGACCAGTCGTACACTTGGATCCCCTATGTACTACTTCCTGTCCCACTTGTCTTTTGCAGATGCCTGCCTCTCTACCACTACAGCCCCCAAGCTCATTGTAGACAATGTCTCCAAGAATCAGACCATCTCTTTCAATGATTGTATTACTCAAGTATTTGCAGCCCATTTCTTTGGCTGCATGGAGATTTTCCTCCTCATCCTCATGGCCTATGACCGCTATGTGGCCATCTGTAAACCTCTGCACTATTCAAGTATCATAAGTCGTAGGGTCTGTGGCATATTGGTGTGCTTGGCCTGGGTGGGCTCCTATATTCACTCCACAGCTCAAATCTTTCTTGCTTTAAGTTTGCCCTTCTGTGGTCCCAATTTGATTGACCACTACTTCTGTGACTTGCAACCCTTGTTGAGACTGGCCTGTGCAGACACATATGTGGTAAATCTCCTAATTATCTCCAATAGTGGAGTTATATGTATGGTGAGCTTTGTATTGCTGATCATCTCCTATATTGTTATTCTATATTCCCTAAGAAATCAGAGTTCAGAAGGGAAGCTCAAAGCCTTGTCTACTTGTAGCTCCCACATCATCATGGTCATCATATTCTTTGTACCCTGCATATTCATATACACTCGACCCCCAACCACTTTTCCTGTGGACAAGTTGGTGTCTGTATTTTACACAATTGGCACTCCTTTACTCAACCCTTTGATATATACTTTGAGGAACAAGGAGGTAAAAGATGCCATGAAGAAGTTATGGAGGAGAGTTACAGGATGTTAGATGAGAGGTCACCTAGCAAACAGTAAATGAAAGGCTAAATTCAGCTCTTTTTAGAGATAAAGGCTTTGTGTTCACTTGACTGGGCATGATTGAGGACAATTTTGATATTTATGGAGAAATATATACAACTTTATCTCAGTGACCCTGTATCCAGATCTACTTGGAAGATGGAAGACTGAATTCACCAGGCTTTATCTTTATGCCAGGGTCAGTCAGGTAGGGATATGAGATACTATGAGGAACAATTGGATATTGAAGTCCAATATGGCGCTCTCTCTCTCTCTCTCTCTCTCTCTCTCTCTCTCTCTCTCTCTCCCTCCCTCCCTCCTTCCCTCTCTACCTTTTTGATGAAAGTTATGATGGCAAATATCAAATTCTGTTGCTGTGGTGTTGGGTGATGCCAATTTCCTCCCATTTTACAGGTAGCTCTGGTAAATTCTTGAGTTACCTTATTGTTTATAAAACATTTTTTTTCTGACTCTTCAAAGTCATTGTTTATAATTTAAATGCAGATTACCCTCTGAGATTAAGTAATGTGAGTTTGTGTTCTTCCAGGGTCAAAAGTATTGTCCACTAAAACAAAATATCAAATAAATAAGGAAAAACAAAACAAATATAAAATATAAAAACATCTGCTCTGTAAGAATGTTTGATGTGGTTTGTGTTTATGCCTACTATTTGCACCAACCAAATAACTTTTGATATTTCAAAAAGCCTAGAATCCATTCCACATAGAGTATCATGCACTCGTAAGCATTAAAGAAAGTAATTAAAGTGGCATTCTTGTTTGTAACATCAGCACTTTAGAGATGCAAGGGGACTTCAAGAACATCAAGTCAAAATTTCTTTATTCTCCTGAGAAAACAGGGAGAGTCACATAGTCACTTTATGTTGGAGAAAGAACTTAAACCTCTGTCTTTTCTACTCAAGACTGTCAAGTGTAGCCTCTCAGCTCTCCCAAATGTCTTTGAAAATGCTCTATCATTTTTCCAATGACCCTCAGAACCTATGAGAATGTTTGATTTTGTGAGTAGTAGATTGAACTCAAGAGGGAACTCCTTTCTCAGGCCCTTTCAAGCCACCTGAAAATGCACCCTCAGACAAGATTTTAGCACATTTGCCTTGGATAAATGGAGGGCCACCTTAGGATGGTGTCTAAGCAACCTAATTTACCAAATAACCAATTAAGGTGGCTATGTCCATGTATACGTATGTATGTTTGGATGTGTATGTGATTCTCGGTATGTTTGCTAGTGTTTATGCATACTTATATCAGTTGTAGGGAAGGGTTGACTGGGGGATCAGGAATGTAGGGTACAGATTTTATGGGAAAATGAAGTGATATTCAGTAACAGTGCATATAGAAGATCTGAATTTCCACAAATATTTCTATGTAAAAATTCACAAATTCTTTCATTGTGGCATTAGGTAAAAGTGTTTCATTAAGTATTAAGGAAGAGCTGAATGAGATGATTGAGCCAGATGGAACATAAGGTCACTTTCAGATTGAAATCTAGACAGGAGTATTCTCTCAAAATCATACATTATTTTGGGGAGACTCTTTGCTCACAGCTCTATCCTCTCACCATCAGCGGTGTACTGAATATTGCTCAAGCATGCTATCAATGATCTATTATTAAATTTTCAGCAGGAGCAGAAAAGCCTCAGACACCTGTAAATGTAATAAGTCACATCTTAATTTGTTCTTTTTTATTGTCTAGACTTAACAAAGTCATGGAAAAATATTAATGCTGCAGATTAAACTTAAACATATGTTGTGCATATATATTTTATTTCTCCCAGAGAGCCAATTAATCATTTACCAGTATACTACTGCTCCATCCAAGTCCATGAAAGTTGAATTGTGATAATTAATTAAGGCTTCCCACAATATCCCCCCTTAAGTCTCCATTCTAAGAGTTTTATAGAAAGTCCCAAATATAGAAAGCTTTGAGATAGCCTGCCTATTTACTAGAAGCAGACTGTGAAAATGACTTGTGACGAGAGAAGAGATGGGGATGGCATTATATATGTCTTTCTTATAGCCTTATAATAAAGCTAATGTATAACTAAACTGTAATATGGTCTAATATGATCTAGTTAATATTAAATTAAACATCTAAAGTGGCTTTAATTCCCCTGAACACTAAACTAAGATAATCTAAGAAACAAACTGGGATTAGATACCCCCCGATGCTTAGCCTTAAACTCAAATAATTGAATAACAAAACTGTTTGCCAGAGAACTACTAGCAAACCTTAAAACTCAAAGGACTTGGAAGTACCCAAAATCCATCTAGAGGAGCATGTTCCATAATTGATAACCCTGTCGACAATGGATAAACTCCATTTTCATAAACATGTCTGATGTCAAGAAGTTCTATATATTTGAGAATGAGCATCTCCAATTTCCATCTCTACCCATAAGGAATAGCTCCACACTATGAAACAAACAAACAATACAATACAATTCAAGTGTTGATGATAAGCTATTTCTGGTCCTGGCCTTATTAGTTTCCTGGGAGGGAGAAGAAATCTTTTAGCTTGAAACTCAATTTAAGTGAGCAAAAATATGATTTTTAACATGAGATTATCAAGTTGACACATAGAACTTTTCTTCATACTCACAGAGCAGACTCTATTGGAAAATCTGTTTTGGAGGCTAAAAATAATAATAATTATTAATGATAATAACTAGACATTATTTAGCCCTAACATTTGCAAAATATTTTATATGTAAGTACATTTGATCCATGTAACATCATCATCACCATCATCATCATTATCATCATCATCATCGTCTTGCTCTTGAAGAAACTGAGGCACGCAGAGTGTTCTTCTGGTGGTTACATAGTTTGTAAGCATCTGAGGCAGGATTCAAACTCAGGTCTTCCTGACTCCAAGTACCTGACTCTAGCCACCAAGGTCCCTACATGTAGTTCTCTTTGAAAGTCACATTACTGGATCTGAGTGAGGAAGAAACACATCATCTCAAACACAAGCAGTCACTGAACTATCTCTATGGAATATTCTCTTCCTCTTTAAAAGAATGAAATAAAATTAATCAGATGGAATGCAAGACAATGAAATGTTAGTTAGCTAGTTAGTTAATGAGTTACGTGGGAAAAAATCTTGAGTGAATACCAAGGCTCAAATAAGGACCTTTATTTATACCAAAAGTGAACAGTTATATCCTAAGCAACAATTTGTGGTACCAAAGGTGATATTGTTCTGTAGTCTCTTGTTTGATCTCTATAACTTTCCTATCTGTTAATCAGCCTCTGGTAAAAGTGGAAAATGGAGAGGTAGATTTCTTTCTGTCTTATCCGGTACATCTTTTGCCTGATCTCCACTCTCCTATAGGAAAAGTGAAAACATCATTTCATTATATTAGTCTCTCACCACTGAAATGAGAGGTGTGGAGCATCATTCAATCAATCCTCTAGCCTTATCTACTGCCTTGGAGAAAGGAGAATATCAACACTCCTGTTCAAAGTTCTTATTTCTCTACAGGAACTGCCCAAGGCCCTGAAAGTATCCCATCCTAAATTCATGTTATAACTGACAGTGAAAATCTCTCTAAACTTTCCATTTAATACTTAGCAAACTCCCCATCCCAATGATGTTGAACCCTTTGTAAGTCATCACACAATCCCCATATCCTACCTCCCATTACTCAATCCCTTATTCACATTCCTCTCAACCCATGTGCCTTCAACGTCTCAAGTAAAAACACATGTCACCTTACACTGTGCTCTCTGGAAAACCTCTGGAATTGTTACTTGTTTTCATCTCAGATCTTTTCTCATATCTTCCATTTTCTGAGCCTCAACAAAGGATTAGTTACCATCTAATGATACATCTTTCCTTGATCACCCTTCCCAGCATGAGTTGCAATTTCACTCATTCCCCTCAATTGTTCAAGGCAGTGGAGTTTTAATATGACTTGTTTCCCATTGTCACTTCCAGATTCTCCTCTTACCACTAGCATTCATAAACTTCATGTCCTTTGAGCTTCATGCAATTCACATTTGCCACCCAAAGGAAGTCTTGGGTACTATGCTTTACAGATATGCAAGACACAAATGTTCCTCCCTTAATGAGTCCATTGCCTGACTTAGGCTTTTTGGTTTTTGTTTCTAATTTTTACAGTCTTTTCTCTTGCTTAACTCCTATCCTCATATTACCTGACTTTTACATGTATCTATATCTATATATGGCTAACACACACCATCTGTTGCCTTTGCTCATACATGCATGCTCCTCAATATCTTTCAACCTCCACTATCTCACATAAAGTCTGTTCATAACGTCCATCAAATTTTCCTTTGCAATATTTCTAGAATACGACCTCTTTTTCACCTCAATACTGGCATTTGCCTGGTGTGGGCCCTTATCTCTCCCCTATACCATTGCAATAGACTGTTGATAGGTCTTCTTACTACAAGACTGTCTACACTTCAGTCCGTCCTTCCCTCAAATGACAAAATGATTTTTGAAAAATGCAAGTCTGACCATGTCATAGATGCCTCCATATTCAATAAATTCCAGTGACTACCTATCTCCACCCAGAAAAAAAATATAATATCCTCTGTTTGCCATTCAAAGGTCTTTTTGTACTGTCCACTATATATACTTTTCCAATTCCTTCACATATCACATCTGCCTTCCACAAACTATGGAATCCAGAGACACTAGTCTCTGGCTGTTGCTTAAACAAGGCACTCCTTCTTTTGTCTCTAGGCATTTTCATTGGCTATCTTCTGTGAGCTAAATACTCTGGTTCCTTGTTTCTGCCTCCTGTATTTATTGATTTCCTTCAAGTCCAGTTAAAATTTGACCTTTTATAGGGAACCTTCCCTAATCCCTCTTGATTCTTATGTCTTCCTTTTGGTATTTTTTAAAAATTTATCCTTTATGTAATGATTTGCATATTGCCTCCCTCATTAGGCTGTGAGTTCTTTAAGGAAAAGAATTGTCTTTTGCCTTTCTTTGTATTCAGAATGCTTAGCATGATGCCAGGCACACAGTAGGCACTTGGTATGTATTGACTAACTAATCCTGACAGGGAAGAGTTGGAAGAGAGGCCACATTCAGCACTTTGTCACTAACTTATGATGTGGACAAAGCATAATTCCCCCTAGGCCTCAATTTCCTTCTGTACAAAATGATTACATCAAAACAAATCCTATGGGCTGTTCTCTTTGAGTAGTTATATGAACATTTTCTTCCCATCTATTACTACAAGTCAATTAAACTGGAAAATATTGACATGCTCCCATTGTTTCATGTCCCACCCCAATGTGTTACTGTCCCCTTTTCTACTAATTTCCTCAAACATACTTAGAAACCTATGGAATACACACAATATAATATGTAATCAAAGAATAACAGATTTCGACTCAAATGGACTCTAAACTTCACTTAATCTAATTTCTTCCTTTCACAGATAAAGAAATTTGGACCTAGAGAGGCAAAATGATTTGAACAAGGTCTCATATGTCTGAGAGTTCACATTTGAACCTAGGTCTTCTGGTTCAAAATCTTGAACTATTTCCACTGAAACACACTTTTACCACGCACAGGAACTCTATCCCTTGGGGGAAGGGGAAGGAAAAGGAGAGGGAGTTTGTAAATATTTACAACAGAAATAAAAGTTGATGATAAAAATAGTACTCTTGTTGAATGTTAAATATAACTGCTATTAATTAAATTTTGTGGATTTAATCAGGTATATGTGATTGGTATATGTTACTATACTAATACTGATGTATATGCATGAAAGTGTCATGTTTTCTATGTGAACTATGAGCACAGTATTCAGGTTAGTGATTCAGTAGATAGAGCACTACACCTGGAATCCAAAAGACCTATGTTGAAATGCTGACTCAGACACTACCTGTGTGACCTCGAGTCAATAACTTAACCCCTCCCTGACTCAGTTTCTACAACTGTATAAAAATATAATAATAGCAAGGAATCATTAGGATTTGTGTGAAGGGAAAATGAGATAATATGTGTAAAGTGTTACCTGCATTTATTATGGACATGAAATTTGTGACAGATAGAATAATCCAACCTCACTGTTAGAGGAAGGCAAAACAAAATAAAACATAAAAAAATAAGAACAACAATAAACTTATTTTCAGGAAATATTTTGTCCTGAGCAGGAAGGTCCTTAGTCTTTAATCTATTATACTGTAAATTCCTTGAAGGCAGGGGCTGTCATTTGCCTCCTTTCCTATCTCCAGGGCTAAGAGCAGTGTCTGGTATATAGTTGGTGCTTAATAATTGTTTATTATTGATTAATTAATGAACTGATTGTATTAAAAAGTTGCATGGAACCTCATAGGCCATCTTATTCTACCCAAAGTTGAACTATAATTCCATATATCAGTTGTTCTCAAAATTTTTGGTGTCAGAACCCTTTTATTCTCATAAAAATTATTGAGGAGCCAAAAGAATTTATTTTTATGTGGGTGGTATCTATAAATATTTATGGCATTACAAGTTAAAATTGGTAAATTAAAATAACTATAAATTCATTTACATGTAAAAATAACTCTATTTCATATTAATAAAATATTTTTTGGTGAAAGCCATATTTTCCATAAAAGAAACAAAATGTAAAGAGTAGTTTTATTTTTTTTTCCCAAATCTCTTTAATGGTTAATTTAACAGAAAAATGTGGTTTCTATATGCTTCTTTCAACTCATAGTGATATGTTGTGTTGGTTGATATACATGGAAAAAAATATGATCTCATACAATATGCAGTTGATAAAGGAAGACTTTTTTAAATTTTAAAATGTGAAAGTATTTGTTACCTTGTGGTTCCCCTGCAAGTGTTTCAGGGACCCCTAGAGTCCACATACCACACTTTAGGAACCAATACCTCATACAGAATGCCTGAGAATAGTCTATTTAGAATTTTCTTGAAGTTTCCAAGTAAAGCAAAATTCACTACCCTCCTGAGCCATCATAGGTGCTGGATACCTCTAATTGCTAGGAAATATTTCCTTGGGGAAGGACATATGCCAGGTCCCTCATGTTTTAGTTCATCTATTTTAAATATACGTGCTGGTAAGACTGGAAAGGCATCCCTCCAGATTTGGTGAGAGGTGGGATTTCAAAAGCCATTAGTAATTCACTTTGTGTTCTAATAAGTCAATAAGAAAAATACAAACAGACTGTGTTGTTTTTCAGAAAGTAAAGATACTGATTACACATTTTTTTAAGTCAAAGATCCTCCTCATATTTCTAATTTCATGCATGGCCTGTTTTGTCAGGAAGAAACAGGGACTCAGGACAAACCATACCCTGAAGATGTCTGGTTAGCTGCCCAAGGTGAGAGGGATTACATGGGAGAATTAATATTTTGCAGGAGGAGACTAGAAACATATATGGGTCAGAATTAATCACTTTGAAAATTCTTTCCATCTCAGAAATGAAGTGATTATTTTTAATACAAATGGACATTGTTTCTCTCATTTTATTCTTCTCAATTACATGTAAAACATTTTTTAAACTTTTTTTTAGAATTTGAGTTTCAGATTCTTTTCCTCCTTCCCCCTCCCCTCCTTGAGAAGGGAAGCAATTAGATATAAATTGTATGTATGTTAAGTCATACAAAACATATTTCCACATTAGCCACACACAGACTAAAAATAGTTTTAAAAAAAGAAAACTAGCATACATAGCTCTCAATTCAGACTTCATCAGTTTTTTCTCTGGGGATGGATAGCATTTTTCATCGCAAGTCTTTCAGATAGAAATAGATAATTTGGAAAAAAGAAAATATGTTTCATAATGATGTGATTTTTCTGTCAAAAGCAAGTTGGGTTCTAGTGGTAGGTATGATACCAGAAAATAATCAAGAATAATTGAAATTCTACTGCCTTGTGATTTCTGAAAATGACATATTATATAGTAAGTTGAGTATTAAGTTCAGAATTAGGAAGGTCCTGGTTAGAATCTTGAACCTTGTTTTGGTCAATGATATGGTCATCACCAAATCACTTAGTCTTTATGAACTTCACTTTTCTCAAGGGGTTGGTCTATTTGATTTCTAAGATTCTTTCTCATTTTGTCAAATAGAAAACAAAAAGAAAGTGAAATCTATTTAGAAAGAAAAAGAAGGAAACAGTGACATGCTTTCAAAGAAAAAGCCATGGTTATACACCAAGATGGATTTTTGGATCATTGATTTTAGAAGGTTTTCACTTAAAAATGAAATTTTATTTTCAATTTAATTTTCAATTCATTAAACAATGTTTTCATGTCAATAACTTACTTTATTATTGAAATTAATCAACTCATGTCTCCAGGTCTATTCATCATTCAAGTAAAAAATACAGTGTTTGGATCAGCATTTCCTTCCTATTCATCCTTCCCTCTGAGACCATAATTTTGTGGAGACATTGAGTCCATTAATTTTATTTCCTGCTAAGCTAAAGCTTTCATATCTATAACAATTAGATCTCAGACAAATGGACTTGAAAGTCAAATGTCTCAAGATGGTGGTTTCAGATTAGATGGGCTAAAAAGTGAAGCTAAGTGAAAGTATAAACTTCTCTGCTTAGTAGTTTCCTTGAAATGAAGAGAAGACTGCAGCTAGATTATTATGGATATTTTCAGTCAGAATGTTTGATAGTGAATGGATTGATCATGGTGGTTATAATCTAAATTTTATTTCACCTATTCATTTAGTCAATAAACATTTTTAAAAATTGATTTAACTATCATATCCAGACTGGGGAATTGGTTTTATTCAGGTACCCATGAAAGCTCTATCCTGCTCATACCCTGATGAAATTTTACAAGAAAATAATTAGATTATAGTGAAAAATTCATTAGAGTAGAGATAGACAGACAGACAGACAGATAGATAGATAGATAGATAGATAGATACACGGATAGATAAAAGCAGGTTTCCAATCTATTCATGGTTCATTTTGTATTATATTATTAATTCAATATTTATCCCATTTGTCAGAAATTATGAAGAACACATTTCTAAACTTCTAATAAAAGGCAATGAGATGAGATGACAGAATTTCAATGTCTATGTAGCCTCCTATGGAATACATTGAGAATTTCTAAAAAAGGTAATGTGGTATGGTAGATAGAGAGAAAGCCTCAAGTTTAGGTAGCCTTGAGATCAACACTTAGTAGCTATGTAGCTCTGTGAAAATGGCTTAATCTAATTTCTCTTTGTTATTCTCTAAGGCTATACATTACACAAAATGTCTTGACTTCTCTTTATCCAGGGAGGTCACTTCACTTAATATCATCTACCTCAAATGTTTGCTGTGAGAGTCAAATGAGTTAATATGTGCAGTTTCTTGCAAATCTTATATCACTAGAAAACTAGTCATTATTATATTCATTCCTCTTCTTATGGTATTGGAAAGACAAAAAAGTTTTAAAATAGTGACCCTTTACCCCAACTATAATAAACTAGTATTTCTGGACACTTTCAGATTTTCCACGTATACTAGTGATTTCACATGAGACACAATAATAAAAGGGAGAATTCTACAATGGTTCATTTTAAGAAGCACCTTTTGATTTTTTTTCCCTTTGACTTCATCATCACTTCCTCTAAAAAACATTAGATCAGAAGTTCTCAACTTGTGGGTTATGTTCAATTTGTAACAATGAAAATACATCCTGCATATCAGATAGATTCATAACAGAAGCAAAATTACAGTTATGAAGTAGAAACAAAAATAATTTTATGGTTGGGGGTCACCACAACATGAGGAATTGTATTAAAGTGTCGCAGCATTAAGAAGGTTGAGAACCACTGGACTAGATGATCTTCCAGTAGGAGAGACCTTTTCCTTGCCAATGCTTTACCTGTAATCATCTTACTTTCTGACAGATAGAAGACAGAGATGATAGATAGACAAATATGCATGTGTGAAAGATGGACTCATCCTTTATTAAGAACTTATTATTTTAGTAATCTGCTTTATTGTACATAATTGTTAATATTTCTCTTTTAAAAAATTTTAACACATGATTATTTTGTGTATTTACATCTTAAATTTTATTTTTGGGGAAAGGGAGGAAATTTTTGAATGTATAGCAGCAGGACAAACAGATTAAACTTAGAGCATTTCAATTTTTGTTTACCATTTCCAAAGCTCAAATATTATAAAAATATTTCCAGGCTCAAATATTATACAATTTAAAGTCTGACTTAATCCAGGAGTCATTATACCTGAGTTTGCAGTCATGGCTAGTTGTTTAGGATTCGAACAGGACAGTCCATAACCTGAGGGTCTGTGATGGACCAGAAGTTTTAAAAAAGACTCCAAAGATCTGTTGGGCAGTAGTGAGAACAATTAAGAATTTATCCATTATTTTTTGAGGGAATGGAAAAGAAACACTGTCTTGGATGGCCTCAGGTGGCCTCAGACAGGGAGAAATTACCTAGGCAGCAAGAAACAAGGTCAAATGTCACAGGGGACCCAAAGAGACCCAAAGTCCCCTGAAGCATCCCTTTGAAAAGAAGAATAATGAACAAGGCTTCTTTTTCTCTAGACTCCAGATCAAATGCTTACTACTGCCTATATCTTAAGGCTATTGTAACCTCTAATCTCCTCTACTCTACCTTGGCCCATTCAGGGCACCTCAGCATTTATGAGGCAGATAGGAGGATGTTTAATCATTTTATTCATGAGCTTTTCATGATGACAACTCCCAAATAAACTCTTACATCTAAGGGAAGCAAACATAATGGAAAGATCCTTGGAATGAAATCAGCAGACCCATGTTGATTTCCAAATATGATAGTTACTGGCTGTGTAGTTGTAAGAAAACAATTTCAACTCTCAGTTTCTCCCTTTGTAAAATTCAGATAATAGTATTTATACTGCTTACCTCCAATGATGGAGAATCTATCAGAATAATTGCTGATGTGCTATGTGATTATGCT
>CM053583.1:17315762-17357199 GCA_028627135.1 Pseudochirops cupreus | reverse complement strand
ATTTGTTTGGATCTGTTTAATTGTATCTTGATTTCTCATCTAGTCATTTGCTTCCATTTGTTCCACTCTAATTCTGAAGGAATTATTCTCTTCAGAAAGCTTTTGAGATTCTTTTTCCATCTGGCAAATAAGACTTTTTAAGGCATTCTTCTCATTGGCTTTTTGGGTCTCTTTTGCCATTTGAGTTAATCTATTTTTTAAGGTGTTATTTTCTTCAGTCAGGTTGTTGACTCTCTTTTCATGATTTTCTTGAATCATTCGTAGTTCTCTTCCCAATTTTTCCTCCACTTCTCTTATTTGGTTTTCAAAATCCTTCTTAAGCTGATCTATGTCTTTTAGACAGACTTCATGTTTCTTGGAAGCTTTTGGTGTGGGAGTTCTGACTGTGGTGTCTTCCTCCTGTTCTATGCTTTGATCCCCCTCGTCCCCAAAGAAGGAACCTAGAGTTTGGTTGTTGCTCTTCCTTTGCTTCCTTTACCTGCTCATGTTGGCCAGTCAATTACTTGATTTTTTAGCTCTGTACAACTCTCCTTCCAGTGGGGAAAACTGTCCCAAATCACTGGGGTTTTCACAGCTGTTAAAACTATTAGGGGGATGCCATTTTTTTGCAGCCTCTGCCGGCTTTGGCTCACTGAAAACGCACCCCAGGACCACCACCCAAATCATGATCTGGATCCAGGGCTCTCAACACAAGAGCACTTAGCCTGTGAGAGATCTCTTGGCCCCCCCTACAGTCTGCAGGCTGGGAGCTCTGAAGCAGCCATGTGAAGGTGGCTGCAGGGACACTGCTTCTGCCACTTCCTTGCCCTGGAGGCAGTCTGGCCAGACCCCTTTTTTCCCCCAAGTTTAGCTGAGTTCCACTGACCTTTCACTTAGTCCTTGTTTCTTATCGCTTGATATTTCTTGACACTGCCATAGCTGCCACTGATCCACTCTCCTGAAGGCTCCAGCTGTGCTTAGTCCTGGATGCCCCCAGGGCCATGCCATGGTTTCAGGATGGGCTGGTTTTGGCTTCCAGAGCTGAGATGATCCCTTCCTGCTGAGCTGCCTTCAGCAGGAGATGTATTTTTCTGAGTTTTAGAGCCCCAAAATTTGTTTAGAGTCGTATTTTATGGATATTTGAGGTTGTTATGTTGGAACTGTGGAACTTGCTGCTCCTACACTACCATCTTGGCTCCTGACTTTACCCTTTTTGAATTTAGAATAGTGACAATTTCAACATTTCAGATTTTGTGTTTATAATTTTACAAGTTTTAAAAGATGGAATAATTGAAGGATTCACCCATTGTGTGTCTTATGTGAATATAGTACATGCAAAATTGAGTTTAGAAAGTAAATGAAAACTGTCCTAAAACTTCTTTACTCATTTGCATAGTGTGGAAGAGTTCCTTATCTAAATTTATAAAATTCTAGTTTTTAGCCTTTGAATGGCTGAAATATCAAATATATACTGACCTTTCAAAACAAAGTATGCACATCTGTAGCCAAGAGTCTAAGGAATCATCCTTGGCAGTAGAGAACAGAGGCAGCTGGGACAGCTCAGAGGCACAGTGAATAGAGCACCAGCCCTGGAGTCAGGAGGACCTGAATTCCAATTTGTCCTCAGACACTTAACACTTACCAGCCATGTGACCTTGTTCAAGTCACTTAGCCCCAATTGTGCTGCCTTCCACCCTCCAAAAAGAAAAAAAAAACAAGAGAGGGAGCTTTGGGGGAAAGCAGAAGAACTCCACTCTTGAGAAAGAATCTCTATTTTTTTTCTTTTCCCTTCTGCTCTTCCAGAGTACAGGAAGTATAAGTGATAACTCTAGGGTTAGTCATTTCCCTTGTCCTTTTCTGCTTTCCAAGACAGAGAATATGTGGAGCAAAGTAAATGGAAGGATAATAAAAGTAATTCTGTCTTAACAGAGTACTCTAGACCACATTGAAAGAACAGGCCTTAATAGGAAAAAGGTTTGGGAAACATATCTCAAGCCCTGCACTGAAGCATGGCATATTATTGATGGGAAATTCAATTGCCCTATAAACACATAAGACCTTTATCCATGCCACAAAAATACAGATAGATAAATGTATATATTTGTATCTATAGATACACGCAAACATGAGTACATGCATAAACTATATACATACACATAAATGTGTATATATATATGTATGTGTTTGTGTGTGTGTGTACGTATGTATACATACACATATGCACACACATACATATATACATACTAATGTCAGTGGCTTCAACTTCCAATGTTCTTGGTTTGGGTAGGAAAAAATAGATATGTTATATTTCAGAGTTGTTGAAAACAAGTCTTTTAAATATCACATTCAACATTCAGTTTCCCACTTTTGCACAACAACTTTTGGAAAGTGCTTTAAGACTCTCATTTTATTATTAATGTACAAGAACTTAATTGTCACGTCAGATATCTCCCTTACCTGTACAAAAAGAAAGAGCAGAAAACTGACAATTGTTAACAAATATTTATGATAAAGAAAAAAATAAACACCACAATGGTAATGTCCGAAATTATGTCTCATTCTATACATTAAGGTAAACATCTCTGTGTCAGGAGGTAGGTAACACTTTTCATCATATTTTCCAGAAACATGGTTTATTACTCCATTTATCAGAATTCTTAAACCATTCAAAGATAAAAAGTTCAAAATTGAAGAGTCATGAATACACAATGTTTCACCACAAGAAGATGCAGGGGATATAGCAGACTAAGCATCTTATGAGATAAAAGGGCAATATGGGAGGGGATAAACACTCTTATACAATTATAAACTGCTATGAGAGGTGTATCTACAATTAATGAGGTGGTATTTCAACTGAACTCATTCCTGATTAGATTATGCCTGGACTATTATGCACGCTTTGGGGTTTCACTTTTTACCAGTAATATTGAGAAGATATATAAAAATCAAGCAATGGCAACCATGAAGGTGAAGAACTTCAAGATCATGCCTTATGATGACTGGTTGAAGAAATCGTATATTCTTATTTCTTTCCCTTAGAAAAGAAAACTTAGGGAATAAACATATTTTCAAGAATTTGAAAGTTTTCTTTTCTTTGGTAAATAGTATATTATTGTTTTCAATTACATGTAAGAACAGTTGTCAACATTCATTTTTATAATATTTTAGTTCCATTTTTTTCTCTCTCACTCCCTTCCCTCCCCACTCCCCAAGACAGCAAACAATCCAATGTGTTATACATGGGCAAACATTTAAAAATATTTCCACATTAGTCATACTATGAAAGAAGAATCAGAACAAAAAAGGAAAAAAAAAAACATGAGAAAGAAAACAAAACAAAACCAAAAAATGTGATAATAATATTTTTCAATGTGCATTCAGACTCCATAATTCTTTCTCTGCATTAGAATAGCATTTTCCATCCTGAGTCTTTTGGGATTGTCTTGGATCATTTCATTGCCAAGAAGAACTAAGTCTATCACAGTTGATCATCACACAGTGTGGCTGTTATTATGTACAAAGTTCTCCTGGCCTCCCTCAGCATCAGTGCATGTAAGTCTTTTGAGGATTTTTCTGAAATCTGACTGCTCATCACTTCTTATAGCACATTAGTACCATGTTACATTCATATAGCCCAACTTACTCCTCCTCAATTGAAGGACATTCTGTCCATTACTAAGTCTTTGACACAACACACACAGACACACACACACACACACAAGCTGCTATAAATACTTTTTTTGTACGTATGGGTCCTTTCCCTTTTTTATGATTTCTTCGGGATACAGAACCAGGAGTGTTATTGCTGGAAGAAAGGGAATGGACAGTTTTATATACCTTTGATAATAGTTACAAATTGCTCCCAGAACAATCAGAGCTGTCCACAACTCCACCAACAATGCAATAGTGTTCCAATTTTCCCACATCTCCAACTGTTATCATTTTCTTTTTTTCATCTTTTTAATTAATCTGATAAGTGCAAGTTGATATTTCAAAAATTGTTTTAATTTGTATATTTCTAATCTATAGTGATTTAGAGCATTTTTATATGACTATAAATTATTTAAATTTTTTCATCCGAAAACTGCCTGTTCATATCTTTTGACCATTTATCAATTGGGGAATGGCTTTTGTTTTAAAAAATGTGACTCAGTTCTCTACATATTTGAGAAATGAGATCTTTACTAGAGACGTTGGCTGTAAGGATTTTTCCCAGCTTTGAGGGCACATTTTTTAAAATTTTTATTCCATAAATTATCCCATTTATTGTTGGACTATGGGCTACAGATATTTGGTAAGAAGATTTTACTGGTCTTTCAATTTCTTCAGTCTTCTGATGGCAGATTTGACTGTGACTGTAGAGGTGGTATTGTAGGTCCATGAACCACCAGCTACTGTTTTCATACAGGATCCACAATGCCAGATACCCAAGGCGTGTCTCTTCATTTTGGTCTTGCCACAGAAGAAGCAGGCATATTTGGCATGCAGGCTAATTTCAATTTTCTTCACCATTTTTATGAGGGATGTACCATACCATGTTCCATATTTACCAACAATTCCGACCTTCTTGGTTCATTTAGCCATGTTAGTGGTGCCAGGGCTGGAGCTTGTAGAGGAAGACACATTTCTTAATGAAATGATTTTAGACTTTAGTCAAATCATGTAGAACTAGGAAAAAGAGCAGAAGTTTCAAAATTACAAATATAGGTTTTCTTGAAAGGAATAAATCTTCATTGAATATAGTTAGCCAGATATTGAATGGCTTCTTTTTAGAAGTAGTGGCTTCCTTCTACCCTCAAGGAGGTCTTTAAACCAAAACTGAAAAACTCTTTGTCATGGATATTATGGAGACCATGATGATTCAGGTATGGATTGAACTAGATTGCCCTTTTGTCCTCTATGCTTTATCTGTAATTCTGTGATTCCATTAACCAGGATTCATTGATACAGCGCAATTACTTAAAATTCTCCTAGTCTTTGCTTATAATCCAATTGATATCCAGATCCAAGTCTAACTTCTTGCCCTCCAAAATACTTTCAAATCTAGTACTTGTATCCTAATTTTTCAACCAATCACCTTCATGGACCTCCAGGTACAGTGTTAGTTCTCTTCTGTAAGAGATTTACATGAACTTATAGCAAGACAGTCATCTTGGTGTGGGAAAATCACCTCTAACTTGCAACTCCAACTTTTGGTTTGTGTTGTTTTTCCCAAAAACCTCTTCATCACTGTCCATAGGACACATATTAACCTTCATACTTGTTACTGAAATAATATTTGATTTCTTTATGTGTTAAAATTTCGTTTTCTTATGATGTCCCTTAATACCCACCCCATCTTGTCAGTACAGTAGATTTATAAACAGCAAGTTGGGTGTGTAAGGAAAACTAGCACCTTTATTGGGAAGGCTTGCCAAGCCCTTTCCAGGGTTGCTCATTCACTTTTGGCATCTACCTGGCACTCCAACTGCACCTTTGGTTCCAAGAAGTTGTAGCATGACAAGTGGTCACAAACCTAGTAAATCATATCTTAGTCTAAACTAAGTTGAAGAGCCTCAAACTCGTGGATGAGATCAAGAAAAGGGACATGTGCTCCAAGTATGAGAAGACTCCCTTCAGAATGAGCTGGTAAGAATAATAATTTGTTCCAAAAGTGATGAGGGCAGCTGAAGTAGGTGCTGTGGAGTCCTTTAGAATTTGGTCAAACATCAATGATGCATCACCCACTGCATCCTGGGACATTGCCAGACTTCTTGACTCTTGTTTTGCTACTGGACTTTAATGACACTGGAAGAGAGAGTAAGGCTGATGGATTTGGGAAACTCCATCTCTCTCTCTCACCATTATCTCCCCCATAGCTCCCTGCTTTCCTTCACCATTGCATCCCTTGTTCCCATTCTGTCTTTGTATACCTTTCATTATGTGTCTCTGTATTCCTGTGCCACTTATTGCACTTTGTCTATGGTTATTACAATATGGTAACAGCCCCATTCCCCATTGCCATCATGATAATTCCCAGGAAGTACTCCAAGAGTCAGTTGTGCTTCCTCCATTTAAAAATTTAATAATTTCAATTATGTCAAATAAATTAAATAATTAAATAATTTCAGAAATTCATTTTAAGGAATGAAGGGTTTGGCAGAATAAAAAACAAACATTTCATTTTCTCTTTTCCTTACAATCCTGAGATATAATTAAATTCATTCAAAAACATTTAATTAGCATAAAATGTATGTATATATGCATGTATACATATATACATATACACATACACACACTTGTTCTTGCCACTCAGTTATTCAGAGATCAACAATTTAAAATACATGAATCTATAGCTTTTATAAAGGAATTTACAAGGATTATTCTTACATACTACTCACATCAGAAAATTGAGGTACATGGAAACTGAATTTGACACTATGACTGCAAGGAATAGACCAAGTTGAATGTTACATATTTTATTTTGATCATATTACATTTTGTGGGACCACAGTTTCCTCATGGTATTCTTCATTTCTGCATTTCTCAGTGTGTAGATGAGAGGGTTCAGCATGGGTGCAATCACAGTGTACAGAACAGAAAACTCTTTCTCATGATTGTTGTCATTGGGAGGTGGGACATAGGTATAGACACAGGGCAGAAAGAACAGAACTAAAACCATGATGTGGGAGCCACAGGTAGAGAGGGCTTTGTGCCTACCCTCTGCCGAATGCGTTCGAAGATTATACAGTATGACTATATAAGATGCAAGAAGTAGAAGAAAAGTAACCAAGCAAACCATCCCATTGTTAGCAATGACCAATATATTAAAAACATGAGTGTTGGTGCAGACCAGTTTCAGGAGGGGTTTCACATCACATATGTAGTGGTCAACCTGATTAGGGCCACAGAAAGGTAGCCAAAGGACCATGAACTGCTGGGCAATGGAATGCCAAAAGGCAACTGCCCAGGCTGTCAATATCATCATGTTACATCTGTGACTGTTCACAATGACTGTGTAGTGCAAAGGTTTACAGATGGCAATATAGCGATCAAAGGCCATGGACACCAGAATGAACATTTCTACACCTCCCAGCAAGTGAGCAGCAAAGAGCTGAGTCATACAGCAATTAAAGGAGATATTTTTGCTCTTGGCAACTAAGTCTCTGATTAGTGTGGGGATGATGGTGGAAGTATAGGCCAGATCTGTGAGGGACAGGTGACACAAAAAATAGTACATGGGTTGCCGAATCAGGTGACTCCGAGTGATAGTGATGAAGATGAGGAAGTTACCCAGGATGATTGAAAAATAACAGAGCAAGAAGAATGCAAAATATATTTTCTTCGTCTCCTTGTTCATAAAAAGTCCCAAGAGGATAAATTCGGTGACATTATTCTAATTTTTGTTGTAGTGAGAGTAGGTGATAAAAATAAAGAAGAATATTAATTAATCTGAAACTTTGTGGAATTGGACCAATCATCGTTGTTATCTGTTATATTTATAGTGCATAAAACCCATTTTAACATGAAAGATTGTTTTAATTGCCACACTGATAATAAAACTTTAAACTAAGGTTTCCAACTTTAAGTCTTAGAATTTATTATGTGCTAATACATTTTTTAAAGGGAAATAGACCCATTTATACCTCCAGTTTCAAAATCATAACTTGACTTGAAATACTGTGAACATATCTTAGCTACTACATATGTACCTGTATCATTGTATGCATATTTACGTGTATTTGTGTACATACATATACATGGCCCCTAGGGATAACAGTAATTTAAATAATTTTGAAATGTCTGCTTTTAGTTTAAATGTTTTAATAAGTAATAGCATAATTAATTACCATAATCGAATATGTTTATTATAAGGGAAAGTAATCCTTCCTAAAAAAATATTTTTGTGGAGGGATAGTGCAACTTAGAAGCAGAGTCAAGTCAAAATAAGAAAACCAGAAAACTCATGACTTTTGGTATTTGGCAAGTGAGGGAAGGAGGAGGAGAAATAAGAGGAGGGAAGGGGAAAAATATATACCAGGACAAAGTCTTCATCAAAAGAATAATGACGAGATCCCTTAGTTCTTCATGCAACTTTGCAAGTTTTTGGGCAGCAATCTTTCTTCACTTAAGAAAAAAAAAATTCTGTTGCTGCAGCTGAAAATGATCTTTCACCTCAGCATCAAATCTTCTTATACTGAACCATTTCAAACATCGTAAAGTTGGTCCTTTTTGTAGATTTAGAGTTTTCCAGCTTCACAAAACCTGATAGATTGGCTTCTCCCAACATACCATTGCATAATTTAAATCATATTAATTTCCTCATTTTTCCTCCTTCAAGACAAGTTTTATATTCCATAATTTCAAAATTTCAGATTAATGGGTTGAATGCTATGTCTGTCTTTCTTATATAGGTAACTTTTCACTTTTTAATTACCTTAATTCATTTTATTTCTTTTAAAATGCTTTGATAAATTTTGATGTTTAACAACAGACATTTCTCAATTGACTGCTTTCTAGCCCTCCTGTTATGGAGATGCAGTTCCCCATCCCATTCCTGGCCACATCTCCTTTGTAAATTAAGAAAACATTTTCATGTACATTAATAAGGTATCTTAATAACCATCTTAAAACGATGCCTATCTAATATGAAAACGTTATCAGTGCTTAAATATTATTATAAAAAATAAAAATAAAGAAAGATGAGCTCACATTGATCCAATGAAGTTATTGATTACATTAATGGCATATGTAAAACCAGGCTTCCTTCCTAAAAGGATAAAGGTATCTCTCATTATTTCTGTGTCTTATGACTTCACGGTGGGAATGGGGAAAACCACAGCACTACTTGTAGAAAAATAACCAAGCTGAAACTACTATATTCACTATTTCTAATATGCCACTTTTCTCCAAAGAGAAGTGAAGATTCCATTTCATCATCTGTTCTTTGGAGCTACTATTGATCCCAGCCCTCTATGTTTTTTTTTTCCTTACTCATTAATCTATCTTGTAATCTATCCATGCATCTGTCAATTCTTGATTCATTCATCTATCATTTTTATCTGTTAATCCATTTATCTATCTGTCTATTTTTCCCCAGTAGTCATTGATAGTGATGTTCTTCTGTTCTTGATTTTAACTCTAATAAGTAAGTTGTACATTCAACCACAACAAGAGATGGGGAATGACCCAAGAGAAAGCAACAATAATTTTAGTCAATTTATACATTAAGTATCCCAGAGTGATGTGTATGGAAGCTATCCCTATAAATATATAATAACACAGAGCAATGAAAAAATATATCCTGTTATTCTGTGAGCACATATTTAAACTTCAAAGGTAAAAAAAAAATCCTATCTTGAGATACCTACTCAAGATTAGAGTTTCACATGTATGAGGAAAAGGAAATATGAATGAATGTTTTAAGGTGTAGAGTTGTAAGGTGGCTTGGGGGCAGTGAGGTGACACAGTGCATAGATTTAAGTCCTGGAGTCAGGAAGACCAAACTACCTGAGTTCAAACTCAACCTCAGACACAAATTGTCTGATTCTAGGCAACTCATTTAAATTTGTTCAGGGGCGGGGAATCTGCAACCTTGAGGCCACATTTGGCCTTCTAGGTCCTTGGGTGTGGCTTCTAGGCCCTTGGGTGCGGCTTCTAGGCCCTTGGGTGCAGCCTTTTGACTGAGTCCAAGTTTTATAGAGCAAATGCTTTTATGAAGGAGATTTGTTGTGTTAAGTTTGGATTCACTGAAAGGGCCACACTTGAGGACCTAGAGGGCCACATGTGTCCTCAAAGCCACAGGTTTCCTATGCCTGACATTGTTTGTCTTGCTGTACTAATATGTAAAGTGAGCTGTAGAAGAAAAAGGCAAACCAATCCAGTACCTTTGCCAAGAAAACCCCAAATGGGGCTATGAAGAGGAAGACTCATCTGAAACAGCTGAGCAATAAAAAAACAAAGGGAATTTAGAGGCAGGATGACTTGCAAGGAAGATCATACTAAAGTTGGAATTTTCAGACATGAGTTCAAATCCACTCTGCCATCAACTATGTGAACAATAGCTTTTCAAGTGTTTTTGTTCCTTTGTCTACAAAATTAAAGGATTTACTAGCAGGTTTTTTTGAGCTCTAAACCTGTGACATTTCTATCCCCAAAGTATCCTATTAAAGTTTAATAATCAGAGAAACAAAGTGACATTTTTTGAGGTACTAACTCAATCAGTATTTCAGTGAGGATTGAAATCTAGATTTGACATTCAGTGAATTTAAATGATTCATCCATTGCCATATTGCTGTTATGGCTTAATGCTTACTGTCAAGATCTAAACCTTTTGGTTTTGATGGTTTTATTTGCTTTCTATTATAACCCTTATCTGTACCCTATCTAGTCCAGAAATGATTTAGGTGGTGAAACTTCTCTAAAGGAAAAAAGGAGATTTTTGCAGCATCATTGCAAGCCTAGAAATGCTTTAACTAAAGTTTTTCATACCAAGAACTCCTTTCTTCAACCTAAACCCTAAGGAGTAACATTCTATGTCCTTAATGTTGAATACTTAGTCTCAGGCAGACTCCTAGGTGGGGGCAGGGGGTTAATGAAAATAAGTTTTTTGGGGGAGAGCAAGCATATGACTAGGGTTATCTGAGACAGGGAGGTCAGAATCTAGGTGATCTAAGATCATGAGACTATATAGTTTCTGTAAGAAAAACAAAATCTTTCAAAGACTGTCTTTTTTGCTCATCTGTTATTTGTATGTAAAAATATTGAATAAACATTGTAAAAAATTGTTTAGGGGATGTTATTAGGGACAATCAAGTCTTATAATCAATAAGTGTAAATGCATCAAAGAAAACATATTATACCATAAAAAGAAGACAAATTCATTCATAGGAGATGTGCTACCATCAAAAACATACCTGGTACCAAGAATTGAATACTGATGACTGGGTAAACATTCCTGGAAAATAAGGGTTCTTACTATCTCCCAAAAGAATGACCTGTTTTTTGAACAGGTAGGGGTGGGGAAGAAGGTAATTTTTGCAGGTGACTTCAATTCACCATAAAAGCAAGGAGACTTGGATATCTGGAAATGTTCCCTTCTTTTCTTGGCTTGGAGTTTAGAAGGCAAACAGATTTTCAGTGTTAATGACTGCACCCAAAACATTCAGCCCATTACCTGCTTTCTGTGGAGCTATAGAGAAAAGTGAATTTAAAGGCTTATAAGGCACCCTTGGGACTTGGTCTCCTGGAAGCACTCCCAAGCAATGTAGAAATGTAAAACATTAGCATACAAACAAAGACACATTTCAGGATTAGTCAGTCAGTCAATTAGTCAATTCTTCAATCAAGCATTTATTGAACACCTCCTATCTACCAAACATGTTTGTACAAGGGAGGAGAAATGGTGTAATGCAGTGACTACCACAAGGTCAGGAAGATCTCAGTTAAAGTTCAGCCTCTAATAGAGATTGCCTGGTCATCATAGGATAATCAACTAACTTTTTGGTGTTCCATGAAACACTGCCCTATTACAAAATACATGCTCTTCCAACATTATGAGATAAGATAAAATACCAAGGTGGCATTGAAGTGATGCAGTGGATAGAAGGACTAGCCCTCTATTCAGGAGGACCTGAGTTCAAATCTGACCTCAGACAAACTAGCTATATGACCATGGAACCAATGGTGCTCCCCCACCACCAAAAAAAGCCTTCATCTTGACTTCTATATACCAATATACCATGTACCAATGTAATAGTAGCTATACTTCAAAATTAGAAAAGAAAATTTCACATGTACCAGATTCCACTCAAGATTCTGTGGATACAGGCAAAAATTTAATTATCTCTGCCTTTGAGCAGTTTATGATCTATTGTATAAAATGGTATGTGTATATTTAAGTATGTCAGACTCCTTCACTTTTATCATTCAATTGAATCTATTCATGTAACAGAAACATAGAAGGTACCTGAGTTATTGTAAAGCCAAGCACTAGCTGCTTTCCAGAGGATTGCTGCTGTGATCAGCTTTCATGTTCTGATTATATAGTATAGCAAATTCTCTATTTTTTCAATAACAAATCTGAATAAAACATTGATAGAAAATCACGGTACAGCATCTAAAATATCACAACTTATCACAGAAAATAAAAATACAGTCTTCTCCATGTCACAAGTCAACAACTTCTCACTAAAATGGCCACAGAGATTTCACCAAAGTGGTCACATGGTTTTAAGCAAAGTACATTCATTTAGTTAATCATAAAATCCTTAATTCAATCATAAAGTACAAAAGTCAAAGTTCTCCACTCCTAGGTCATAGTAAATCATAATCTTCTCAGTCAGTAAACAGTATCTAAGTAAATTCTTCTTCCAGCTTAACTATAGGCTGGCTCTCAGTTTCCATAGTTCCTTTTCACAGTCCCAGCTGCAATTGTCACCTGGGTTCAAAGGCAGGTAGCTCTCAGCTCCTTGTCCAGCTCCTTGCCCAGTTATTTGTCCAGTTCCTTTTCCAGACTGAAGTTCATAGTGTCCAGTCTACCTCAAGTGTTTGTTTCTGAGAAGACAATGCTTGACAGAGCCACAATAATATTCATGCACATTGCCAGCACCATCATCAATTCACTATCTCCCTGTGAAATCAACTCAGACCCACCAACAAGGTTCAAGAGTCCGGGACAAATCATCAACACAGAAATCAACTCAGAACCACAAACAAGATCCAAGAGGTCAGCACAAATCATCCTTAAACTCCCAGGAACTAGAAAACTCTCCTCCAGGCCTTCTGTAAACATACAACCAAGAAATCCTCTTTCAGGGCTTCCAGTAAAGTCTCAGGGTTTCTGTACAAAGTATCACAAACAAACATCAACACAGGCAGAAGAGACAAACAGAGTGTCTGGATATCACTAGTTTTCTCCTTCTTGATTCTGCCACCACAGAAGTCCTCTCCTCAGTTGTACTGTCTGGCCTGAGTCTCTCCTTTATATTGTAAAGCTCCTCCCCTTGATAGAAGGCTCAAAAGGAATTTGAACTGAAACAAGGTATTAATTCAATAGCTGAAACAAGGTGTGAACTATTTCTGTGATTGCCATTACAGTTGCATAAAAGTCCATAGGTTAAGTGACTTGCCAAATGTCACATAGTTAGTAAGTGTTAAGTGTATGAGGTGGATCCAAACTCAGGTCCTCCTGACTTCAGGGCCAGTGTTTTATTCACTACACCACCAAGCCACTCCCAACCCGTATTTTCTATGGCCTCCCAATTGCCAAATAATTTTCCTTACCCCTCCATGTTCTTTAATTTTCCTATTACCTTTTGATTAACAACCCTTTTTCTGCAAAATCCCATCCTCTCAAATTCAGAAAAGCATAGAATGTTTTGCAAGAACTAATTTTGAGTAAAATAAAGAGGTCCAGAAGAGCAATCTAAGCAGTGAAGATAATAAAAATGAAAAAAAAGATAATTGTAAAACTATTGATATCTGATTAACTGGAAAACTTAAAATCACTCTCCAGGGGACAGATAAGAAACAATGATTTGGTTACATGAAGATCTATAAAAAAAAAACCCAGTGAATTATTATTTATGCAGTGCCTACTATGTACCAGGATCAATGATAAGTGCTTTTGCCAAATACTAAGTTATCTAAGTCTTGCAACAACCTTATAGAATATGTTATGATTCCCATTCTATACTTGAGAAAACTAAGGCAAATAGAGGTCAAGTGATTTGTCCAAAGTCACACAGTAATTAGTAGTTCAAGTCTTCCCAAGTACAAGCCTATGCCATCTCTCTATCCACTCTGCCACTTAAGCACCTATGAATGCCTGTCCAAAAAAAAAAAAAAACAAAACCCAGAATCATGCATTCATGATAAGAAGTGTCTAGGTTCATTGCCAATAGAGTGGTGAACTTGGAATTAGGAAGAACAGAATCTGGGGTGGTAATTTGAGACTGTAGTGTAGTGATAGCACCCTATGGGTAGCTCAAAGGAAGAAAGAATGGATATCTCTAGCCTCTCCCCCCAAAAACTTTTGTCCAAGAGAGACTTTTTATTCATGTCACAAGGGAAATCAATGAGGTAGTTATGGGGGGGCCACCAATCTGCCCTCAGAGAGAAAAGCTATCAGGCTATATTGGTCTCTTCACTTTAAATAAACTACCTGTAAAGGATATGATTGGGTTCCACCTATCTTTTGACCCTACATTCTATAGTAAAGATTTTACCTCTTTCCCACATACCCATTCCATGATGAATACACATAGAGAATACTAAAGATTGATTGATTGATTGATTGATTTATAAAGAAAATTTATTCAAATCATGGCAAAAATGAAGTCAGAGAATGTATACATAGTAGAATCTCCACCAGACAAGGCAGAGCAAAGGCACTCTCCTTTTGGGAGATAACTTAGTTCAACCAAGAGAGGGGGTCCTGGATCTCACTCAAGAGGAATATTTCCCAAAGTCTCTAGATTAGCAAGTTGGGAATAGGGACATGATGGAGACTATCCTCTCATATCTTTCCAGAGTCTTTTCCTTTAGCAACCTGAAGAGGTTTAAGTTTTTTCCACCTTCTTTCTCACAGCTTGAAATCAGGAGCAATTGAATGTATACTAAGGGTGAACCTAACTGAAGATCTGTCTCTTGACTATTTAACACTGCCCCTTATTGAAGGTATTTACTATAGTACCTGGAACATGATAGGTTTTGTAAAAATGTTGTTATTTTTATCATTATTATTAATCTCTAATAACACAATTGCCACTTCAATGTCCACCCAGCACAACAAATTCATCATCGACCTAAATTAACAATGTTCTCCTCTAACCACATTTTTCTGATTGCATTATTTTGTTAGTAAGCTATGGTTAAAGATTGTCATTAAATTGAATTCCTGTCTCCCTATCTCTCTCACTTCTAGAAAGTCACCATGTCATCATATACATTAACTTCTGAGAAAGCCCTCAAATTCATGCTCCCCAATACCTTCCACTACCAAAAGAATATAGTCTTTCTTTATCACAATTTAGATTATAACAACAGCCTCCTAAAATTGCTTTTGATCAAGTGCCTTTCCTGCTCTTTGTCAATCTTTCATAGTAATGTAAATTTCCTTAGCTAATTATTTGGTCATGCAAGTTTTTTTTTTCTCAAAATCCATTGATAATTCACACTTACATACTGAGTAAATTATAAATGCCTTATAATTTAAGCTTTCTACTTCAATTTTCTAGCCTTATCTCAGAATACTAGTGCACTCTCTCTACCTATGTGGGTTTGGACAAGTAATTTTAAATCCACGGTCCTTAATTTTTTTTTTTTAATGTTCTTGTTAGTCAATGTTGAGTAATGTCCAACTTTTTGTGATCCCATAGACCATAGCACACCAAATCCTTTTATTCTCCACTATCACCGAAAGTCTGCACAAGTGTGTAATTGTTCTTCTATGATACTCTCTATTCATCTCAACCTTTGCTCTCCCCTTCTCCTTTTGTCTTCAGTCTTTCCCAACATCAGGATCTTTACCATCTATTCTTGTCTTCTCATTGTGTGGCCAAAATATTTAAACTCCAGCTTCAGTATTTGACCTTCCAATGAATACTCTGAATTTTTATTTTTAAGTATTGATTGATTTGATCTCTCTACTCTCCAAGAGACTCACAAAAATCTTCTTCAGAACTACAAATAGAAAACATGTATTCTACATGGTTCGACTTTTTTATGTAGTTCAATTCTCAGCCATACATTGCTACTGAAAAAACAAACAAACAAAAAAACAGCTTTGACTATATGGACCTTTGTTGGGAAGGTAAAGTCTGCTTTTTAAAAATAGTATGCTTGATTTGACACAGCTTTCCTTCCAAGGAGCAAGTGTCTTTTCATTGCATGGGTATAGTCACCATCTGCAACAATCTTTGAAAACAAGAATATAAAATCAGACACTGTTTCCATTTTTATTCCATCTAATTGCAAGGAAGTGATGGGATCTGGGTCTTTTTTAATGTTAATTTCCAAACCAGCTCTTACACTCTTCTCTTTCGTCCTCATCAAGAGGCTTTTTAATTCTTCTCCACTTTATGCCATCAGAGTGGTATTATCTGCATATCTGCTATTGTTGATATTTTCCCCAGAAACCTTAATTCCAGCTTTTCATTCATCTAGCCTGACATTTCAAGTGATATATTATGCATAGAAATGTTAAATAATGTGATAATATATGTCATTGTTATACTCCTTTTCCAAACTTTAACCAATCAGTTGTTCCATATTTAGTTCTAAATGTTGTTTCTTGACCCATATACAAGTTCCTCAACAGAGAAGTAAAATGATCTGCTATTTCTATCTCTTTGAGAACTTGCCACATTTTGCCATGATTCACACAAAGATTTTAATGCACTCTGTGAAGCAGAAGTAGATATTTCTCTCCCTGGAACTGCATTATTTAATGTATAATCCAGCACATATTGACAATTTGGTCTCTAGTTCCTCAGCCTCTCCCAAAATGAGCCTACTCTTATGGTAATTCTCAGTTCACATCTTATTAAAGCCAAGCTTTGCAGAATCTTAAACCTAACCTTGCTAATATGTGAAATGAATGCAATTGTTCAATAATTTGAACATTCTTTGGCATTATCCTTCTTTCAGATTTGGATGAAAACTGATCTATTGCAATCTACTGGGTACTTGTTCTTTATAAAATAATATGTCTTCTAAAATACTTTCCAGCTCTATTGCCTTGATTCTTTGACTTCAAAACACTCCATGTTGCAGTCACATTATACTACTCAGTTAAATATCAGTTTTCTACTACAATGACTTAGGTAGTCCTATACTTAGCACCCAATTCTTTACTCTTAGAATGAAATCTGTCAGTATTCATCTTATTGGTCACTTTCTCCTTGAAAGTCTCACTTATGCTACAGTCAAACATTATTTTCCTTCCACCCAAAACAGTCTCATTATCCTTTTTTTCTCAGTCTCACTCTGTCTTTCTGTCTATATCTACCTCTGACTTTTTTATACTTCTCTCTCTCTCTATTTCTCTCTCTCTCCCCCCCCCCCCACATATGCTCCAATTGTTTTTTCTTGTTGTTCAGTCATTTTACAAATAAGGAAACTGAGGTGAACAAGGTTAGGTGACATGCCCAGAGTCACACAACTAGTAAGTATCTGAGGTCAGATTTGAACATAGGAAGATGAATCTTCCTGACTCTAGGCCTGGCATTCTATCTACTGCACCACCTAGTTCCTTCAACAGGAATATAATTTCATCATTATAGTGGGCTCCTGATGGAGGATTTACTCTACAAATTTGGACAAAAACCTTTTCCAAAACTTTATGTATTATAGAGATATCCAGGAAATTTAGGGACTTATATTTTCCCCCCAGGTTCACACTTCCAATAGTTGTCAGAGTTATGCTTGAACACTGATTTTGCTGACCTGGAGACCAGATCTCTATCCACTGAATTATGTTGCTTCTTATTTCTTTCATGTTCCTACAGTATCAACTCTGTACTGCAACTTTATAGCTATGGCTTACTAAAATATCTATTAGACTGAAAGCTCCATGAGGGAAAATGCATTTGTTGTTATCTTTGTATGTGTAGCAGCCCTCAAAACTATATTAATGCAAAATTGCTCTTTAATAAATATATGATTATCCTTATTGTTATTTGGAAAAGAATAAAACATTAGAACATGCTGAAACCATGTTTTGCAAGGTTTTGACAAGAATTGATATCCATTATTGAAATGGATTACGAGAGAAATTTCAATGACAAAAGTTTTATATCAGTGAAATATGACAATTTCTTCTGAAATGTGTTATACAATTATAGAAATACCAGTGTAACAAATTCATATAGAATGGTCCACCTTGACAGCTAAGGTCAGGAAATCCTCACCTTTGTTTGTCAGACTATCTGTTTCCATTTTTACTATATGTAAAATGAAAGTTAGAAAAACTCACTCTCTAAGATCTTACCCCTTTAATCCTAAAATCATTTTTAAATATAAATTAATTTTTTTCATTTTTAGTTTACAACATTCAGTTCTACAATCTCTTGAGTTTCAAATTTTCTCCTCCTTCCTCTCATCCCCTATCCGCACCCTCCCCACGACAGCATGTAATCAAGTATAGGCTCTTCAAATACCTTAACATTGAACATTAGTCAGGTTGTAAAGAAGGGTTATAACTAATGGGGTGAACAATGACAATGAAGGGACAAAACAAAACACAAATGCACAAATGAGCAAATAATTTGCTTTAGTCTGCAGACTCTGTAGTTCTTTCTCTGGATGTGGATTTCCCTTTCCATCAGGAGTCCTTTGTAGTTGTTTTCTAACCTTGTGTTACTGAGAGGAGACAAGTCTATCAAAGTTAGTCCTCACACATATGATGCGTCTGTAATTGTGTACAAAGTTCTCCTGGTTCTGCTCTCCTCACTCAGTATGAGTTTATATAATTCTCTCCAGGTTATTGTGAAGTCTATCTGCTCCTCACTTCTTGTAGCACAATAGTATTCCATTACATTTATATGCCACAACTTTTTTGGCCATTCCCCAATTGATGGACATCCCCTTGATTTCCAATTCTTTACTGCCACAAAGAAAGCTGCTATAAATATTTTCTGTACATGCAAGTCCTTTTCTCACTTATTTGATTTCTTTGGGATCTATCCCTATAAGTACTATTGCTGGGTCAAAGGATATGTACTTTTTTATAGCCCTTTGAGCATAGTTCCAGATTGTTCTCCAGAATAGTTGGATCAGTTCACACCTCCACCAACATTGCATTAGTGTTTCAGTTTTTCTACATCCTCTCCAGCATTTATTATTTTCCTGTTTTATCATTAAATCCTAAAATCTTAATGATTATATTAGGTTACTGATTTTACTGAAGGCTGACAGTTTTTGTGCAACCAGTTCAATAGCTTCAGATATTTTATATCCAGTTTTTCCTGTCTGTGCTTCTCAATTCCCTAAGGAAGTGTAATGACAGGTTCTAGAACAGAGTGACATGTATTATTCACATTACTTCATAATTACAAGCAATTTCTTTTTCAAAAATCATGGAAACAATTTAGCAAAATAAAAAGAATTCATTGAAATAAGAAACTGAAGAAAGAAGAGTGGTTTATCATCCAAGGCTGTTTACTACAATTATAATAATAGTTAAGCAACTTTATTCTCAAATTTGAAGTCATAATTTTGTCATCTTCATAAAACATGATGAAAATTGAATTCAGTCAAATACGTAAGTCACAAATTTCTCAGTTTGAAACAATGTTGATACATGATCTTTACTTTTAGTTGAAATATTAAACTTTTATAAGACATTTGATATTTTTCTGGATATTGTCCAAATCTGATTATAAGGGCCAAGTGATTTTTTTTCTAAAAGCAACAATTGCAAATGGGCTAAACATTGGGTACAGCGCTCTTAATGAGTATTCTATTCCACAGATGCTAAGCTATCAAAGCAGAACTCTTTTAAAAAGTTATAAAATTTGTGCAATGGTATGATAACTGTGTTACATGGCAGAAATTATATAGGTATAATATATTTGTATACACACAGCTTTACAAATCATCTAAAAAATCAAAATGAATCAGAAGGAAATTTAGTTGATGGTATATTTTCTAGAAAGAAAATTTTTATCCACCCAAAATTTCATTCAGAATATATTCTATCATTCTATTATTGTTAAAAGGTTTCTATGGATACCAAATGGGCAATAGATGCAGACATGGTGGCTATAAAGATTGATTGTTTCCCCATGGGACAGTTTTCACTCATTATGTGGTTGGTCATGCCATCACTTGTTCTTTAAGATGCCCTAATAGCCAATATTTCCCAGGGAGGCTCATTAAGTTGTTTTTGTGAATGTGCCAATTTCTTTAAACCAAATTATGCCAAAATATGTCATTCTCTTTCCTTCTAAGGGGAAATCCACTACAAGGTAACAATCATAAACCAATGACAAAGTATTCAATTTTATCTATGCAACCTGGAATTGTTAAAATGACATTTTTTTGGTTTAAATGTAGCATTTTACCCCAAAGAATCCTCCTCCTCCCCCCACAACAAAGCAGCAGCAGCAGCAGTGACAGCAATGACAGGAAAAATAGTATATAAAATGACTATAATAATCTCAATGGAAAGAACACCAAACCACTAGAGTTGAAATTGAATGTTGTAAAATTAGAAAAAAACAAGCTTAGACCCAATAGAAAAGATGTGAAAACACACTTTCCTCTTCTTTCTTTATGGTATTTAGTATCCATGGGTGCTAAATGTTGCATACAATTTCAGATTTTTATTTCTATGGCTTTGGTATTCAATTTTCCCTCTTCTTTTTTTCTTCGAGATGTTTTTTTTTTAAATAAATGTTGGAAATGCCAACTTGGAAACATAAAATACAGTTGATATCAAAAGAAGTTTATTAAGGAGAAATCCAGAGTAATTGAACAATTTTGGCCAGAAGTGGACTCTGCCCTTCTTGTAGAAGGAGAAGTAGAGGATACAGAAGCCAAGCAAGCATTAGTTTGGTGTAGGCACTCCCTTCAGAGGATGGAATGGTTAGTTCTCTTTTCATTCACCTTGCCCATTATCATACATTGTCATACATTATTACTAATGAGGCTCTAATTCTAGACTAGATTTGTTAGATAATATACATTACACATGAGGTTCATTAAACAAGTACAGTAATAACCCTGGAATACTGACCCCCTCAGTGATTTAACTTAGATTTGTCCTTATTTGGGCCTGAGTGTCCCAAGGTCATTATGCCTTCTAATTGGTCAAACCTAACTGCTGTGGCTGGCTTTTTTTTTTAATTTTACTTTAGTGTTGTCTAGAAATTCTATGGGAACTGGGAATTCAAATTCTCCCAAGGCTACTGTCTGGTCTTCTAACTTTACTCTTCTCAGCAGCCTTCTTTCAGCAGTTTTTGCAATCTTGTGGTAACTTACCCCTTTGCTATGTTCTCACAAGAGGGATGACTCTGAAGGAAAAAGAAAAGGAAAGAATGGAGGTGGAATCTAGGTAAAGCTATATTGATCTATTAATCTAAAAGGCAAAACAAATCATGAGCCAGTGGATCTTGACAACTCATAAAGTCACAATCCTACATTCTCCTTCCTTTTAGACCTAGGGAGTCTGGGGTGAAATTGGGTGTTGGAGGTAGGGGTGGTGGCTCTTTTCATTCATTCAGGTTCTCACTTTTCAATTCTCAATCCTTTGTGATGCAATGGGTGTAAATATTACTCCATATCTTAACTCATTGTGCACTCTCCAAGGTCACCACTGATATATTTATTGCTAAAAATCAATGCTCCTTTTCCAGTCCTCATTCTTATCCTCTCTCCCTATGCCAGCACACCTGGGAAACTCAATCAACGACAATTTGCTTTCAGATTTTGGGAAGCTAGGCTCTTATAGGTAAGCTTTCCCCTTATCTTGTATGAAAGTGTCCTTTTCTGGCATCTCTAAACCATGAGCCCTCTCCATTACATTTTCTCCTTCTCCATTGCAATGTAAGCTCTTTGGGGAATGGGACTGTTTTGTTTGCTTTACTGTGAAACTTTAGCACTTAGTACTGTGCCTGGCACATAGCAACACGGCAAATCAACAAGTAATTATTACACACCTACTTTTTGAAAAGTACTATGCTAAGCACTAGGCATACAGATAATTAAAAAAAAAAACACCAACAGATCTTGCTCTCAAGGTGCTTACAGTCTAAAGGGGTTGTGGGGGCAAGATTCACATAGCAATATACATAGTGGATCTATTGACAGGGAATGGAAGATAATGTCAGAGTGAAGGTACTAAAATAACGGAGGAATAAGAAATGCTTCTTACAGAAGGGTGAGACTTTAGCTGAGACTTGAGAAGGAGGTGATGAGGAGGAAGCACATTTCCCACATAGTAGACAGCCATGAAATGTGCGAAAGACTCTAAAAATAAAGTGCAATGTTCAAGGAACAGTAAGGAAGCCAGAGTTATTATTTCAAAGAGAATGTAGAAGAAAGTAAGGAAATGGGAAAAAAAGTAGGAAGGGGACACATTGGGAAAGACTTTAAAGACCAAAGAGAGGATTTTACATAGTAAATACTTAATCTTCTCTTTTTTTCTGTCTCTCTGTCTCTCTCTCTCTCTTCATCTGCAACATTAGTCAATTTGGATCAATGACTCCTGAATATTGCGTCTTCCCTTTGCTCTCATGTCATTTCTCTGTCTTTTCTTTCTACCTGTTTGACACTGTCTTCATTCTCTTAAGTAGTATATGTCAATTATGTGCTGGTATATCACATACCATCTCCTGTCCTGGGATTACTTTTCTCAATATCCTCTCTCTTGATTAGTATCTTCAGCTTCCTTAGCTTTGACTACTATCCACATGAAGAAGAACTTCAGATTTATACATTTAGCCCTCTTCTTTCTTCTGAGCTCAAATCCCATATCACTAACCACATCCTGGACATCTCTACAAGTTTCTATTATTTTGATATAAAATTGAATATCTCAAAAATGAAATTAATTAGCTCTCCATTTTCCATGTTTTCTTAATTCTACCATCACATCATCTCTTGTATCCATGCCAACTTTCTAATCACATTAAAATCACAGTGACTGAAGTCTTCATCACATCATACCTGAAATATTGCAATCTCTTTCTGTTATACTTGCATAAGAATTTTCCCTCATCAAGGAATATGCTAAAAAATCTACAAAATTAACTTTTTCATCATATATCTATCTTACACTCTTGCTCAAGAAACTTCAAGATTTCACCATTGTTTATAGGACAAAAACTACAAATTCCTATGATTGACTTTTATAAATTTTATAACCTCGTTATTGCATCCATTTCCTGACTTTAACACATTTCCCATCATTCTTTCAGTGTTCAAGAAAAATTTCACTCCTATACATATACTATTTAACATCTCCAAATTTTAATTTGCATAACCATTTTCATATATGTGTATATATGTATATATATATATATTTGTTTTCAACATTCACTTTTATAAGATTTTGAATGCTAAATTCCTCCTTCTTCCCCAGAATGGATATGATCTGATATAGGTAATATGTATATAATAATATTAAAATATTTCCTCATTGGTCATGTTGTGAAAGAAGAATTAGAACAAAAGGGAAAAACCATGAGAAGAAAAGAAAAGAGAAAATAGTCTGCTTCCATCTGCATTCAGACTCCATAGTCCTTTCTCTGAATATGGATAGCATTTTCCATTATGAGTCTCTGGAAATTGTCTTAGATCCTTTCATTTCTCAGAAGGACTAAGTCTAACAAAGTTGATCTTCACCCAATGTTGCCATCACAGTATCCAATGTTCGCCTCATTGACCTTCTCCTTTTTCTAGAATACTGTCTCCTTATTTCTTGGAGTCCCTAATCAATTTCAAGTTTCAGTTCATGTCATTTCTTCTAAAAGTCCTCTTATGATTATCACAATTGCTAATAACCACACCCCAAATTGTTTTAAATGTTCTGTGTGCATAGCTTCTATTTGTTAGTGAACCTGTTGCAGCTCACCATAATACTTCTAAAGAGGACATATACTCTGACAAATCATCTTGGCAGACAGACTAAAGCATGTTGAGGGTAACCAAAAAAGCCTCAAACCTGTTGGTGAGTTAGAGAATGTCTGCCCCAAGCATATGATGCTTTTTCCCAGAGGACTGGGCAGATGAGAATAATTTGTTCCAATGGCCATGAAAGCATCTGAAAACATGTAGAACACTTAGAACTTGCTCAGGCCATCTATTGCATCCTGCACCATTGGCAGTCATATCAGATTTTGTCCTACCAATGGACTTCAATGAGTCAAGAAGAGTGAGCCTGATGATTGTGTGCAACTGACTCACTTAAATCTAATTTACCTGCATGTTATGACATCACCCTTGATGTCACTGGTCCTCTTCAAAAATGAAGAATTAATAATAATGCATGTATACCTACACGAACATATACATATATGTGTGTATATGCATATCAGTATACATACATGTTATATAAACATATGTATGTATATGCACACATATATACATGTTTATGGATATGTGTTATTTATATGCATATATGTAGATGCAATATATGCACAATACACATATACATATATGTGTAGTGCGCATGTACATATCTGTTATATATGTATGTTACGTGTATATATGTCATTATATATGTATGATATATATTTTTATATTTTCTTCTACATGAATTGTGCAGATCTTTTTTCATTCCAGATGTTCTTTATAGCATTCTGTATTTCTGCATTCCATAGTATGCAGATGAGAAGATTCAGCAGGGGTACAAGTACAGGATAAAACATTTTTTCTCCTAATCAGTAACACTGGCCCTGGGAGGGGTAACATAGAGGCAAGAGCAGTATCACAGCCATGACGTGGGAGCTACAAGTGGAGAGGGTTTTGCATCCAATCACTGCTAAATCTTTTTTTAAGGTTATATAGTTTGCCAATATAAAATTCCAATGAAATAAAAAAAAATAACCTCAGTAATCACTCCAGAATTTAGCAAATACCAAACTAGCAGCAATATGTGTATCCACATAAGTTTCAGGAGGGATTTTATATCACACATATAATAATTGATCTGATTAGGACCATAAAAAGTAAACTAGAGGACCATGAGCATTTGGGCAAAAGACTGACAAAATGCCACCCCTCCCATAGCAAACATAATCAATATAAAACATCATTGACTGATCACAATTACCATGTAATGAAGAAGTTTGCAAATGGCAATATAGCAATCAAAATCCATGGATACCAGTAGGAATTATTAAACCCCAGTCAATTAATGAACAATAAAGTGCTGAGTCATGCAAGTGTTGAAGGGGATTTTTTCCTCTTGGCAATTAAGTCCCTTACTAGTCTAGCAAATATGGTAAATGTATAGAACAAATCCAAAAGGGATAAATGACATAGAAAATAATACATAGGCTGCTGGATCAGATGGCTACATGTGACCATGGCGAAGATAAGATTCCTCATGAAGACTGAAGCATAATAGAGCAATAAGGTGATACAACTCATTATCTACATCGGTATATTCAACGAGTTCCAAGAGAATGAATGCAGCAACATTATTTTTTAATCTCCATGTATTTGGAATAGCTAAGGGATAGACAGAAAAATCTTAAGTCATTTGAAATGATATGGAAGATGTAAATTCATAAATTATGTTAGCAGTTCCCTGTTAATATAAAATACTTCTCCAGGTAATTATAGAAATTATAATTGTAAAAATAGGCAAGTTCATTTTTATGCCTTTATTCAGGAGATTCCAGGTTATGTCAATAACATTCTATACATACAACATTTTTAAAATTAAATATTTGTGCCATTTCCCTTGCCACTCAGTAACTATCCATAGATAGTCTCACTTTCAAAAAAGTAAAGTTATTATAGATGACAATATGCAAAAATTTTATTAAATCCAATATGATTTCATTAAAGTTTTATTAGATTAAACCTTTCACTAAAAATTTGATAGGTAAGTGGCCAAATTTTTTTTCCTAAAAATGGTCGTAATATAATTATTCAATTTTAGCAGAGGGCTGTAATCCAAAATACAATTACATTGGACCTTTAATGCAGAAATTGGAAGATTAAAATATATTAAATTTTTGAATAATAACATTTCTTTTAAAAATTTTTTTTCATTTATTTATTCCTAGTTTTCAACATTCATTTCAACAAGATTTTGAGTTGCAAATTTTCTCCCCATCTTTCCCCTACGCACAACCCTAAGATAATGATCCTACTGAATATCCATTCCCCTAATCCATTCTCTTATGCCCTCCCCCCACCAACATTCTAGTTGGGCAAGATGAATTTCTACACCCCAGTTGCATGTAAAAACCTTTCTTTTTTTTAACATTTGTTTTTAAAACTTTAATTTCCAGATTTTTCTGTTCCCTCCTCACCCACCCCCACTTGGAAGACAAATAGTGCTTTATACGTTGTACATACATAGTTATTCAAAACACTCCCATAGTGATTATACAGTGAAAGGCTAACTATATTTCTCTCCATTTTATCCCGCGCCCCCCATTTATTCAATTTTCTACTTTAACCCTGTTCTTTTTCAAAAGGATTTCCTTCTATAATCCCACCTCTTATCTCCTTCCCCTCTATTTTCCTGTAAGGCAAGATACCCAATTGAGTGTGTATGTTATTCCCTCCTTTAGCCAAATTCAATGAGAGTAAGTTTGGCCCATTCCCTTTCACCTTCCTGTTCTTCATCTTCATTGTAACAGTTTTCTCTTGCCTCATTTATACGAGATAATTTACCATGTTTTATCTCTCTCTCTTTCCCCTTCTCCTAATATATTCCTCCATCACCTCTCAATTTTATTTTTTAGATATCATCCCTTCATATTCAACTGATCCTGTGCCCTCTGTCTATGAATACATGTACACACATATACACACACTCCTATACACACACACATACACCCTCCTATTCATACATATCAGTTGTATGTATACATACATATATGCACATATCCTCTGTCACATACATATACTGGTATGTATGTATGTAAATACATATATGTGTGTGTATACGTATACATACACATATATATTCCCTTCAACTATGAACATACTGAGAAAAGTTTCATGAGTTACAGTAATTGTTTTCCCATGTAGGAAAGTAAATAGTTCAACTTTGATAAATCCCTTATGATTTCTTTTTCCTGTTTACCATCTCATGCTTCTCTTTATTCTTGTATTTGAAACTCATTTTCTGTTCAGCTCTTTTTTTTTCATAAAGAGTGCTTGAAAGTCCTCTATTTCATTGAATGACCATATTTTCCCCTAAAGCATCATATTCAGTTTTGTTGGGAAGGTGATTCTTGGTTTGTATGCTAGCTCTTTTGACCTCCAAAATATCATATTCCAAGCCTTTCAATCACTTAGTACACAAGTTGCTAGATCTTGTGTTATCCTGAGTGTGCTTCCACAATACTCAAACTGTTTCTTCCTGACTGCCTGTAATATGTTCTACCTGACCTGGGAACTCTGCAATTTGGCCATACTGTGCTACAAGTATTCTTCTTGGAATCTTTTTGAAGAGGTGATTGCTGAATTCTTTCAATTTCTATTTTGCCCTCCGGTTCTAGAATATCAGAGCAATTTTTCTTGAGAATTTCTTGAAGGATTATTTGTAGGCTTTATTTTATCATGGTTTTCAGGTAATCCAATCAATTTTAAATTCTGTCTCCTAGATCTATTTTCCAAGTCAGTGCTTTTTCCAATGAGTATGTCACTTGCCTTCTATTCTTTCATTTGTTTGGATCTGTTATATAGTACATTGATTTCTCAAAAAGTCATTGGCTTTCATTTGCTCCAATCCAATTTTGAAGGAATTATTCTCTTCAGTGAGTTTTGGAAATTCCTTTTCCATCTGGCAAATTTGACTTTTTAAGGCATACTCCTCCTCACTGGCTTTTTGGGCCTGTTTTGCCATTTGAGATAGTTTTTTTAAGGCATTATTTTCTTCAGTCAGACTAAATTTTCATGATTTTCTTGCATCTTTCTCATTTTTCTTCCCATTTTTTCCTGCACTTCTCTTACTTGATTTTCAAAATCTTTCTCGAGTCCCTCCATGGCCTGTAACCAATTCATATTTTTCTTGGAAGCTTCTGATGCAGGCGTTTGACTTTGTTGTCTTCTTCTGCTTCCATGTTTTGGTCCTCTTTGTCCCAAAAAAAGGATTCTCTGTTCTGATTGTGCTTCTTCTGTTTGCTCATCTTGCCAGCCAATTACTTGACTTCTGAGCTCTTTCCCATGGTAGAACTCTGTTTCCTGAGTTGAAAGAGCTGTGTCCCAAATTGCTGGATTTTTTGCGGTATTGTCAGAGCTGTTGTCAGAGGTATGAAGAGGGCACCCTCTCAACAGCCACCACAAGCCATGGCGCACTGGCATTTCTCATGCCAGGACCCCCACACAAGACTGTGACCCAGATCCAAGCAGAACAAAGCAAGAGTGATTACCTTCTGAATGATCACTTGTTTCCCCTACAATTTGCAGGTCAGGAGCTCTACTTGCAGTCACACAGCAGCAGCTACTGTACCACTGTTCTCTCTGCCACCCTGAGAGCAGGGGCAGCTCCCCACTTTTCTTTCACCTGCTTCCAACAGAGTTCCCTACTGACCTTTTACTTTCTTTTTGGCACGTATGCATTGAGAAGTCTGGCAACTACCACAGCTACTGTTGATTCACTCTCCTGAAGTATAATCTGGTTGGTCTCAGCCATGAGTTTGGGGCAACACAGCTCACAGTGGACTGAGCCCAGCTCCCAGCCTTGTGTGATAGCCCTTCCCTGTTGCCCTGCCAGGCTGCTGTCAGTGGGAGGTTTTTTTTTCTTTCTGTCATTTTGTGGGTTCTGTAACTCTAAAATGTCTTTAGAGTAATATTTTTACCAGCATTGGAGGTAGTGGAAGCAGGGTTCAATCAGGGTCCTGCTTTTTCTCAGCCATCTTGGCTCCACCCAAAATGATAATATTACTAAAGACTATTTTAATATGGAAAGTGAAGATAAGTTTTCAGGAAATATTTTCTAAATCTAACAATTTCTCCAAGCATATTGAAATGATCATGAGGATATTCAAGTTTTTCAAAAAATAAATTAAATAAAAATAAAAGTTCGAGTGAAAAGAAAAAGGAATTCCCTAAAATATAGAAAGGTAAGTGTACATGCAGATTACATGCAATGTCAACAACAACAACACAATACTGAAAAACATTTTAGCTAGCTTCTAAATCTATTGAAACAAATAAAAGCTACTCTTCATGCCTCCAGAAGATTTGTGGGAACAATAAAGTGAAGTGATTATGGAGTAGAGAAGAAAGGGTTTTGGCTATTTCATAAAAAAAGAAAATATGTATCTCATTTGTGAAACTGTTGATCTTGATAGGAATGGCTGATTTTTTTAAACATTTGGGCAATTTTAACTGAAGCATCAGAGGAAGCGTCCAGTCAAACCAAAGTTATGTGAATGGAACAATTTGGAGGGAACTTTTGACAATTTTCTCTGCAAGTTTTTAACTCTTTATTTTCTTTGTCATTATACTATTATTTACCCAGCATAGATTCCCTTCTTTCTGATACACCCAGTCCTAAATTACTCCATTTTTATTTCTTGCAGTGAAGAAGAATATATAGACTTAGTGAATTTCATTACTAGATAGATAACTGTTTTCATAATTTCTGTGATCTTTTTCTGTGTACCCAGAAGTGCTGAGTCAAGACCATTTTATTCTTATGTTTTTACTTTTTATTCTGATTTTCATTACAGGCAAGCACCTTCAAAAGAAATGGTCCACTTTAGGCAATCAATGATGAATTACTAGTTAATAGGTGTAATTCCATGTAGGAGCAGCTTTACAAAAGAATGCTATTGTGAACAGCCTTTAAAGTTCTGATTACACAGTATAGTGAATACTCTATTCCATAACAAATCAAAGCAAAACCTTCACAGAAAATCAAAGTAAAGCATTTATGATATTACAACTTATCACAGAAAATCACAATATAGTATTCACAACAGCTTATCATTAAAATTGCCACATAGTTTTCACCAAAGTGGTCACAATATTAGGAACAAAGAATAATAATTTTGCATCCCTAACAAGGTTTGCCTCCTTGGTCAATCATTCAGTCATCTCAGAGTATAATAGTCAGTCTTCCACTAATAGGCAACTAAATTAACTCAATCAGCACTTATTCATCAATCAGTTACTAAGTATTATTAATCACTAAGTACAATCATTAGAATATACACAAATCTTCCACCCCTAGGTCACTAGTAACCCATGTTATCATCACAGCATTCAATATCCAAGGAAAAGTCTTTTCTTCATCTTAAGCCAAGGCAAGTTCTCAGCAGTCTCTGTTCCTGGGGAGAAAAAGCTGAACAAAGCCAACATACTCATTGCCAGTGTCCTTAAAAAATTCACTCTCTGCCTAAAGAACAGTTTCAGAACCCCTGAAAACATAAGCAAGATGCTCTTCCAGGATTTCCATAAATGTACAACAAGAAAGTCTTTCTTCAGGGCTTCTGAGCCAATAGCAAGGTTCTAGGACCTCTGCAACAACAGCACTGTCTTTCAGCAGCATACAAATCTGGCAAAACAACATCAAAACAGACAAACAGGATACTGGCACCACAGCCATGGTTCCTCAGTCTTTTGGCAGTTTGGTTGGCCTTAAGACCCAGAAGAAATCTCAGCTGGCTCCCCAAATCAAAATCACTCCTCCCAGGTTTCCAAAAACAAAATCATTTTCTCCAGTCTGGGGGCTTGGGAGGGGGGAGCTTTCCTCTTCAGCCTTCTCAGCAGCAGCAACTTCAGTTTCCATGATTTTTGTCCAAAGAAAATTCTGACTCAGTTCTCAGTCCAGCAGTAGTAGCCCAGGCTCCAGATGCTGCTGAGAGAAACTCTTTCTCTCTCTCCCCAGCAGAACAGCTTCTGTCACCAGGTTTTTGTCAGAAGAAATTCTGACTGTGTCTCTCTGGGGCTTCTCTTATGTACACACAGCATTAGCTTCCTTTTTCAGCCAACTCCTTCCTGTTACATCAGTAGCAGGAGACAAGAGTTCATACTTTTTGTTTTTTCAACAGTGGCTTGATCAATTACCAACTGCTAAGTACCTGCTACCTTTGCTTAAAATGAAACAATGTGCTAAGTACCTGCTTACTTGCCAATACGAAAGGAGTAATTACCATAACAACAGGGGAAAAAGAAGTATAGAGGAAGGTAGATAAGGGGAGAGATGAAGGATATAGTTAATAAATATAATTGGTGTATAGGAAAGATTCACTTAAGTGGGAGTTTAATTAAATTTAACTAAACAGAATTCTTTTTTTCTTTCTTCCAAAAGGCTTTATAGTTTAATGAAATGTATGCTACCTTTATAATGAAAATACACATAAGCTTGAATTCTACCTCCGATTATCACTAGAGGGGTAAACATGAATGAAGAAATTAACTTATCTCCACCTTTATTTCCTTAGTTGTAATATAAACAAATGAATGAATAAATGAATAAAAATGAACATTTCGTTTCTATCTCTGAGGGCAGTTTATTAGATGAAATGAGTTATTATTGGGAAAATGTTTTACAAACATTAAGATGTTACAAGAGAGTCAGCTCTTAGTATTCCTCCAAAGCTTGGTTGCTCCCTCCTCTGTGAAGCCTTTATACCCCATCACATACTATCCTTTTCAGTTTATACTCCTCATCCCACTATCAATATACCCAGTGCCTTTTTTTCTCTGTGGGTCACTGAAGCAGGTGTCGTAAGGAGTCAGATTTAACAGGCGACTTGTGATTGGTTTAGAAAGTCTTGATTCAAAGAGAGGAATGGAAAGGGAGGAAGCAAACAATACACTGGGTGAAAGGAAGACAAAGAAGGTTTAGGAACATTGATATCACATAATCTGAGTTGACAAGTATATATCTCTATAAACAAAGTACAGGGGGCAGGTGAATGGGACTGACATTTAAGGCTTATGCTCATCTGAACAAGACAAAAGCAGGAAGTACACAAACATACTGTTGCATCTAAAAAATACATCTCTCTTAATAGAGATAAGAGGAAAAGGGTAGAAATGAACAAGAAATTAAAGTGAAGGTAGATTAAAGACGGGGATAGTCTTTAGCAAAATCACCTCTAAGAAGGTACACAAAGATGTATAGTTCTTTTGAGATGATAATGTGAAGGCATGATGTAATGGGAATGGAATTTAAAGATCCCCTTGTATTTCCTTGGTTTTCAGGTTGAGTGTTAAAACCCAGAGCTTGTGAATCCCACTTGTGGGATGGACTTGTTGATGTGAAGAGAGAGGGATGAACTGGGAGAAGCTGTGGATTTAGAGAGAAGCCCAAGCAGAAAAAAGGCCCCAGCAGAGGAGGCCAGAAGGACTTTTAGGAACTGCCACCTGGAGCTTCCAAGAACTGAGCAGGTATGGCTGTGATGCCTGTATGTTGTCTATCTGTTTTGATGTTGCTTTGCCAGATTTACCTGTTGGTGAAGGACAATGCTGCTGTGTAGAGGTCCTGGAACCTTGATGTTGGTTCAGAAGCCTTGAAGGATAATTTTCTTGTTGTATGTTTACAGAAATCCTGGAAGAGGACCATGATGATGGTTTCAGGGATTCTGGGACTGTTCTGCAGACAGAGAATGACTTGATAAGGACACTGGCAATGGCTTTGTTGACTCTTGTCTCCCCAGGAGCTGAGATTGCTGAGAATTTGCCTCTTGTCAAGATGAAGGAAGGGCCTTTCTTTGGGTTCTCAATGCTGTGATGATATCTTAACTTTGTTGTAGCTTAAGGATAGATGGCCTTTTGTGCTCTCCTGCCCCTTTTGAGAAAATGCTTGGCGTTAATGGATGGTATTGTAATTCAGTTGTGATCCAGGGGTGGGAAATCTTTGACGTTTTTTGTGCTCTGTGATTGACCAAATGAATGTACTTTGTTTATGATTTGAAACTAATCTCCATTTGAGAAGAGACTAATTGAATATCCTTCCCAGGAGTGGGCTACTTTGACTACTGGCCAGGGATGGGCTATTTGGAGCTTGGTACCTTGCAACTGAATTGAGAATTTACTTGCTAAATGACTGAGTTACACTGTATTTTGAATTTCTCTGTTCTGTGAATGTTTTGCCTTAATCTGCCATAGAATGAATCATGTTTGCTATGCTAGTAATCTGAACCTTGGAAGTTGCCTTTGCCTGGTATTACACATGACCACAAATTGTGGAGTGGATGAACAAGTAATTGTATATAAAAATAAGGAATTACTATTGTGATATAAAAAATGAAGAATTGGAGGACTTCAAAGAAACCAAGGATGATTTGTAATAAGTGATGTTTGATGTAGTGTACAGAACTATAGGACGATCTATAACATGACAAAAATATTTTCAAGACAATCACCTTTCAGAGACTTAGGAAATCTGGTCAGTGTTAATGACCAAACACCATTCCAGAAGATTAATGAGGAAATATCTTAGCAACCTAGCAATGGTAATATGCAGATAAATAAATAAATAAAAGAAATGTTTTCAGATGCATATATAAATATATGTATCTATATGTGTATGTATATACAACTCAGAGATTTTTTTTGACTCAACATGTTTTGGTATTTTTTTAAAATTTTATTCTAGGTTGGAGTAGAGTGTGATAGGGAAATATGGTTTTCTGTTGATTGAAAACAAATATTTTTAGAAGAGAAAAGAAAGACTAGGCATCTGGTAAAAACTGCTATATAATCTCTAATGCGATTTAGCTATAATTATTTTATGTCTCCAAAGCATATTTTCCCCTAAAAATTGGCAACTGAAAATGCCTCTAAGTCTTTGTGACCATTAAGAGGAACAATACAAAAAAAGGAATTAGAAAGCATAATACAAAGTGAAGTCTTAGACTGATAACTTAAAGAGTCTTTACCTCAGTGCCACCCTAAATTGTCTAAAGAGAAATATTGTGATACAATAATGGGATGTGAATATAGCTCATTTCCACACTCCTAATAAGTGTTTGTGAACAGTTTCCTCCTAATAATTCTATTATTTAAATAGTAAAATTTGACAGATTTTTCTGTGGGAGACCTTCACAAGGAGAGAGAAATTTAGAAAAAAAGGAAGGGAAGCTCAAATAGATGGAAGAATAGATAGCATCAGTAAGTCTTAGGGGGAGTATGGTGGCATAAAGGGTGTCATTTGGGGCAGTAATTTATCTGGTTGATGGTAAATTCGTAGGATTAGATAAAGCATATAGAAAATCCAATCAACATACAGTTATTTGTCCTTTTGTGTTCTACTGTTAATGTTTGAGCAAATTATTTATATGTATACACACATACATATGCATACACATACATATACACATATGCATACACATACATACATGTCTGTATTTGTGTATACATACATATAAATTATCTAATATTAGTAATCTCAAGGGTTGTGGAATGCCTGAAAAGGACTGAAGAGAGTGAATACAAGTACAAAGCAGCACCAACACCAAATATATTTCCCACATGTAAGACAGCTGTTTCAACCTTTGGTGATATCTTCTCAATAATAAAATAAATAAAATTTAAAAGAAAATCAAGTACCAAGAAACCTGAAATGCTTCTTGGGAAGGCATCACTAGTATAAGGACTCATGCGCTATTCCCAAACACTACCTGCTGCACAAAAAGTACTTCTTAAACTAAACTAAGGTGATCTTATGCATGGTGACTCTAACTCATTAGAAGGACAGCCTGATCTAGTTGTCCAATATAGGAAAAATAAGATCTAATATCTGGAATTTGATCTACATGTGTCCTTCTGAAGAAGCATTTATTAAATTGCTGAAAGACTTTGTGTACAGAGGTCCAGATTAACCAAATGGAAATTAGTTCATTAATTTTCTTAATGTTCAAGATGATAACTTTTTAATAAAAACAAGAGCTTCACATTTTCAAGCACTCTTTACCAGCTCTGATGAGATTTTTCAAGCCATTCTGCTTTCCTCTTTATCTTCACCTATAAATAGTACTTTACACCTGAAGATATTTTCTTCTACACCTCCTCATCTTCAAAATCACTCATGTTTTTCTTTCTAAGATTGGCATAAGCAGTTTTGATTCTGGTGGACAATAGGGTGCGATTAGAGTTTATTGGATGGGGAAGGTGAGAGGTGACATGGTCAGTTCTGAAACTGGACAGGTGAATGAAGAATGTATTGTAGGTAGAAAAGCTTGAGGCAGGAAGCAAAATACTGTCATATATATATCTATATATCTATATCTATATCTATCTATATCTATATATCTATCTATCTATCTATCTATCTATCTCTCTCTCTATATATATATACACACACACACACACACACACACACACACACACACACACACACACACACACACATATATTTTGAAGGGGGAGGATCATCATTTCATTTCCTCAGAAATTCTTGAAGATTTACTCTGCAAAAAACCCTATCATTGGTGGGACAAAAACTAATGAGCTTTAGTTCCTTTCCTTCAGGTGTTTATAACCTACTAGTAAATAGAGCACTTGGTGCTACTTCTTCCTAGGCAGGGCAATAATAAGCCTTTATTCAGTTCTTTCTTGGCAGAGCCTATATACATATCACCAATAATCTATATTGCAATGCATGCAAATCATTTTTTCTCTCCATTATAAAATATTTTTCCACAAGTTGAAATGATTTTTTGTACTTATCATCCGACAAAGTGTCAAATCTCAAAATCAAAGATAAAGTTTTAAAATTCTTTTTAGGTCATCCACAGGTTCGTAAATATAATATAACCATGACTCTTCAACATCCAGCTCGGTAATTTGGGACATGTTTCTTAATTTCTCTGAGGCTCTGTTTCCTCAGCTTTAAAATATGGGACATTTCATTTAAATGAGCTCTAAAATCTTTTCCATTACTAGTTTGTATCCTTTCTTAATGGCAATCATAAAACGATTTTTACAATATTTAAATCTGAAGCAAATGTCCCCACTACCACTGCAAACTAAGACTGTTGGGAGAACAATTTACCAGTTCCCAAATCCTTTGAAATTAGAGATTTGCTCATTTCAGGGATGATTGCTCCATACAGCCTCTCTCTATATAAAGCATGATAAGTGTGAAGGGTAGAAAGAAAGCTAGAAATCTCTCTTTGTTGCTGGTTCAGCTGATATACCTATGGGCCAGAAGTAAGGGCATTTGAGGGCACTAGCGATTGGCACAAACACTTGATTAGTTTTGAGCTTGGGATATTTGAGTCCTGTAGCACTTTGATACAACATAGTCTTCCTTCTTAGATTGGTGGATAGATAGAAGGAAACACAGTTTTTGCCCAATTGCAAAGTACCTTGTAAAGATTTGATGACCTAAATTGGTAGTTCAGATGGAGCTGAGTAATTTCATAGGAAATCACACCTGAAAGATATATTGGATTTTATGAGACATGTAAGTTTTTTAAATATAACCTTTTTATTTTATTTCTTACTTTTTCTTTTTTTCCCACAACAGGGAACCTTGCTGCTTGATTGTAAATTGGTAAAATGATTTTCATTAATGAAATTGAATGATTCTTTTTTGTAGGGGGAGGGGATCAGGGTAGTCATCTTTAAAATAATAGGATTTAGAAATAGAGTCTTCCCTAGAGAATGTCTGATTCAATCCTCTCATTTTAGATGAGGAAACTGAGACTAAAAGAGCTTCAATAATTTTCCCAATACAATACAGGTAGCAAATAACAGAACTAATGGTCTAATCGCACTATTAAAGGTCTGAATATAATGCCCATTTCGTTATGTCATAATGCCTTTAGCTAGGTACATTTTAAGAATTTCTAGGAAGGTTGCAACCTATTATTCAATAATTAAATTTAATGGAGAGAAAAGAACACTGTCAAACAAGTTAGGACACAAAGTATCATCCACTTACTATATAATTTTGAAAAAGCCAGTTCCTTCAGGTTCTACCTTCTCTTCTATGAAATGAAGAGTTTTGACTAATGCAGAAGTACTTAACCTTTTGTGTCATGGACCAATTTAGTAGTAAGGAAACCTGTTTATTTCTTATCCACATCATGTATATTGCTTACATTCATATTTGAAAGAAATGAGAAATGTCATTTTTGTTAGTGAAAATAAAATTGTGATTTTTCCCATCTGATTTCACAGACCATTAGTACCTTTTGGTTACCCTGAGTCAATTAAGAAAGATGAACTACATTGAATAGGAAGAATTAAAAACTGCAAAGTTTCCTCTAGGATTTCTAGATGGAAGAGGAAATGAAAAGTTGCCAATGATATTTATTTTGAGTATCTGAAATGCTGCTCCCTGGGAGATATTAAGCTTATTTTGTTTGCACTCAAATGGCAGAAGTAAGAGTAAGAAGGGGACAAATTCAAAGCAACAAAGCTAGGCTTTGTGTCAGGAGGAAAATATTTATATCCTGATAACAATATCAAAATAGAATGGATTGTTTGGTGGGCTGGTGAGTTCTCCCTTAAGCAAAGTCATTAAGTAAAAGACAGAAGACAGTTTATCAAGTGTATTATAGAGATGTTTTTCATGTACAAGTTGTGTTACATGATCAGTGAGAGTTCCATCCAACTTTGAAGTTTGGTGATTCTCCAATACAAAGTTCATTAGATGTTAAACATATATAATGGTTTTAAGAATGATGAAATTTCCAGGAGAGAATTCATGAGTACTTCCTTGCCAGCTGACATATATCTTTATCTATATATCTATGTATATATCTACATCTTTGGAAAAAGAGAGAGAGAGACAGAGACAGAGAGAGAGAGAGACAGAGAGAGACAGACAGAGACAGAGACAGAGAGACAGAGAGAGAGAGAGAGAGACTAGACCCATGATTTCATTAATACAGCAAAACTCTTGGACAAGAATATTCTCTCAACCTATGACAAATTTGTCTACTTCCTATAGTTTTAAAGAGGTGCCCAAAGCACTGAAGACTGAGAGGATAAGTGTTTTGCCCAGAGTGACAAAGCCAGAATGTGGTGGAGAATGGATTTGCTATTCTGATGAAAAATTCATATTAAATAAATAGATTAAATCACTGAATGAATAAATAAATAAACTTTAAAAGAGCACAAGCACATACAAACATTGCTTAAAGCAGGCTAAAGTCAGGCATATTGTTTTTCAGTCGTTTCAGTCACGTCCAACTCTTCAGCACTCCATTTGGAGTTTTCTCGGTAAAGATACTGGAATGATTCGTCATTGCATCCTCCATCTCATTTCACAGATGAGGAAACTTAGGCAAACAGGGTTAAATGACTTGTCATGGGTCACACAACTAGTAGGTATCTGAGGCCAGAGTTGAACTCAGGAAGATGAGTCTTCTTGACTTCAGTATCGTTCTAGGTAGTCCACTGTACCACCTAGCTGCCCAGAGTAGAGTAAAGGCAGAATTTATGTCTTGTATAAATGACAGCAAAGACTTTAGACTTAGCCCTTAACTACTAAAATTGTTGCCTTATCTTTTCCCCTGTTTTATATTCTGTTCATTGTACCCCATTTCCACTATGAATAGAATATGCCAGATTTCTGACTCATAGGCAGTAGCCTTGTTTGTATGTTTTAACTATGCCTTACAGATTTGAGCAAAATGATAAATTTGGACATATATAAACACGAAAGGAACATCAAAAATAGCAATTATAACACTCAGTCAACTGGTGTAACTCTTTTATTGCTTTTAACTACCATAATAGTTAATCTACTGAATTTGCTCTGCTTCTGAAGGTAGTGAGATCCTTATCATTGGGCATCTTTATGAGGAAGCTAGATGAGCATTTATCAGAGATACTATAGGAATGCTTTTACTCACAAAGGGCATTGACTTGATAAAGTCTGCCAACTCTGAGATGTTGTGGACTGAAAAAAATAAATCAACATCCAAGATTTATCTATTTTTTTTTTGAGACTCAGAATGGCCAGGTGAAGTAGGTACAGCAGGTATTGTTTACTTCATAGATGTGAAAACAGGTGTCACTTTAGATGACTTTCTCATTTACCTTAACCCCCCAAAAAATAAGTGTTAAAGGTAGGAAATTACATATATACATACACACGCATAGGTACATATGTATACATGTATACATAGTAGACCTTCTCGACTGAGCTAAGGATTATGTAAACTAAGAGCTTAATGAATTTTATTTGATTTTATTTTGCCTTTTTCAATTCAGTTTTATTGTATTTTTGAATCTGCATTCTTTTCCTCTCATTTCTCCTCCTCAATCCCCTCAAATTCCTGCTCTAGCCATGTCTAAAAGCAAACAAACAAAAAACTTCAGTCTTTACTCTTAGACCACCACCTCTTTAACAAGGGGTTGCTATCACATATAAATGTGTATTGTTGATTAATTTTATAAGATACTTTAATGTTATCCATACTCTGAAGAATTGAATTGATCTGACTCAGAAGGTCGCATGTTTCCTGCCACATGAAATATACAAGAGGCAATAAAATGACCACTTGACAACATAGCAGATTATTGCTCACTTATGATTTGGATTTGAAAATACCAACCATTCCTTCCAATTCTGATATTCTGTTAGCCTATGAGTTGAACAATCAGAAATCAGAGCTATTTCATAATGTACTCAATTGTCCTGTACATAGAATATTTAAGTGATACGTCAAATTATCCATTCTGTAGACATCAATGTGTATTCATAAACCTTTACCCCATAATGTGATTGATGTAATACCGATATAGCATTTCTGATGTTGCTTTATTTCAGATAACTACTGGTCATCTTCTAATGTTAAAAAAAGATGAACTATAAGAATAATGTCACTGAATTTATTCTCTTGGGTCTTTCTCCTAATAACCAGGTTCAGATTCTTTGTTTTGTCATTTTCTTATTTTGTTACATGACTATTCTGATGGGAAATTTCATTGTCATGATTTCTATCACATTGAGCCCGCTCATTGAACAACCCATGTACTTCTTCCTGACTTACTTGTCCTTTATTGATGTTTGCTACACCTCCACAGTGACCCCTAAACTCATCAGTGATATGTTGGCTGAAAAGAAGAGTATTTCCTATAGTAATTGTCTGATCCAGCTCTTCACTGTGTACTTCTTTGGAGGGGTGGAGGTCTTCATACTCACAGGGATGGCCTATGATTGATATGTGGCCATTTGCAAACCTCTCCATTACATGGCTATCATGAACAGGGACAGGTGTAATACATTGGTCTTGGCTGCTTGTGGTGGAGGGTTTCTGCATTCATTTGCTCAATTTCTTCTGGCCATTCTCTTACCTTTCTGTGGCCCCAATGAGATGGATCATTATTTCTGTGATACGTACCCATTGCTGAAACTAGCCTGCATTGATACCCACAGATTTGGTCTTTTAGTAATAGCTAATTCAGGAATGATTGTATTGGTGGTTTTGATGGTCCTTATGGCTTCATATGCTGTGATCTTATATACCCTTCGGACACATTCTTCTGAGAGTTGCCAAAAAGCTCTTTCTACATGTGGTTCCCATATCACTGTGGTGATCCTGTTCTTTGGGCCTTCACTTTTCATTTATATTAGACCAGCCACCACATTCCAGGAGCATAAAGTTTTGGCTCTCTTTTACACAATCATTGCTCTCATGTTCAATCCTTTGATTTACACTTTGAAGAATTCAGAAATGAAAAATGCCATAAAGAAAGTGTGGAACAGAAACATATTCAAGGGAAGAAAACAAATGTTCTAAAAGTCACTGCTGCCTTTCACTATGGGCCTTAATGCATAACTGAATGATTGAATACCAATTCATTCATCATAGGTGTATGGGAAGCTACTCTGGGACTCCCAGAAAGAACAAGTTTGGCATGAGATGTAGAACTTGAAGAAACCTCAGAATTCATTAAGTCCATTATATTGATCTTAACAATGAGAAAGCAAGAGTCAGGATTAGCCAAGTGACTTCCTAAAGGGCACACAGTAAGTTTTTGCTACAACAGAATTTGAATTCAAGTTTTCTTACTCAAAATTCAATAGTCTTACGTTTACACTGCTAAACCCTTCTAAATGCTGATCATTCTTGATTACAAGTTATTTCATTTGCTAGTGAGGTTTTGTTCATATTATACCATTTTCCAGTTTATTTAATCATATAGCAAGTGAAAAAATCCAGTAACTGGAATATTTCCCTTTTATTATGAATTATGATTATTATTATGAAATTAGGGGGTAGATATATTTCAAGGATGACTGGATCTTCATGTCACTGTCTAATAATAACTTGTATTTATATAGTCATTTTAGATTTGCAAAGTACTATGCATATTTAATCTCATTTTATCCTTACAAAGCCATGTGAGGTAGATGTTATTATAATTCTAATTTTATAAATGACAGACCCAAAATAGAAAGAGGTTAAGTGAATTGCCAAGGGTCTTATGGTTATTAAGTATCTTAGGTCAGATTATAACTGGTCTTCGATCCAGGTTCAGCACTCTGGACAACTACCTTCTATTACTACTGATACCTTCTTGTGCTTGTCTCCCTACCAAGACTGTCAGCTCTCTAAGGGAAATAGTACTAGGCAATCACAGAGTACTGGCCCCATTGTGGAGTCCTCTGATCTTTGTATAATCTATAAAATATGTTAAATAAGAAAATGTTACACACACACAATGTAATGTACCTATCATCTATTCATATCTAACTATATCTTTCAATACTTATGCACTATTAACATATAGAGTCAAGAGGAGGATAATGGAATTGAACATAATATGTAGCATATTTGGGGAAGTAATATTATTGTGTCTAGATTAATATAACCCTTCCATGAAACTTGAATTGAACTATAGCTATTGGTCTTCCTTTCTTTCA
>CM053583.1:17301179-17315262 GCA_028627135.1 Pseudochirops cupreus | reverse complement strand
TATGATTCATATTGTTACAAGAGATAAAATAGTTTCTAAATATAGATTTAATTTTCCTAATATTTGAATTCTTTTTCACCTTTGTTTTGACTTAATTAGATTTTATTTTCATTTAAACACCAAATTAACTAATTTTCTCTTATTTTAAAAATGTCAAATTTTAGCTTTCTTTAATAAACTGTTTTAAAATAATTTATTTTATAATCTTTAAAATTTTCTGGTCTTTATTTTCTGGTGGACTTTTGCCTATTTTTTCATTTTTTGCTATTCTCATTTCCTTTATTTTTTTTTATTGGTTCCCCAATATTTGAAAACTTTATTCTTTCTTTTAATTAAAAAAAAAGTTCTGAATTGTAAATTTTCTTTTGAGAAGTGTGTGAACTACTTTCCAGAATTTCAATATATTGTATTATTATTATTTTTTAAATAAAAATATTTATTGGTATAATGAGTTATTTTTACATCATCAGTTGTAGTAATAGTAGTAGCAGGGTGTCAGACCCAGAATCAGGAAGACTCATCTTCCATAGTTCAAATCTGGCCTCAGACACTACCTATGTGACCATCAGCAAGTCACTTACTCCTTTTTACCTCAGTTTTCTCATCCGTTAAATGAGCTGGAGAAGGAAATGGGAAACCATTCTCTTATCTCTACCAAGAAACCCCTAATGGGGTCACAGAGAATCTAAAAAAAGAACTGAACAACAACAATGTATTCTTCTTACTTCCTGAAATTTCCTTTGTTGAATACACAAACATACATATGTGTGTATGTATGTGTGTACATATATATACATATGTATGTATGTGTGCACATATATACATATGTATGTGTGTACATATATACATATGCATGTATGTATGTACATATATATACATATGTATGTGTGTGTACATATATATACACATATATATATATATGCACATACATCCACACAAACCTTTCTCTTTCTATGTATGTGTGTGTATCAGCAGATTTTCTTTTCTTTCCCTGTTAACTTGTTTTTATGTATGTTCTAGCTTTCACTGGGTATAGTTTGGTGCAATTATTAGGCTGTTTATATTTCTTTTTATTGGTTTGTCCCTCTCAAAACTTAAATTTTCTAGGTCACATTCACACGTTATCTATCATTGCAAAAAGGATCAGACACAATACCGACTTTTAATTATTCAATACATTTCCATTCAAATTATGTGGGGTCATCAGACATTTATTAGGTATTTTTCCCCTGAAGCTAAGTGATAGGTGTATAAGTATACTTTAAGCTAAGGAAAATTTTAAAAATTCATATTACATATCAACTACAAGGAAACTTTAGGATGGGGTCTATGTTTTGCCATTCTGTGTCCAAGTAGCTGTATCACTAACGTGTGTAATCATAACTTTTATTCATGATTTGTCTTTTGTGGGCCTATAGAATCTAATTTGAAAGACGTGACAAAGTACCTCCTTAGATTAAAAAAAAAATTGCATCTGCATAGTGATTTGCATACCATACATGATCTCCTTCATACCTTAAAAATGCCCTCTGGAGCATTAACGCCATCATTTTACACATGAGAAAATTAAGACATAGGTAGGGTCACTGATTCACCTGTGATCACACACTCAGTGAATGTCAGAGGTGGAATTCAAACCCACATATATTTGATTTCTAATGCAGCACTTCGCCTGCCTCTCTGGTTGTAAATTGTGAACCTTTGAAACTGTATTCTACTTTTTCCTTTTGAAAGCACTTTTTCTCACTCTTTTTTTCTTCTTTCTTTTCATCTTTTCTTTCTTTCTTGATTTTTTTCTTTCTTTATCTCATTTTTCCCTTCCCCTTCCATTTTCCTCTCATCTCCTCTCTTCTCTTTTCTCCTGTTCTCTTTTTATGACTATCCAAACCTTCCCTCCTCTCCCCTGCCCTTCCCTGCTCTTCCCTTCTTTCCCCCTTGTCTCTATTTCTCTGTCTCTGTCTGTCTCTGTCTCTCTGTGTCTCTGTCTCTGTCTCTGTCTGTGTGTCTCTTCTCTCTTCTATCCCTTCCTGAATGTATACTGGGGAAAACCTTCAGAATATTATTTTCCATTTGTTCCACTTTTCTGTGTAAGATTGAAATTGCAAGATGGTGAGTTGTTTCAAACAGATCTCAAGCCTCCCATCCAGAATGTTTATATAACAATATTTGGGGGAGAAAATACTATCTTACCCATGAAAAGAGTTGAACAGTTTTCAAAATGTTTTCTTTTCATTGACATTTAACAAGTTTACCATTGGGTGAGGAAGAAGGAGGAGTAGGCTTTTCTTTCCTCTAGTTAAATAGTGTTGAATAAACCTCTTCCTGATCTGTTATCGACCACTGTACCGTTTGGTCTGTCTGTCTATGACCAGTCACTTCTTAGGACTTTTATGATCTTGAGCCAGTCATCTCTCTTCTGACATTTTCTTTTCCATTTTGAAAAAGAGTACTTTGTACTAACTACAGGCTTTACTAGTCTTTTCCTACTCTAAATTCTACTGGCTTCAGACAAGGCTTACATGGGCACTGAATAATCAATTTGTTTGAACTACGAGTATTTGGTGACAAGAAGCTTAATTTATTTCAGAAAATGAGATTTCTTCTTAAAAACTTGTTTCTGCTCCATATATTCATCAGTGCATTTTTCATGTCTTTATTTTTCAGACTATAGATGAAAGGGTTGACCATGGGAGCAATGATGGTGTAAAAAAGGGCAAATACTTTATCTTGGCTAAAGGTGGTGGCTGGTCTAATGTAAATGAAGAGCACAGGGCCAAAGAATAAGATCACAACAGTGATATGGGAACCACATGTCGAAAGAGCTTTTCTGCAGCTCTTAGAAGAGTGTCCATGGAGGCTGTATAATATCATAGTGTATGAACCCATAACCACAAAGAAAACCACCAAGGCAACCAACCCCGAACTGACAATCACTAAAAGTCCCACCCTTTGAGTATCAATGCAGGCAAGTTGCATTAAGGGATATACATCACAGAAATAGTGATTTATCTCATTGGGGCCACAGAAAGGTAATGATATTATGAGGACAAACTGAGAAAATGAATGCAGAATTGCCCACACAAAGGCAGCTAAGAGTATCATATTGCACCTCTGTCTGTTCATGATCACCTGGTAATGCAGAGGTTTGCAGATGGCCACATACCGATCATAGGCCATTCCTGTGAGAACAAATATTTCTATTGCTCCAAACAAGTGCATTGTAAAGACTTGGATCATGCAGTTGTTGTAGGAAATGCTCTTCTTTTCAACTAGTAAGTCACTGATGAGTTTTGGTGTCACTGTGGAGGTGTAAAAAACATCTACGAGAGATAAGTAAGTTAAAAAATAGTACATGGGTTGGTCAATGAGCTGACTGGCCAGGATGGATACCATGATGATCAAATTTCCCATTAGAAGAGCCACATAACAAAATGAGAATAGGACAAAACACAGAATCTGAACCTCATTATTCTGAGAAAGTCCTAAAAGAACAAATTCAGTGATGTTATTCCTGTTTTTCATGGTTCATCAAAAAGAATGGCCAGTAATAAAACCTGTAAGGATAGAAGCAATAAATTAACATAGGATACACAAATTAGGACAGTGTACTTCACAACCTATTCCCAAGACTTAGAAAAATGTAAAAGATTGAAGTATGTTAGAAAAGGAAAATTCAGTACATGTGACCAAGAATGGTTCTTTTCGAATTTGTAACGTGTATCATTGATATCCATTTATAATGTTAGTGTGTGTATATAATATATATATAAACATAAATAAATATATATGTGTGTATATATACATCTATACATCTATACATCTATACATACACATACATGTGCGTGTATATATGTATATGTATATATATGTCTGTGTGTGTGGACATATATGTGTGTATATATATATATATGTATGTATATTTATATATGAACACTTTATCAGATTTGGCAGGGACCCCACAGGTCATTTCTCCATCCTTAACCAGAACACAAATTCTCTCGGCAATATTTCTAATTAAGACCTATCTATCTCACAATATGTTGAAGACTTCTAGTACTTCCTGAGTCCGGCGAAATGCAAAATTATAAATTTTTATGTAATTAGGATCAAGGTCAATGCAATTAAATTGTTTCATCTCTTTAAAAATATTTCTTACAGCTTGAAATATTCCTATATCCATATTGTAGGAGAAACAAAGATATTAAACAATCATATTAGGAAAATAGAACAAATTAGTCAAATATGAGAAAATTATTAATGGTACCTAATAAGTGGCATATGAAATATGCTCATGTATAATTAATAATAGTTTACTTGTCTTTAGTGTTTTGAGCGTTCCATATGTTTTTCCCACTAGCATTAACTTTTTGAGATTGTTGGAAATGTTATGTACATGATGGTTGAGAGAACAGGTTGAAAACACTTAAGTACACATTTTGTTTAAAGTATTAATCAATTTCTGAATCAAAACTTAAAAGAATATGTCTCTGAACTACAAGTTCACGATATTATACTGTCTCCAAGATGTAAACAGATTACTTACTTCTTGTTGTGTCTAAACATTATCATATTCTTTGATGAAGTCCTAACTGTTGTATAGCTTTAAGCATCATAAGGAATATTCCTAGGCAGCCAATATATAGACCTGTTGACCATGTACCTTTCCTAATCCGAATTACAATAGACTAGTATATGCTTTTTCAAAGCAGTTTCTTCACATTAAGTCATCTGAGCCTCATAATAATCATGTGAAGTAGAAGTTACAAGTATTATAACTGTCATTTTGTTTATGTCAGTTATTATTTAATTAACTAGTTGTTTTGCATCATACAAACACAAATTTAATGCTTAAAGTAGAGGAAAAATGAGTCTAAAATAACTTAAGTGACTTAAAAGGTACAAATGTCCCCTAGGGTTCTGCCTGTCCCCTCTTCTCTTCTTCCTACTACTTCACTTGGTAATCTCTTTAACTCCTGTGGACTTGATTACCATTTCTGTGCTGTTGATTCTCAAATTTATATACCCTGTTCCACACTTTCTGCTAACCTTGAATCTCCAATATCCAATTGCCTTTCAGACACCTCAGACTGATGTCTAGTAAATGCTTAAGTTAAATATACAAAAAATAGAACTCGTTACCTTTTACCTTAATCTGCATGCTCTTCTACTTCTCCCATCTCTGCAAATGTTAGCACTGTCTTTTCAGTGCCTCATGCTGGCAAACTAGGAGTCTTCTAAGACTCCTCACTATCTCTCACCCCCTCCACCCCCACATCTGATATGATGACAAAGGTTTCAATTTTATCTTTACAATACCTCTTGAATATTCCCCTTCTGACTTCTGACACTCTTACCACTGTAGTGTAGGCCATCAGCACCTCATTCCTAGGCTATTGCAATAGGCTTCCGGGGGGGGGGGGGGTCCTCACCCACTACAGTGAAATTCAGTAGGTTCATATTTTAATATCAAATATATTTGGTTCCATTTTTCATATTAAATATTTCACTACCTGACCGCAACTTAGACCTCATTATGTATTACTCCCTTCCCATTGCACTATAATCCAGCCAAACTGAGCTATGTGATGCTTCTTAATCTGTTCCTCATCTTTCTGTTTGTTTTCCTCAATAGCTGGGATGTACAAACAATCCTGACCTCTGTTTCTTAGAATTCCTTTTTTGCTCTTTTTTATTTATAAATACTTATTATTTCCAAGTATATTTTGGTCTCCTGCTATGTCTCTCAAATTTCTTGTATTCACTTTTGAATTATAAAATGCAAAATATACCCATACAGAATAGAGTTTATTGGGGAAAATCAACAGATTTATTTTTAAACAAAATTTAACAGCTTTTCCTAGATGTATAATGTGATCTACTCCTTAACCTCTTGCTTTCAGTCTTCCTCATCTAAGGGCACTTGTGACAATCAGTGCCCTGGCTTCCAAGAGGACATTATTTTAGTATTTACATGTAAATGAGAATTTCTGGAAGTAGCTTTAAATAGAAATCACCCTTATTTGTACTTACCAGCCTCAGAGACTTATAATTTTATAATCAAAGTCACAAAACTGTTTTATGAAAACTGGTTCCATATTTTCTTTCAGGACTTGCTCTACTAAGGTATGGTTTTAGTATTTACAACATCAGCAAATGGTCTTATCTCAGAACGAGGTGCATTTTCAAATATTGAATAAAACCTTTAAAGCATAGAAAGCAGAGTATACATTAATATCAATACTGGATTCACAATTCTTTGTAAATGAATAGCTTAGTTACCATTTTACTCACAAACTCTGGTAAAGTGCTACCTTCCACTAAAAGACACAACTAATCCCTGGGAATTAGCATTACTTGATTCCTTCCTCTCTCCTCTCAAAATTATTTTATCTTTATTATTTATATTACTATATATGTTAATCCCTTCTCCTTTGATAAGGTGTAACCTGCTTGAGGCCAAAGTCTGATAGCATTTCAGTTTGGGACAATACCTGGAAAAGAGTACATTTGTGATACACAAATTACAGCTTAAGATCATACATTTAGAGTTTCAAAGGATTGCAAAGGCTTTCTAGCCTGTTCATCTAATTTTAAAAAAGAAAAAAAAAGTTGGAATCAGAGAGGACAAGATCTGTTGAAGGAAACACAGGTATAAAGCATGAAATGCTGCATTTGAATTCAGGTCCTCCAACTCCTAAATTTCTTCCCTTTTTGCACTATTCTGCTGGTGTTCTAAAAGATAGGGATAGGATTGCAACACTCAAGCAACCATTGCTAAATTCCATGTAATTCTAAAGAAGAGTCTTATTTTTTTAAACTTAAGTAAACAGTTTTATATTTATCATCAACATATGTTGATGTTAAACCCGTGGTAGCAAACAGAGAGTGTAAAATCTAAGAATGGAAGAGAAAAATGCCTTTTTTTTTGTTTTGTTTCTATGAAAAGGATCACAAGAGATCTCTAAATCTATAGGTGTAAGGGCGGGTAGGTGGCACAGTGAATAGAGCACTAGCCCTGGAGTCAGGAGCACCTGAGTTCAAATCCGCCTTTAGACACTTAAAAGCTGACCTTGGGCAAGTCACTTAACCTCAATCGCCCTGCCTTCCTCCCTCCAAAAAAAAAAAGCAAAAACAAACAAACAAATCTATAGGTACAAAGTGCTGCCAGAGACTATAGGAATAAATTAGTGACAAGAACACATTTCACAGAGGAGGAAACCATTCCAGTTTGGGGCAGTAAGTTGTCCATGGGCGCATAACCAGTGTGTACCTTGGACTAGACATCTGAAGCATTTGGTCTGTGAGTGAGCCCCCTTCCTTGTACCATTCTTTTTCTTATGTGGTGCTTTAGGCTTACGCCCTGTTTTTCTGCTTCCTAGGTACCTGAAGACTATAACTGCCTAAGACTAAAAAGATAGCTTTTTGTTTATTTGTTTGTTCTTGTTTTTAAAGAATAATTAATCAAAATGGACATACTGTGATTTCCAGAAAATTGATGGAATATTTTGATATCATTAAGGATTAGAAGAATATAATAGTTATAGTGAGTCTAAGAATTCATCCCAAATTCTTAATGCATTAAATTAATGAAACTTACTTCATTGATACACAGGACAATTCACAAAGATGGAAAGTGCACAGGAAGAAAGAGGAGAAAAATATGCGAAAGAGATGAGGGAGATGAACAATGAAAAAATACAGAGGAAGGAAACGGGGAAAATGAGAGTAAGAGACAGGGAATATGACATTACTTACCAGTAAAAATGATCTTACCCAAGTCATTAGTCATCTTTAACCCTGAGTTTCCTTACTTATAAAATTCTGGGGGTAGGGCTTAAACTATAGAATATGTCTGAAGTCTTATAATTTTAGGCAAGGTAGAGGGAGAAGGACAGGATATAGAAAAAAAAATTCTCTAATTGTAAAGGTACAAGTCACAAAATTATACCATACATTATAAAACAGATGTGATTTCTAGTGTCCCTGCTCAGCTCCAAATTCTATTTCTGCTACAATCGTTTAACTCAGCATGAGAACTCAGAGGTAAAAGGGATGAAGATTGGTTTAGCTCTATCCAGTTATAGCTGTACCCCAGAAGGAGTTCTGTTGGAAGTCAGTGTGCTTTCCTTGGAGATGATTAAATATTGGCAAGTTGAAAGCTGCTTTCACCGAATCACCATGATCTATATTAATCAGCTTACAATAGTACACCAAATCTTGTCCATGATCCACTTTGCTCCTCAGTGGGAATCATATTTGAAGGAAGTGAGTCTCTGAGGAGCATTTATGTCTGAAATAAGTGAAAAACAGCATTTAAGGCATCTGGGGATTTGTAGACTTTCTTGCTAAACTTTGTAAGGTACTTTTTGAAACTTTAATTTGAAACCTTCTTTCAAGTTTACAGATAGAATGTAGGTTTTGAGAAGTCAATAGTTAGGAAGGGATACTTAGGGGGACAAAAAGCTCACCTAATGCCTTGACTTTATATATGTAGAAATCGGACACAGGAAAACAAAAGGACTTTAACAAGGTCACACACATCATTTTTCATTTAAGAGCCGGTATGTAAAATTCTGGTTTTCTAAGGGTAAATACAGTTCCATTTATATTATCCCACATTGACTTTTACAACTCTTTCATCATGTTTTCTCTTACTTGTAATATATAGAGTGAAGTTTTGGGAATAATAACTAGGATATGGACAAAGTCATACAATTATGAGCTTTGGTATGAAAGGATTCTATTATGTCTTAATTGATTCATGAAGAATGCAGTCATTTAAAAATCCTGTGTGTCAGGCAATACATGTGGCACTGGAGATAAAAGGACAAAAATAATATATAAAGAAAATTAATGGTGTCACTGTAAAGAGCCAAAACCATCTATCTACAGTAATATACTATTACTAACAATAATGTTCCAACATTGAACAATGCTAAAACTGGAAAGAATTGGGGGAAATCTCCTACTCCAAACCTTTGATTTTAAAGGTGAATATTGGAACTTGTTAGGTGTGACAAATGGTTGCATATGGTTCTAGCAGGGTGGCATTCTTTTTCAAAAAGTACCAATCAATCAACATTTACTAAGTACCTACTATGTGACAGGCATTATGCTAAGTTTTGGGGATATAAGAAGAGACAAAAAAGTCCCTGCCTTCTAAAATCTTATACTCTGATGACTTATAATGAAAGGATACTACTACCGCTACTACTACTACTACTACTACTACTACTACTACTACTACTACTACTACTACCACTATTACTACTACCACTACTACTACTACTACTACTACTGCTACTACTAATAAAAGAGACTATGGGGAAGGATTTTATGATAAGATTTACTCAGGTAAGGAAATAGAGAAATAGGGGCATGATGGGAAATATTTAACAACTGGTTCTGAAAAAAATTATATTTACCGCATGATAGACTATTAGGTTTAATCTACATTGTTAATATATTTTCCATCACTTTTTAAGACAATTTTAGACAATAAATCAAGCAATAAATGAAAGACTATTTGTCTCTTTTCAACGTGTAAATCAGGGGTGGGGAATCTGCATCCTTGAGGATACATTTGGCCCTCTAGGTTCTCAAGTGCAGCTCTTTGACTGAATGTAAATGTCACAGAACTAGTCCACTTAATAGATGAGTTCCGTATCCTGGTCTAACTACTGACAATGAAAATTTAGCAGTCATCTCTTGTGTTTCTAGCATATCTCTGCCCCCAAATGTTGTATTCTTAACTTCAAAGAGAAAGTCATTTTTAAAGTACCTATGAGGACAGTTATAGAAATCTTTCAAAATAATGAAGTGTCTTCTTTAGTGTTGAAAAAGTGGACAATTAGGATGAAAATAAGGAAGTATTGTGTAGAGTCATTTCTGTAGTTGTGTGGCCCTACAGAAATACCTTGATCATTTCTTGGTCTAGTTGTGTTAGGAAGCACAGTGTTGTAACATATAGAATGTTGTTCTTACAGCGAGGAAGATGCAAATGTCAATCTTACTCAGGCACTTACCAACAGTATGACACTGGGCAATTTATTTAATTTTTGTGTTTTTCTAATGCATCATCTATAAAATGGAATAGTCATAGATCCTAATTCTCAGAATTGTTATGAACATAATATAGATAACACATTTAGCAAATCATAAATCATTATATGAATTTTCCCATTTACCTAATATTATTTCATCTTTCTAAAGGGAAAAAAAAAACCCTCTTCCTGATGTATTATTCAACATTGTTCTTTTTGGGGACATTTGTTTTTCTCCTGACTATAATGATGCCTCTTGTGATATTGGCCAAAAGATTTTACCTTTCTATCATCATCCTTTTCTTCATTTGTAAAAGGCCAACTTTTTAACATAATAAAATTGGCACTTTAGGGCATAAAAGTCTGCTGTATTTCTATATACCTGGATTAATATGTACATGGATTACTGCTTTGTACATTGCTTTCTCTAGCTACATGTCTCTGAATAAATATCTTCCAGACTTGATACTACCACATACTATACTGTTTATAGATCAACCTGCTTTGTATGACATCTGGGATCTTGGTTCAGACAACTTACTTTTCTTGCCCTTACTTTTTTTCACTTAGGAAAAAAATGAATTATACTACATAATGTCCTGAGGGCCTTTCCTACTATTTTTTTTAGTGGATTTAGGAGGTCACTGGTTGATTCACTTGGTATGTTTCCCACATAGCAAGCTTTTTTCTTGATGATAGAATTAATTTTTAGAAAATATATTTTCTTATTAAAACCATATTTATGTCTCAAACCTTCTTCGCTACATTTTCCATGTTGACATTTTTCAAAGTATAAATGAAATGCTTGAGCATGAGAGCAGTGATTGTATAGGAAAGAGCTAACACTTTATCCTCTTTAAAGGTGATGAATGGTCTAATATAAATGAAGAACATAGGGTCAAAGAACAAAATCATAGCACTAATTTGTGAGCCAAAAGTGGAAAGTGGTTTTCACCAGTGTGTTCATGAAGGGAATACAGTGTCACAGCACAGGAAGACATAATCACCATGAACACTACCAAGCAAATGATCTCTGAAGTGACAATAACTAAGTGACCCAACCTTTGAGCATCAATCTGCAGTCAAGTCCTAGTAAAAGATACACATCCCAGAAATAGTGATATATCTCATTAAGGCCACAAATATGTTAAAACAATGAGGAGTAAATGTGGAAATTAATGGATAATTCCTCCACTACAGACAACTAAAACCATCATGTTTATAACTCTGCCTCCTTGTGATCTCCTGGGACTACAGAGGTTTGCAGATGGTCACATGTCAATCAAAGACCATCCTTATGAGAGTGAAGACCTCTGTGGCCCAAAAGAAGCACATTGTAGAGTTGTGCTAGGCATTTAGTGTAGGAAATGCTTTTATTTTCAGCCAACAAGTCACAGGGGCAGCACTGTGGAAGTGTACAATTATCTACAAAAGACAAGTATGTCAACGGATAGTACATGGAGGGGGCAACAGACTGACTGCCCAGGATTTATGTCACTAAATATAATGTCATTGAATTCATTCTCTTAGTACTTTTTCAGAACAATGAGCTTAAAATTCTTTGTTTTGTTCTACTCCTACATTGTTAAATGACATTATTCTGATTGTTCATGGTTGTTCAGAACTGAAGAGTCTCCAGTCGAGTAGAGTAGCCTAAGAAAGATATAAGCCTCATGCCAATACCCAGAGCACTTGTCTAAGATAGTACAGATCAAGTTCACTCATGATTCTCACAGAAAGGTATAATATTTAGGCATCTCAAAAAGCTTAAATACAAAATATATTTCAAGCATATATATGACTAACATTGTCAGAAAAATCTCAAATTTGTTAAAAGATACAAAGAAAAAAATCAAATATTTCAACCTGTGCTGAAAGAAAACTCCCTCTCCAACATTCTCATTAGTGTCTATTTCATTATTTTTTAAAATCCTCTAGTGATAGGTGATCATATCCTCTGTCTGATAAATTCCAATAATAAAATTTCTTCTATAAATAAGTTCAAGATCAATTTGATACAAGACAGCTATGGGACACAGAAGATAGAGCATATAAATTAGAATCAGGCACATCTGAGTTGAAATCTTATTCATACTATAAGACCATGGACAAGTCACTTATTCTATGTGTCCCTCAGTTTCTTCATGTGGAAAATAAATAAAAAAAATAGCACCTCCCTTCAAGTGTTGTTGTAAGGATAAAATGAAATTATGCTTAATAGGAAATTTACAAACTTTAAAGGGCTATGAAGTACTAGCTATCATGAGAAAATGCATATATTTACTCAATTATAAAGCATTTTTGTTATCCATTGTATAACATTAATTATTGTATAAAACCAGTCTATTAATGACCATATCTGTTTTATACAAGTAAGCTAAGAAATACACCTTGAATTAATCCTAAAATCTATATGTTGACTCTAAATACTCCTTCCAAGTCTCTTCACTGCAACTTTCCTAGGTATTCTTGGAGAGAGCGTATTTAGAGAAGTGGGTCATGTTAGTACAGTACATAGAATTTTACTACTGAAAAGAAAAGACCTCGAAACTTAGAAACATAGAATGTGAGCATTAAAAGCCACATTAGAACATGGGACAAATATATAAATATAATAAATAAATATACATTTTTTTCCCAATTGACTAAATGATGGAAGGAAGAAGTGACAAATGTTGGTTGAGAATGTGGAAAAATTGAGATACTCATTTGTTATTAGTGGAACTGCAAAATGATCCAATCATTTTGAAGAGCAATCTGGAATTATGCAGAAAGATCTATAAAACTGGGTATAACCTCTGATCCAGTAAAACAGCTACTTGGTCTATTTCCAAAGATGATCAGGGAAAAAGAAAAAGAAATCATATATTCTAAAATGTTTATAGCATCTCTGTTTGTGGTAAACAAACAAAAAAAAGGAAATTGTAGGGAAATCCATCAAATGGAGAATGACTGAACAAATTGTGGTATATGATTGTGATGGAATACTACTGTGCTATAAGAAATTATAAACTCAATCATCTAAAAAAACCCAAACAAACATGGAGGGACAGAGCCACGATAGTGGAGTAAAGGTAGGAACTTCCTTGAGCTCCTGCCCCAACTGCCACCAGTACTTGTTAAAAAAAATTACTCTAAACAAATTTTAGAGCTACAGAACCCACAAAGTGACAGAGGGAAACAATTCTCCCACTGAAGGAAGCCTGGAAGGCTGACAGGAAGGGTCTATCAAACTGAGCTGGGAACCCAGAATAATCCCGTGTCAGCTGCAATGGCCCATACTCATAGCCCAAATTGACCAGAGTAGACTCCAGGAGAGTGAATCACTGGCAGCTGTGGTGGTTTCTAGACTTCTCAACCCATAAACACCAAAGAGAAAGTAAAACATCAGTAGAGGATTCTGTTGGAACTGGATGAGAGAAGAGTGCAGCCAGCCCCTGCCTCTCAGGTGCAAGAGGTGGTGGAGGCACTGCAGCTGCAGCTGCTGCTGCATGGCTGCCTCCAGAGTTCCTGGCCTATAGATTGTAGGGGTATTAAGTGACCGTGAAGATAGTAATTGCTCTTGCTTTGACCTGCTTGGATCTGGGTCACACTGTTGGGTGGTGTCCTGGGGTGTGTGGCCAGTGTGGTAGAGCTTATGGTGGCTATGGAGAGGGCGCCCTCCTCATAGCTCTGACAACAGCTCTAGCAGCAGCTAGGTAAACCCCAGAAATTTGGGACATAGTTCTCTTCACTCTGGAAGCAGAGTTCTACCATGTCAAAGAGATCAAAAGTCAAGTAATTGGCTGGCAAGATGAGCAAACTGAGGAAGCACAATCAGACCATAGAATCCTTTGTTTGGGGACAAAAAAATCAAAACATGGAACCAGAAGAAAACAACAAAGTAAAAATTCTTGCATCAAAAGCTTCCAAGAAATATATGAACTGGTTACAGGCCATGGAGGAACTAAGGAAAAGAATTTTGAAAATCGAGTAAGAGAAGTGAAGGAAAAATAGGGAAGAGAAATGAGAATGATGCAAGAAAATAATAAAAAGCTAGT
>CM053583.1:17289755-17301079 GCA_028627135.1 Pseudochirops cupreus | reverse complement strand
GGTATGTGTGTGTATGTATGTATGTATCTGTATATATATATGTATGTGCTCACATATTTACATATGAGAATGTGTATATGTATGTAAATGTATACACAGACAAAGAGCAGGGCACAGGATCAGTTGACTAGCAAGGGATGATATCTAGAAAATAAAATTAACAGGTGAGAGAGGAATATATTGGAGGAAAAAAGGGGGAGAGAGATTAAATTATCTCATTTAAAGAGGCTAGAGAAAACTCTTACATTAGAGGGGAAGAGCAGGAAGGTAAAAGAGAATGGGTCAACCTTACTCTCATTGAATTTGGCTTAAAGAGGGAATAACATACACACTCAATTGGGTATTTTACCCTACAGGAAAGTTGGAGAGAAGAGGATAAGAGGGAAATGATAGAAGGGAGGGCAGATTGAGAGACATGGTAGTTAGAAGGAAGCACTTTTGAAAAAGGACAGGGTCACAGTATAAAACAGAATCAGTGGAGGCAGGATAGGATGGAGGTAAATATATTTAGTCTTTCAAATTATAACTCCCATGGAAATATTTTGTGTAACTACACATGTACAACCTATATTGAATTGCTTGTCTTTCCAGTGGGGGTGTGTGAGGAAGGAAGACGGGAAAGAATCTGGAAATCAAAGTCTTAAAAATAAATGTCTAAAGAAATGCTTTTTATGTGCAACTGGGAAATAAGATATACATTCAGTGGTGTGTAGAAATCCATCTTAACTTACTAGAAAGTTTGGGGAGGATGAGGGAGGATGTAAGAGAGAACAGATTGGGTGAAGCAACATTCAGTAGGCTTGCTATCTTGGGCTGGTGGTAGGGAAAATATGGGGAGAAAATTTGGAACTCAAAATCTTTTGGAAATCAATGTTGAAATCAAAAATAAAGAAATAAATTGGAGAAAAAAGAAGAACATGGCAAGATTTACATGAAATAAGGAAGAGTGAAATGAGTAGAACCAAGAGAACTATGTGCCAGTATGTTTATTAATCAAAGAAATCAGTGGCTTTCTCAAATGCCAAAGATCCCTCATGTCAGTGGTCTCACAGTTTAGATGCCTTTGGAAGAGCATTTGTTCCCGACAGTGACAATTAATTCCAATTGGTTAATAATTAATGAGAAAATAAATATTGCAATGAAAGGCTGGTCTGTATTCCAATGACTGTTTTGAGGTATGTGACTTGGATCAGTCAAGTCTTGTTTAAAGAGTCTTATCAATTTCAAAGTCACCTATCCCAAAACAGGCAAAATCCACATTTTCATAATCATGTCTGAGCAAACACAACAAGAGGAACCCATTCATTAGCGTGAACTTAGAATTTTGTTTACTCTCTGATTAGATCTTATCCTGGGTAAGTCTTTGGCTAAAATTTTCCACACTGATTGATTTCTGAATGAGGAAGTAGAAAAGGGGAAAAACCTTGATCCTAATACAGTAATTGATCATTAATACAAGAGAGAATAACCATTTTTCTCAACATTAATTCTAGATTGAAGATTTTTTCCCTTTATTTCTTTATATATTTCATTTATTTCTTTTTTTTCTCAACATGGAAATATGGAAACGTTTTCCATGAGTTCATATGTATAATGTGCGCCATATTTTTGTTTTTGCCTTCTAAACGGGTGGGGAAGGTGATAAATGAAGAAGAAATTTTTGAATTGAATGTTTAAATAAGTGTGTATGTGAATACTAATTCATACAATTCTTTTTAATTGATGAAATGATTTAGTGATATACATTTTCACCTAAAAATTACTTCTCAGTGTACTTTTGGCTTCATCACAATACATTGTTATTAACAGTGATATAATTTTACTTGAAAAAATATTTATTTCTCTTTGGTTTTTTAATAGCCTATATTTGCAGTTGAGTTTAAAATACTCTGAGTGGTCATCTATTTCATTCATTACCAGCTTTCAGATTCAAAGTTTATTCGACTAAATTTTCCAAGAAGGCTCCTTGTTTGATACATCTAGCACGGAATCCATGATGTTGAATGCTATTTGTAGTTCCCTGGACTCTTTATCATAAAGATAATGATGATCTTCATGGCAGTACCCATTATAATTCAAATGAAACAGAAGCATCTTGCACAAGATCCACTCCTTCTAGTGGAGAAAATAGCTTATGGGATGTAATTGGCTACTGTCTCAGGATAACACAGGAATTCATATTTACTAGTCTTATTTGTCTCAGCAGCAGTCTAAGATTACAAGAATCTAATTATTGTTGTGGTTATTGTTGTTTTAATGAGACAATATAAACCAAAAAGTAGCCTTGTTTTGTTTTGTTTTGTTGTTTTAATATGGGACAAATAAGCATTTTAGCACCTACTTTGTAGATGTATTCAAGGCTTTAGACTCTCTACTGCTCCCCTGGAATCTATGATACATTTGCCCATGTGTGTGTGTGTGTGTGTGTGTGTACGTGTGTGTATATGTATGTATATATATATATATATATATATATATATATATATATGTATATATGTATATGTATATATATACATGTATATATGTATATGTACACACAGATATACTTATTGTTGTAGAGAGAGATATTTTGACTTCACCTCCTTCTTTAATGAATAGAAAACAAATTAGAATTGTTTTGAGTTGTCTGTCTACTCGTCAGACTAAGTACCAACTTCCTCCCTGAATTCCACTTTTAATAGCATTATCCTGTTCAAAAAATACCACAGCAAGAAGACACAGTAGATAGTGTGCTGAGACTGGAGTCAGGAAGACATATCTTCCTGAGTTCAAATCTACCCTCATATTATTATTATTATTAGCTTTGGGACTTTGGGAAAGTCACCCCATTTACCTTGGTTTACTTCTCTGTAAAATGAACTGGAGAAGAATATGACAATCAAATTTAGTATCTTTGCCAAAGAAAACCCAAAATGGGGTCACAAAGAGTTGAGTATGACTGAAAACAAGTATAACAAAAAATGTCCAAAGACTCATTCTCTGTGCCACTCAAAGTCATTTTCTTGAGCTCCCCTTCATGTTCTAAAACTCCCTCAATGGTCTAGAGTTGATGAGGAAGGTCTTGTACTGAGATGACTATGGATTTGCAGTGTTTCTAGAGTTTTTTGAAAGGAAATGCTTGACAAATTTAGAAATGTTAATGAAAACATCCATTAGAATCCTCTTTTCACAAATTTCTTCTTTGTAGATCATTTTCATTTGCATGTAGGGGAAGCAGGACTCATTGGCATCTTGTTTTTTTTCAGTTAGCATGGTAAATCCTCACAGTAACAGGATGCTGAGTATTTTGGAGGTACATTTCTTTGATTTTGTCTTACCTTATTACCACATGGACCCCAACTATTTCAATGACTGTTTTGTGGGCAAAAAAAAAATACTGTTGCTTATACAGATGAAATTAAAATTTCAGTCACCTTGGAAATCATGTACTAATCAGAATTAGACCCATGTTCCCCTGATTTTAGTCTGTGTGTGTTTGTGCGTGTTAAAATAGTTTATCTCCCTGATAATAAAGTTGACAGCAGTCAAATAAATTTAAACCAATATCCTCTTGGGAAATGCCATATTTAGAATAAACATGTCAATACTCTCCCCCATATTATTATTTCATTTCTGGCAAATGTATATTATATATTCTGCTTACAAGGAACACAAATGGATCATGTTATCAATTTTAAAACTTCTTTGCTTCTGATAGACCCTTAAGATCTTAAGAATAATTCTACATTATCATTTCCTTGTTCCATATCTGTACCATCTATTCTTATATGGCATCAGTAATATTTTACTTTTAAATATTTAGGTCAGTAGTTTTTTAAAAATGGAATGAGTACCGGGTTTGGATCCAGAAGGCTTGAGTCAGTCAATTAGCATTTACTGAGGTCAATAAATACATATTGAGTACTAAACACATACCTGACATTGTGCTAGGCACTAGGGATACAAAAGGACCAAAATAAATGGTCCCTCCCTTCTAAGAGCTTATAATGAAACAAGGGGGATGACAGGTAAACAACAATACCAATACAAGATATATACATGATCAATGGGAAGTTATCTCACAGGAAAGGCATGCATAAGAATGAGGACCAGGAAAGGTTTTGTGTAGATTGGAAGGTGTGAACAGAATCTTGATAGAAGGCTAGAAAACCAAGAGGTGGAAAGAAAATGAAGAATTCTTCTGAATCCCAGTTGAACGATTTATAAGCTGGGTGACCCTGGATGAGTGATTTTACATCATCTGTAAAATGAATAGATTGAAGTAAATGACCTCTAGAATAATTACTTCAAAATCCAGTCAGATTGGGATTTCAAATGATTTGTTATTTTATCTTTAGTACGATCAAACTAGGGGGCAACTACTAGGCGGTGTAATGAATGGAGTGCTGGACCTGGAATTAGAAAGATCTGAATTTAATTCTGGTCTCACACATTACTATCTCTGTGATCCTGGATAAGGCACTTAACCCTACTTGCCTCAGTTGCTTCTTCTGTAAAATGAACTGGAGAAAGAAATCACAAACCATTTTAGTGTCTTTGCCGAGAAAAACCCCCAAAACTGGGGTCATGAAGACTCAGATGGGACTGAAACACCTGAACTATTGAATTGTATTAGAATAAAACTAGTTTTCCCAGGACATATAGAGTAGTTTCTCCATGATGACCTCTTAAACCTTAGTCCAATTTAGCTAGGAATAAGCAAAAATTTATAAACAAAATTCTTCAGGTTCTGCCTACAATCTATTTCTAAATGTTTAAAAATTCACTGGCATCTCTCCCCTGACTCCCTCACAAATATAAATAATAACCTGAGCATGGGTGTTTACTTGACGAAAATGAAATTCCTACCTATAACATGAGGTTCATCTCTGACACCAGTTCCTCCTTGAAACCTGTAGTGATTTTCTAGTAAAGAAACAAAAACCAAAAAACAAAAAAAAACCCTTCCTTTTATCTTCTATAGCATTTTGCTTCACAGTTGTGCTCTTAAAATACTAGAAGTCACAGTTATTCTATAAAATATAAATCAATAAATATAAAAATATAAATAAAACATTACAGATCTATAAAAATAGTCTATTGATGACTATTTGTCATTTATTTCACACAAGGCAGCCAGGAAATTCTTCTGGGATTAGTCCTGAAATCTCACAGCAGTCTATAAATACTATTCCTTTGTCTATTCAGTACAATTTTCTGGACGATCACAAAGACAGTGTATTTAGCAAATGATGATATACTACTACGTGGCATAGAATTTTACTGTTGAAAAGAACCTCAGTCCTTACAACCCTAGAATGATAGCACTGGGGGTAATATTAAAGCCTAGGATGTCAGAGCTGGCAAGGAATTAAGGGATAGGCTGAGCTTGAAGGGACCATTGAACACAGAACAGTTGAGCTAGAAGCAACCATGAAATGATATTAATTTTATAGAGAACAAGGGAAAATAAATGACTGATGGCATTGTACTTAGGGAATAAATGAGTGAGACTCAATTCATATCTTAGAATCATCAGAGCTGTCTATTTTTTCCCATTTGATCAATATATTACTTAGTGTTGAATGCTTTGGAATGCAAGGTTAAGCATTAACTTTATCTGCAAGTTCTTTACATAATGATTTGAGCATAGGCTGGGATTCCTAGCTCCCTTCCTTTTTTGTATGTCTTGTTAACATGCTGAAGTAATTCTCTTTGTCAATTTAGCACTCAATTACATTTAGCGTCTGCAAACACCTTTCTATTCATTATTTCATTTGAGGATCGTTACACAGCACTGAAGGTTGATGGTTCTTCAGATTCTACTTTTTGCATGTCACAGATGAAGAAGACAAGAGTTAAGGAAGTTAACTGGTTTGCTGAAGAACAGAAAACTGAAAAGTGGCAGAGGTAAGGCATGATCTCAGCTTTTTCTGCCTCTCAGACCAGTGTTCTATGCACTTTAACCATTTGCCTCTTTTATGGTCTAAGTTGGAAAAAAAAAGAAATTATTTCCAACAGTCCAGTGGAGTTGGAGCATTCAAAAGGTATAAGTTTTCTGGTATAGAGTCATATTTTCTACCTTTTACTTTGAATAGATGCAGAGCTTTTGCAGTGACATTTTTCCAGATAATTTAACAGATAAAATTACTGAGATATAAATTAGGAAAACAACTTGGTCAGTGTCATAGAGCTAGTCCACAGAAGAACTAGGACAAGGAAAAAGATTTATGGGAATCTGCCCTAAGTATTTATGATACTGGTGAAGATTTGTCTTTGTTTTTACTTAAGAGGCAAAAAAAGCAAAAAAAAAAATAGTTGTATTTAACATTTAATAAGGTTTCTATGTTTTTTAAATTTTCACCCTGGTCAATGAAAAAATGATGCAGGAGTAGCATTGGCAGAAATTAAATCCAGATTCTTTGACTCCTGTATATACTAGGCTCAGTACCATATGACTTTTCTAAGTTTAAAGTCACCCTTCATGGACAATTTCAGATGATATGATTACTCCCTTGTATCAAATGTTACAAAATTACACATTTACATGCATTCTAAGTAATGAAAGATGAGTTAGTAGTTAGTTGAAGAAAAAATAATTTTGTCTCTGTATCATCTTATTAAAAATAATACGTTCTGTCCACATAGTCTCTACACTATATATAGAGTCTTATAGAGTCTATAAGAAGTTTCCCTGGCCACCAAATGGGTAAAAAGAGGGATGTAGAGACAGCTTCTTCAGAAACTCAACCTGTTTCCCTGAGACTCAGTTGAGAGGACGGTCATGCTGATAATGGTTCTTTCTTTCTTCCCTTTTCTTTGGTGTACAAACAATCAGCATTTCCCTGAGAACCTCATTATATGTTACCTGGAGAAGTTTCAGTTGTCTTGTGCCAAAATTATACTGTACCTTCCAAGGGAAAAAAATCCAGGGTTATAACAGTGAAATAGAGGTCACCTTGCAGCAACAAATGTTTCCATTTCTCTTCCCATATATGAAAGACACATGTCTTTCTCATTTTTGTTTCAGTGAAATGGGATTTAAACTGAGGACCCCCTGAGCATGCTCACATTCTCACTATAAACTTGTGCAAAAGCATTTCGAATGCCATGTTGGCATGACCTCAAGTGCTTTCTCAGACTTCCCAGTTATGTCAGCTCAATCTATTTGTGACTCATGGGTAAAATATTTTGTTTTTACTTTTTTTTATTATTGCATAATCATAGTTTAAATAAACTTGCAACATAACTGGTATGTTGTTTCCTTGTGATTCATCATAAATTCTCTTTTACATGAGCTGAAGTTTCACAAACTGGTTGGTAAGTGATTTCAAATATATTTTAAACCAGTGCTCAAGAAGACCTGTACTTGCAGTTAATTGAAAGAAAAACACTTTCAAAATTTGTTTACTTAATTGGTCAAATCTGTAAGCCCTTTTGGAAATTACTTCTGTGATGCCCAACATAAGGATTCCAAATGATGGACCAATACATTTCCACATTTGAAAAATTAAAAAAAAAATCCTTAAGTCTTTGATAAATGATATAAAATAAAGTGGTAATAAGGGAATAATATTGAATTTGGGAGCGAGAGGACCTGTGTTCAAGACTTAGTTGCTCCATTTCTTAGATGTGAATAGTTGAGAACATCCTTTAATTCTCCAAATTACAGTTTGTTTATCTAGAAATAAGAATGATATTTACACTACCTACCTCATTGGGCTGTTGACAGGAAGAACATTTTTCACATTTAAATATTATACAAGCAATATGCATTGCTATGCTAAAGAAGTAGAAGATGCATTCCTTGCACTTGTACAGACCACAATCTTTTTAATTATTTGAATATATTATACTCTCTAATCTTTTTCAATGTTATCTCTGGTGTTATCAATAATGCATAAGTTCTCTTCACATCTTCTCATTTTATCCTGCAGTTTTCCTTGCTTTCCCATAAAATCTTTCAGGAGTATGTACTTAATTCACAGGAGAATATCTAAGGGAAAAAAAGGAAAAGAAGCTATATGTTCTAAAATGCTCTTTATGGTTGCAAATTATTGGAAACTGCAGGTATGCCCATCAATTACAGAATGACTGAACAAGTTGTGGTATATGATTGTGATGGGATACTATTGTGCCATAAGAAATGATGAACTCAATGATTTTAGAAAAAAACAATGGAAAGACTCGCATGAAATAATTAAGAGAGAAAAGATCATGACCTTTTAAAAATAACTTTGAGAAAATAAGTTATTTTGACTACTATAAGTATTGAAAGTAACTATAAAGAACATATGAGGAAAGACACTTTTCCTTTTTTCCCTAATCACTTTTGGCAATAATCCAAGTAGTAGTATTGTTGGGTCAAAAGGTATAGGTAGGATTTGTATTTAATGGAGGAACCTAGGATCACTAAAAGCTCAGTGAAGTTTCCTAAATCCAAACACTTCCTTCCTTCCTTCCTTCCTTCCTTCCTTCCTTCCTTCCTTCCTTCCTTCCTTCCTTCCTTCCCCTATGTTTTCTGTTTTTCCTTAATGGCATGTGGTTCAAAGGGGTCATAATAGAAACAAAGAAGACAATCTTTGCACCTCATGAGTTTCTTCAAGTTTGTCAAACTTAGTCACTTCTTTGATTTTTCATTTTTAAACTACAAATGCTCTTATTATTCCCACTTCTTGTACAAATGATTATTATCTTCTTGTTTATACTCCTTCCAGTATAAATTATAGTAGTGGTATTTTTGAGTCAAAGGAGATGAACAATCTAAGAATTTTTTTTTGATATGTTATTGAATTGTTTTCCAGAATACTTGTACTCAATCACATTGCTACCAACCCTGGAATAATATGCTGTTTTCTTACAATCTCTCCAAAATTGAATTTTATTATCTTGCATCATCTTCAGCAATTTGATGGATGTGAAATAATATATCAGAACACTTTCCTTTTTTGAATCACGACCCATCTCACACCACTGACTTGTGGGATACCCCAAGAATCTTTTTTCCCCTCCATTCTGCTCTCTTTTCACCCACTCACACATCTTCAATTTAATTATCACTTTACGGATTGCTCTCTATATCTATCCAGATTATCTCTCCTTAGCTAGATTCATGAACAACAAACTGCCTTCTGGAAATTTTAAGCTGCGTATCCTAAAGCAGCAGTTCTCAACCTGTGGGTCGTGACCCCTTTCGGGGTCAAATGACCCTTTCACAGGGGTCGCCTAAGACCATCGGAAAACACATATTTCCAATGGTCTTAGGAACCGAGACACTGCTCCCCTATCCATCTCTAGGCTGGTCCATCTACATGCAGATACGCCCACATATGAGTATTAAAGGGTTACGGCATTAGGAAGGTTGAGAACCACTATCCTAAAGGACCATTAAACTCAATATGTCTGAAAAAGAAATCATTGTTTTCTCCCCAAACTATCCATTATTCCCAATTTTCATATTTTTCTTAATGGCACTACCATCCTTCTGTTCATGTAGGTTCACAACTTTGGTGCCATCATTGACTCTTCATCTACTATACATATCAAATCTGATATCAAGCTTTGCTATTTCTACCTTTCCAACATCTGTCACATGTGTCCTTTTCTCTCTACTCATACAGATGTTATCCTGGGTTATGGCCTAATCACTTCACATCTGGACTATTGTAAAAGTATCACTGAATCAAGCATTTATTCATTCCAATTCATCCTCATCTCATTTAACAAGATGATTTTCCTAAAGTACAGATCAGTCTAATAAACTCTAGTAGCTCAACATGGCCTCCAGGTCAAACACACTCTTTTTTTAGATGTTCAAAGTCCTTTACAATCTGACTTCTCCTACTTTTATAGTCTTGTTATGCTTTAATAATCACTCTCCTACATAGCCTCTATGATGCAGTTGTATGGGACTATTTGTTGTTCCCCACCCACAACATTCTTATTTATTGACTATATTAGTTTAATTGCTATTCCCACCACCACCCAGAATGTTCTCTCTGTTCACCTTTACCTATTGTTCTCCCTGGTTTCCTTTAAGATTGCTCAAATCATTGGGCATCTAGGGGACACAGTGAGTAGAACATTGACCCTAGAGTCAAGAAGTCCTGAGTTCAAATCCAGCCTCAGACACTTTCTAGTTTATGACCCTGGACAAGTCACTTAACCCCAATTATACACAAAGACTGCTCAAATCTAAACTTCTGCAGAGTACTTATTTGATTCCCATTCCATCTCCTTGCCAAGTATCTTCCTTCCGAGGTTAATCTCTTCTTGACAGATAGATGATGACTAGATAAACAGGTACATGATAAAAATAGAAAGATACCAATATGTATTATGAGATAAATGATAGATAAACAAAGACAGGTACTTAGATGTTAGAAATATGCCATATGCATATGTTGTGTATCTCTTAATAAAATGAGGTCCTTTAAGGCAAGGTCCACGGGGATAAAACAAAGTGGACATTAAATGAATTGCCAGACTTTCAGAATTTTATTGTAAAAATATGTGAACTTAATAGAAAATGTGTCACACAAGATACAAGAGAAATATAAGGTAAGTATCAAAGATTAATCACAAGGGATTCAATAATGACAGACAAGTGTTTATATAAGGAAATGTAAACTGTATGTCTAAGAATATAATTAGTAGCCAGGTAGTTTGAAAGAAAAAATTGGGGTAGAGCTGAGGATGATGTGATTCTAAAAAGCAGAAACACTTGGGAAAAGGTAAATAGAGTAATTATCTTATATAAATGATATATGAGAGAAAGAATTGATACTGAGGAGTTAGATGGGGAAGAGGGCTGGTAGTTCTGGATCCCTACTCTCATTGGAAGTTAAAGAGGAAGCAATACATGTAGATCTAGAATGTTTTAAAATTCAGAAATAAATTCAGAAAGATATGAAAAGCTAAGGGGATGCAGACAGGGAGCAAATTTTAGAGGGAGAGGGTAAGAGAATAGGATACAGGGGGACATAAGTGTGTCTAGATTAATGGGGAGAGAGGATAAGGGAAGGATCTTTGGAAGGGGCAGGTTAAGTAATAGGGGACAAGGTAATAGGTAGAAGTAAAATAAAGGATTCAGGAGGGATAAAAAATAAGAGAAAAAACAAATATAAAATAAATATTGGGAGTAGAATTTATTAGAGAAGAGAGCAGATGATGATTACATTACAATGATGATCTCAGCCAAAGTTAAAGTAGTTTTAATCAAAAGAGAAAAATAGGGAAACTACACTTTATGTCAGCCACATTAATCAATATTGTTTTAGATTATTAAAAACAACTAGATAGTATAAGGTTGGGATAGTTCTGTGGTGTGGGAACTAATGAATTGA
>CM053583.1:17247371-17289255 GCA_028627135.1 Pseudochirops cupreus | reverse complement strand
AAAAAATATAGACTCCAAAAATGGGAAACTACATTCTGGATTTGATTTTTATCATTATGAAGGAAAATAGGATGGAAAAAAGTGAGCAACTGTGACATGGCAATAGCTTGTGATAAAGAAGAAAAAGAAAACTCAGGAGTTTGGCAGGAATATATTATTTGGGCAAAGGAGACTGCAAAGTGCTCAGATGAATCAGTTGAAGAGTAGATAGTATCCTAAGCTATAAAAATCTGCTGATAATTAAGGAAGGAAGATTATGATTACTGAAATGAAAGAAACAATTAGAAAAAATTAAGAATAATAAAATGATCTAAGAAGATCATCAAAATTCTTAAATTAGAAGGAAAAGATAATAGAGGATGGAAGAAAAGGAATAGCACAATCTTCTAAGAAATATCAGAAATGCTGAAGCTCAGGATAAGATAAAACTTATAAGAAAAAGTGGAGACAATTATACAGTATTTGGGTGGAAATAGAAAAATCAAAGGAAGCATAGAATCATTTATTAGAATAGATTAGAAGTATGAGAGAGGAGCTTAACTTTAATTTTTCTTCCAGTTTTCCAATAAAAGCATGAATTTTTGCATAAAGTATGTGAGACCAAATATATTCAAAAGGTTATTGATATTGTCACATACATAATGAGATAAGAAGAAAGTTTCCAATTGACCTTGATGACTTATAAATCATATAGGCTAGAAGAACCATATCTGTAGAATCTGAAAGAATCAGTTATTGTGATTGAAAACTTAGTTTCTATAAACTTTAAAATATCTCAGATAATAGGTGAGAAACCGAAGGATTGGAGAAAGGCTATCAGCAATATTTTCAACAAAAGGAAGTGAATGATGGCAAAATCCAGGCCATTGAGCTTATTTTCAATTCTAAATTATAATACAGACCATGATATTAAAGGAAAATTAACAAAGAAAATTAAGCGTGATAATATATATTCAGCATTATATCATAGAAAAAAGTCATTTTAAATTTAATATATTGATTTTTAAAGCATCCCTAAACCAGAGATAAACAATATGGTTTAGTGGATCAAAGAATCAAGTTTAAGTGCTATTCCTAGAATGTAAAACCTAAATGAACATGGAGAAGTCACTAAGTCTCACATTGTCCAAATGAGACTTTCCAAGACTATGACTTCCAGAAGAGTGACTCATCTACATTGACAAAGAGAGTTTCCATACCCAGAAAGAGTTGGTGAATGATTTGCCTAAATTGGTAAATTAAGAGAACACTTAAGGTTTGGATATTGGATTTAACAGAATATTTGATCAAATATTTCATCCTCTTAGTGTACAGGATAGAGATATATGACTTAAATGATAATATAATACGATGAATTCAGAATGTAAGACCTAAAGAGAGGTCACTAGTGATTTCTTGTCAATTTAAAAGGAAATCTCCAGTGGATGCAAAATTACTATGGGCTTCTTGTTATGATGTTAAACATGTTTAGCAGTGACTTGGACACAAAGCATATATATTATGATTATCAAGGTTGCAGACAGTATAAAGGGAATGGAACAGGCATTTATTAAGTGCTGACTATGTGTCAGACACTGTACTAAATTCTTCACAAATATTCCATTTTATCCACAAAGGAATTAGAAAATAATAGCACGCTGAGATCAGATAGTAGGGATATGTGTGTATGTGTGTGTATGTATGTATGTATGTATATATTTGTTAACCTAAAGGTTTGGTCTACAACTTTTAGGATGGAAACTAATAAGAATTAATTATACTTACCCATGGGTTTCACAAAATAGTTGTACAAATATAAAAAAAAAAATGTATATGACCAGGTATCAGTTTATCTAAAAATGAAAACTCAGGAGATTTTAATGAACCCAAATAATCATATATGTGTGTGTGTTTGTATGTGTGTATTTTATGTATGCATGTACATATATCTATATGTACGTGAATATACAGGCATATATTCAGAAATTGGAATATATGTGTGTATATACATACATACACACAAACACACACATATATACATAGACACACATATATACATATATATATATACATATATACATATATACATATATATATATAACTATCTTGGTATCAAACTTGATAAAGCGAGTCACTATATCCTTCTATAAGTAGGACATGTTCAGGTTCAGTTGTATCCAACTCTTCATGACCACATTTGAAGCTTGGGAAATATTTTAAAGTGATTTTTCATTTTTCATTTCATTTATGAACACATTTTATAGATGAGGAAACTGAGATAAATAGGGTTAAATGACTTGCCCAGGTTCACACAGTTCTGTAAGTATCTGAGGCCAGTTTTAACCTCAGGAAGATGAGTCTTTCTGACTCCAGATCTAGGACTCTATCTACTGCACCAAAGAGGTGCCCAAGGTAGGTATAGCTTTTGTATTCTTCTCCAGTAGGACTGTGGGTAGAATATTATCATAAATTTTTAGTGTCACTTTTTATAAAGTTTATCAATTGGCAGCTAGTCTATTATATCATGACCTCCATAAGAAAACAAGTCAAATTTATGTCTATTGATGATCCGGAGAAGTAGCTGCATATGCTTGCCTTAAAAATGAAGACGTAAGTAGAGAGGAAGATTTGAAGGTACATCAAGATATTCAGTCCCAATCAATCAAAATTCATTTAACAACTACTGTCAGTCAAGCACTGTGGTGAGTGCTGGGTATACATAGATCAAAACAAGCAAACAAAAAATAAAAGTCCTTGATTTAAATGAATTTTTTTTCTAGTAAGAGAGACAACACCCAAGTATATTATCACGGAAAATAATGCAAAAAAGTGTTTTTTTGTAATGGGCAGAGCATATAAAAAGGATTAGAGAAAAGAGATTGAATTCCCAATGTGAAGGACAGTAAGAAGTCAAGTTGAATCAGGCAATACAATGCAAGAAAAGGAACATATTAAATAAAACTAGAAATTTATATTGGAGACGGATTAGGAACATATTTAAATACCAGAAGAGGAATTTTGAATTAGTGTACCAATACAGTAGAATCTTTGGAGGTTAAGGGGACACAATTCAGATGTAAGTCTTAGGAAAGTTAGGACAGCTCTGAGAGAGACAGTTTTCAGAAAAGAATACAAGAAGTAATAAGAAAAATTCAAAGAGGCAAATGTGGACTTAATATATATTTGAGGGTTCATTCAAATAAAACTATTCAAGACAAATGGGATGCTTCCAGAAAAAGTAAGTCCCCTCCCACCTTGAAAGTCTTGAAATGAAGCCTTGGTGATAAACTATCATTTCTGATATCTGGTTTCTTCAAGTCTCTGCTATAAACAAATAACCTATCAGAAGTCTCCATCAGTCCCAACCAATTCCAGTGTCTTCTCTTTGGTGATTTTAGTTGTGCAATTTATTCTGGAGATAGTTTCTTTACACATAACTGTTTACATGTTGTCTCTTCCTTAAGTTAGTCTTTTGATTTTCTTTGTGTCCTCAACATTTCTGACAGTACCTGGCATATAGGAAATACATAAGAAATGTTTATTGGACTGACTATTGATCAATTGATGCTATAATGATATTCTCTCTCTCTCTTTTTTTTTTTTAATTTTGGACTATACATCCAACTGTACTAAAATGCTGGTATTCTGTGATTTTCTCCATTAGAAACCATGGGGACTGCTGATAGAAATGAAAGTGCTGTCATCTTCATCCTTTTAGGATTCTCTGATTATCCAGAACTCCAGATCCCTTTATTCCTGCTATTCCTGGTGATATATATGATAACTGTAGTAGGAAACTTGGGCATGATTGTGATCATCAGGATTAACCCCAAACTCCATACCCCCATGTACCTTTTCCTTAGTCACTTATCCTTTTTAGATTTCTGTTACTCTTCCGTAATTACACCCAAATTGTTACAAATCTTGCTTGTGGAAGACAGGAGCATCTCTTTTGGGCCCTGCATCACACAATATTCTTTTGCTGCCATCTGTGTGGTCACAGAGGCATTCTTATTAGCAGTGATGGCTTATGACCGTTTTGTGGCAATTTGCAATCCATTGCTATATGTGGTTGTCATGTCCCGGAAACGCTGTGCCCTATTGCTGACAGCAGTATATACATGGGGTTTTATTTCTTCTAGTATTTTCATCTACTCACTCCTCATATTGTCATTTTCTGGAATGAACATCATTAATAACTTTCTCTGTGAGTATTCCGCCATCCTTTCTGCCTCCATTTCTGATAAATATGTTACGGTGACAATCTTTTTTATTCTTGCTAATTTTAACACATTCTTCACCCTCATTATTGTACTTACATCCTATCTTTTTATTTTTGTCACTGTTCTGAAGATGCATTCAGCAAGTGGGCGATATAAGGCCTTCTCAACTTGTGCCTCCCACCTGACAGGCGTTACCATCTTCTTTGGAATTATCCTCTTCCTTTACTGTATGCCCAGTTCCAAAAGCTCATGGCTTCTAGTAAGAGTAAACACTGTGTTTTATACAATTGTGATTCCCATGCTGAACCCCTTAATATACAGTTTGAGGAATAAAGATGTGAAAGAAACTATCAGGAAATTAATAGAAGTGCCAGTTAGGTGGCCCAGTGGATAGAAAGTGTTGGTCCTGGAGTCAGGAAGCTCTTAATACAAATCTAGTCTCAGGTACTAAACTGTGTGACCTGGGCAAGTCATTTACCTCTGTTTGACTCAGTTTCCTCATTTGTAAAATGGGCTGGAAAAGGAAATGACAAACTTCTGCAGTGTCTTTGCCAAGAAAACCCTAAATGCAGTAAAAAAAAAAAAAGAGTCAAACATGTCTCATTGACAAAACAACAACATAATATTCTCCCGCTAAAATTATTGGTACTGATGATTCATTAGCTAGTTGTTCTAATCTAGGAGAATTATTTGGGATATTTACTTAATATATTCATTACTTTATAGTAATGTAGTACTTTTCTAGTTTTCAACATTTGGCTACTACAGATATCCTTAAGAGATCCATGAGCATATACATAAATAAAGAAGTGACAATGTTTAATGTGAAAATAATTACTTCAGAAAAAAAAAACAATCAAATAACCCCCTTTCTGACAAAACAAAATGTCTTATATATATATATAACTTAATGGGACAGAGCCAACCTCATACTAAAAGTGATCTACAATTTGGTGGTAAAATAAATTCACTCATTTCACAGAATTGGATATCTGTTTTCTTTCCTGTAACCTTCTCTTCTCACTGAAGTATGGTGAAGAAAAGATCAAAAATGATGTGAAATCTGTGTACGAGGAGTTTGGTTATTAGTTAGCTGGAAATACACTTGTGAGCATCAACCATGTTGATACTGAAAGTGTTGAAATAGACACAGAGGTGTCTATTCACATCAATGAATTAGGATCACTCATTTCACTGTAGTCTAACACACTCATGAATTAATACTGTGTATTAATACCGTGAAAATGAAGAAAGAAGTGCCTTGCATATTCCTCTTTTGATATAAATATTGGAATCTTAGAAATAGAACTACTTTAGTTAAAGAAAAAAAAATCACAATTTACTTTGTCTTTTTCCTGGAGTTCTCAATTCTTTGTCAGGACCTTTTCAAAATCTTAAAAATCAAGGACCCCAAAAAAGGTTTGTTTCTCTCAGATATGGCAATAATTATATACTATTTTTAATTAAAATATCTTAATATTATTTTGATTTTTTTTTTGCTTCAGGTACCCCATGGAACTACCCAATTGCTTTCTTTTCATTTTGTCTGCCTGAACTAAATTCCCACCTTTTAAAGAAATTCTTTCCTCTGCTAGGTAGATAGATAGATAGACAGACAGATACAGATATATATTGGTCTGTATATTTATATATGTGTCTATGTATGTATATATTGTGTATAAATATGTGTGTGAGTATATACACATATGTGTGATTGCATGTATATCTGTGTGTATGTGTATGTACATATGTACATGTTTGTATATATACTATGTATTTATGTATGCATGTGCATTTGTGTATATCTACATCTATATCTAGTTTCTTGTGGGCAAGAATACTATTGATTTTGGCCTCTCACATTAGATTTTAAGCTCCTTGAGGGTAGGAAATGTCTTTTGCATCTATTTGCAGATCCAGAACTTAACACATCTCTTTCCACAAAGCAAAGGCTTACAAATGTTTCTTAAGTGAGAGTGAGTGGAAAGGTTCCAGGGAGATTGAGAGTTCTTTGTTCCATACTTTGAGAACTACTGCTTTAAAATTTTCTCACTTGCTCCTTCTTTCAAAGATAAAGTAACTGACATTTTTTAAAAATTTTATTCCAGTTAAATCAAATTCCACAATAGATCTCAAATACCAGTTAAATAGCTTACTTCCAAGACTAAGGCAGATATAAAATACATACTGTCCTTTAGAGCTATAAATCAAGGAAACACCAACATGGGCAGTATTTACTATCTACGTAGCACTCTGTTCATCTACTGGTTGAAAAAGAAAGGCAAAAATAGTCCTTGCCCACAAGAAATTAGCAATCCAATTGGGGAAACCATGCAAACATCTATGTACAGAAGAGATATATACAAAATATTATTATGAAAATATCCAGAGATTATTTGACAGCAGCTGCTGCTAATCAAATTGATCAACAGGCAGAGATGTAAGAGACAAAACCCAGTCCAGTATAAGCTTCAGCATAGGCCAAGAGTTCTTAATTAACACTGAGTAATGAACAGAGATTATTTTAAAGCTCATCTATTCTCCAATTGCATCAGAGAATGAAAAAAAAAGAAAGTATAATTTTGGATTGTAGCTGCCAGAAGGAAGTAGGAATTTAAGGCCACTGGAAGAAGAAAACAAAAATTTACATTTCAAAAGATATGCCTGTGAGACTTTTATTTCAAAAATAAGAAAAGAAAAAATCTCCATCAGATGTAGTAAATTCATAATCAGTTAAGAAGGGAAAATTCGGGGATTTATAACCACCAGGTAGATGTCATAAATTCTTTTACTCCATTTAATTTTTTTTAATCTCAATCAAAATAAGTAGAAGTCATAACTATTTAAGTAATATTAAAAAAAATTCCTAGCCAGCTATATGACTTAAAGTTACCATGCCCATACCAAACAATAATGAAAGAAAGGAAAATTTTTAAAAATATGATATAACCCATGTGAGATTACATCAGAAAGAAGACACTCATATTAGGTGGAGGGGCAAGGGAAGATTTACTGTAAATAGTGGCACTTTAGCTGAGACCTAAAGAAAACCATGGAAAGCAGGAGGTGGAAACAAGGATTAGAAAGAGAGAGAGAATCCTAGGCATGAGAGACAGTGAAATCAATGGAAATTCACAGAGAAGGGAGATGAAAAATCTTAATGGGCAGGAAAAAGGCTAGGATCATTAAATCATAGAGTTTGTGGAAAAGAACAAGATAAGGAAAATGGAAATGTAAGAAGAGGCAAGGTCATAGAGAGCTTTCAAATCAAATCAAAGGTTTTTATATTTGAAACTGGTGGCAATTAGCAATTAACAGAGTTTATTTAGTAAGGGAATGGTCAGACCTACACTTTAGGAAGATCATTTTGATAGTTCAGAGTAGGATGGATTGGAGTGTTTAGAGACTTGATGAGGGAAGATCATCCAGAGGGATGTTGTAATAGCCCAGATGTAAAATTATGAGAACTGAAACTAGAATGGTGGCATTGTGAGAGGAGAGAAGAACATGTATCAAAGAGATGTCAAGAATGTAAAAATTAATAGCATATTGCAGCATACTGAATATGGACAGAGAGACAGAGACAGACAGACAGACAGAAAGGGAGAGAGAGAGGTCAAAGGTGATTTTTCTTAGCCTGTGTAACTGGGAAGATGATAGTGTTTTTGACAGTTGGGAAAGTTAGGAAAAGAAGGAAATACAATTTTCAAGAAAAGATAACATTTTTAATTTTAAACATGCAGAGGTAAAATGTTTATAGTGTCTCCATATATCCAATAAGAAGTTTGAGATATGAGACTGGCAACACAGAGTGAGGGTAGAGCTCGATAAATACATGTGAGAATCATTTGTGTAAATGAGGTAATTGAATCCATGGGAATTGAGATCACCAAAGAAATAGTAAGTAGAGAGGAGTATGAAGATATCTTTGAGGGATGGAAGGTGTTTTCTCAAAGGAATATCTGTATGTCTTCCTTCTTTATGGTGGCCTCTGTATTCCTGTGATATTTTGTTTTCTGACTTGCTTATAAATATTTGAGATTTCTTTTTTAGAAAGACAAGAATTTCTACAAACATCTCCTGGCTTGTGTGCAGGAATTTATACTGTTAATGGTTATCAAGAAGTCACTATGAAATGCCAATTATATTGAAATTATTGTTTACTAGGCAATAGGAGAGTGTTATAGAGGGGAAAACAAAACAAAACAAAAATGGTGCGATAACGTTTTGAGCCAAAGAACTTTTTATACATCATAAGAAGATTTATTTAAATATATGGGGAGATGGTTCTCCAGTAAGATTTTAGTAAAAGCCGAACAACTTGTGAAGATAAAAGTAAGTGACATTAAGGGGGAATACTTCAAATTAAAAAAAAAAAGATTCTTTAGAATATTTAACTTATAAGGACACGAATACCTTAAATGTACAAGAAGTCAAGAATTCAAAGATTCCCCCTGGGAATAGAGTCCTTCCCAGACCTTTGTCTAGCCAAACATTTATACTAAATTCACTAAAGCATATGGAAGCTGCAAATGACTGAACTGAAACTATTCACCCTAAGAAAATATGAGTGACTTACATAGGGAAGGGGATTTTTTTTTCTTCCAATACCCCCAAGGCAAGCTATCATCTGCTGACAGGAGTAGATGTTCATAATCAAAGCTCAGTCTCCGAGAAAATCAAAGTAAAATTATTCCGATGATCCTAATATTTGTGATTCTAGCTGAGAGAGCTTTGTAGGACTCCAGATAAAAAGGAGCCTGATAATGCTGCTGTTGAAAGAAGTGTAGGACCCTCTCTTAGCTCCAAGCCAGCAGATGAAAATGTTAGCGACTCCGGTAATGTGTGTCCAGTACACATGTATTTGTAACTATCATTAAACTTTAAGTTCGTACTTATTCTTCAATCCTACATGTTTTCTGAATGTATCTGGGGAAAGTAGGTAGAAGCTACTTTGTGTTTTTGGTTGTTGTTGTGGCTATGCCTTTGAAAGGTAAGCACACTAGTGGGGACTCACGAGGCATTGATTAGGAGGATATTCTCCCATAAGATTACCTTCATAACTTGGTTGGAGAGGAAAAAACAACACCTTTTCCTATGAGTTGGGGAGTGAAACCTGACAAGTGTTATAATTATATTTTGGGGCTAAACTGAGCCCTTCACATTTGGGATTAATCCTGAAAAGATTCCTAACCTGGACTTCCATTTTTAATGATCTCGCCTTCAAGTGCCTTGAGAAATTGACAATGATTTTCCCCCCTTCTCTTTTAGGTGATAGTTGCAATCCATTTATTTTTCCACTGATTTTCCCTAATAACATATTCTTTTTGAAATATTTTCCCGAGACTTTTACTTCCTCATTCATTGAATGTTTATATGCAGAGGTTGGTGATAGTATTAATCAATTACTGTATTGAAGCTAATATGAGAAACACAAACTTTGCAACACTAAAGACAGCATACGTCAGTGAAAAAACTCTGTGGGATGTGAGTGAAAGAGGAGCGTTGGTCCAGCTGGGGACTGGCCTCAACACCAGGACCACTAGTGGAGGTGATGACGGTACTGCGGCAGTTTCCAGAGCTCTGGACCCACAGACATTGGAGGATTGAGCAGCTGATACAAAATCCTTGAAGCCTGGGACAGTACATTAGCACCCATATCCATCCCAACTGGTAGGAGAGTCCTACCCTGACAAAGAGTTGGAAAATCAAGTATTTGACTAGGAAAATGAGCAAACAGCATTAAAATATCAGATTATACAATCTTACTTTGGTGACAAAGAAGACTAAAATGATCAGAAGAAGACAATGAAGTCAAAGCTCCTGCATCAAAAACCTCCAAAAAATATGAATTAGTTGCAGGCCATGAAGGAGCTCAAAAAGGATTTTAAAAATCAAGTAAGACAAGAATGGGAAAAACTGGGGAGAGAAATGAGAGTGAAGCAAAAAAAAAATAATGAAAAACAGGTTAACAGCTTGCTAAAGAAGACCTAAAAACTAATGAAGAAAGTAACATCTTAAAAAATAGAATAACCCAAATGGCAAAAAAGAGGTCCAGAAAAAGCATGAAGAGAAGAATGTCTTAAAAAGCAAAATTGGCCAAATGGAAAAGGAGGTACGAAAGCTGACTGAAGAAAATAATTCCTTAAAAATTAGAATGGAGCAAATGGAAACTAATGACTTTATGAGAAATCAGGAAACTATAAAAGTTATTTTCTTGGATAAGGTTTTGTACCTCTTATCCCATGCCATCAATTCTCTTTTCATGTCTTTCTTCCATGTTTCTTATTTTTTTTTTTTATCTGCTGATCTCATTTGCCTTTCAAGTTATGTAATCTGGGATAAAGTCTCCTCAATGATTTCCTGTTAAGACCTATACCAGGTCCTGATCAAATTTTGAGTCTTAAAACAATGTTTCTGTACTTTCCTCAACTTAGAAGCTCCTATAGAATACTGTTATACTCAGTCACTCTTATTGTCCTTGGAAAAATCTGCAGATTCGAAGGATACTCTTTGGTATGAGATTCCAGTTTGATTATACCAGTGTAGCTTTCAGCCTGGGCTTGTGATTAGAACTAAGTCCCTCTTCTGATCCTGTGACCAGAGTCATACAGCTACTCATTGTTTTATGTTCAGTACATAGCTAGAGACTTCTGTATCACCCCTTCTCAGTCTATCCTGAAATATTTAACCACAACTGTATAATAAGCTATAAAGAGCTACAAGATGGCATTTTTTCTCACAGTACACCCTAGTTTGGGGACCTTTGGTACCGCTTCCTGTCCCAGTGGGTTATCTTAATCATTTTTCAGACAGCAAGTGCTTGCATTCTCTATGTAGTAGAAAAAGATTTTGGCCAGGAGTGCCTTAAGAATATTCTGTTTGTCTCCTTCTACTAAACCTTGCCTGGTTTAAAAAAAAAAGCATTATGTTTTTTTTTTCCTTGGATTTACAGATCAAAATTCTGTTTGATGCATTTTGTTGGTCTTTCCGGGAGAGCTGGTTTATACTTTTCCTGCTATTTTGCCATTTCAACTTTGCCCTCCTGCCCTGTGAATTTTCAAAACATCAAGAGGGTTGAGATTTAGTTTTGTTTTTGTTTTGTTTGTTTTTGTTTTTGCAAGCTTGTGTGTCTTTTCATATAATTCTCTTGCCAAAGAGTGACGTTTGTAGAAAACAAAATGGTGTAATGATGAGTAGGTTAAAATTTTGAGATTTGACTTATCTGCATACAATTCATCAAATTGTTGACTTATTAGGGTCTTTGTTACCTACACCAAGGGAATAGAAAAATAATTATTTCATGTAATTAATTCCTGTTTTGGAATTTGAGAAGTTCTAATGATCAGAGAAAATATCTTGGCCTCCATCTTCTTGACCAAATTTAATAACTGTGTGTTAATTGATTCTTGATGATGTTATGAAGATGTTTTGGGTACCCCAAGGAAGATGTTGCTAAATTCACATAGAAAGAGACAAAAGGAAAAGGATATCCCTGACTGTTCTAAAGCCTCTTAGAGAGTTCTAAGGGTCACTTTGCTTGGTCTCTCTTAATTAATATATTTGAGATAAAAGGATATGACAGAAATGATATAGCCCAATCTCATTTTATGGTGAAATAAACTGGTATGCAGTAGGACTTAAAGATTTTTTTTGTGGTTTAAGAATATTATGATGAAAAATTACTTCTTAGTAAAGATTTTCAGAACTATAGATTTGGAATTCAGAATATAATACCTGACATGTTAGTTGTACATATATGTGTGTGTGTGTTTATGTATGTATGCATGTATATTTATTTCTTTTTCTTTGTTAATATTTGAGTGAATTGTTGTTGGGATGGTGAAACTTTGCAAGGAAACAGCTGATCCAAAAAGAAAGAGTAACAATGACAACAAAAAAAAAATTGGTAGAAGAAAAGTAAGGCTTATACATTTGATGATATAAGGGACATTAAAAGGTGTCTAGTCCAACACCTTCCTTTTAAAACATGAGGAAGCTGAGTTTCAAAGAAGTTAAATTTTTCAAGTTCCAAATGATAAAGCCATAATCCAAACTTTGTTCCTTTGAGATTTAATAAAAATCTTTTTTCCCCCTAATCCTGTATTATATATTGCTTCTCACTGAAGCAACATGTACAAAAAAAAAATACATCACACTCTCCTAAAGAAATGTCAAAAGATGGATAGCACCATTGTTATTTTACGTTATAGTTCACATTTATAATATTATTGTTCTTTTACTTTAAATTGTGTTTCATCATTTGATTTGTTTGAAACCAGGTCATTCTGATCCCATTCCTACTGCGCAAATATTTAGCCTTTTTACTCCCGGCAATTACTGTGGTCTCTTGAAGCAGGTTTCTGCAGTGAGCCTTAATGATTTTAATGATTCTGAGGAAAATTTCCTCTCGACACAGATTTTCTGGATAAATAGAGAATGGTGTTGATGGGAGAGATAAATGGCTTCATAATTTTCACAAGAGGAAATCTCTGGATTAGCACTTCCTTTCCAAGGACTACCTGGGTCCTAGCATAACTTGAGAGGTGTCAGCCTTGTAGACTTCCTGTAAAGACATGGATGCAACGCACATTTCTATTCATCAACTTCATGGTTGGCCAGTTAAGGGTAAATACACATGACCTGTCTCATTCTTAAAGCACAGGAGAAAGTATTGAGGTCAAAAATTATTTTCATCATTAGCATTTACTGTTGTGCTATCCAAGATTTTTTTCCCCCCTAATCTTGACACCTGCAATGTAGGTTTTAATGATATGCAATTAAGAAGAACAGAAAACAAACTCCTGAAGGGAAGTCTTCTCTGAGATTTCTTGGAAATTCCCTTCAGACAAAAAGAAAGAGAAAATCAGGATTCCTTCTAATAGCTTATTCATTGTCTATGGAGGGGAAAACAAGCAACTAAGGACAGATTCTCCATGGACTTGTTCCCAAGGGTCTTGGAGATGAATGTCACATCTTCTGCATCATTCCCAGATATAGTTCCAGACAAAGAATGGAGACTTGTTATTTTCTCACCTTCTATCTACTAAGAGCCACATTACAAAATGAAGAAAATGTTCTTCTCCTGTATTATTCTGTGAGAATTATTATATTATTTAATATTTCATTGCTGTGGATTCCTACTCTTAAAATCGGTATTATCCAAATTTCCATTTTTTATTTTGTTTTTTTTTCTTGTTTGTTTTGCTTTATTTCATTTTTAAATCATAGAAACATTTTTTTTCCAACAAGTTCATTGCTTCCAGAACCTCAGTTCTAAGAAATGAATCACACACAGTCTTCCACCTTCTGGTGAGTAGCTACATGTCGATTATTGTCCTCCCTTTCCAATGTCAGTACTGAAGGAATAGACAAAAGAAATACCATTGCAATTCAAGTCAGTTCAATGCTAGTTACAAAGAGCTTCCAGGAATAAGAAGGGTGAGGGAGAATGTTCCACATATATTTTGTCATCAACCAAGTCAGCAATTAAACAAATACTTATTAAGCACAGTAGGAAGAATTTTATGGTCCTTGAAGGAAGAAAAATTCTTAAAGAAGTCAAATTGCAAGATAAAGTGAAAAGATAGCCCATGTTTTGTGTGGGGTATTGTGACCCTCGACCTTGCTCCCATTTGTTTTTGGCTCACAATTTTATTATGAGCCAAAAGGAGAGTTAGGGATTGGAATTAGTATTTTTCTCTACCTACTAACAAAAAGAAAGTAAAACTTACTCATGGATGGTATTTTTGTTCATTTTTCCCCCTGAGGCATGTTATTAAGAGCTGCATTCTCCTATCTGAGCTCCTTTCATTATAATTATAAATACACATATATTATTTATAATTTATAAATATTTATACTATAAAATATACTTCTTATTATACATTGTACTTTAGCATTACAATATAACTGGAAAGAAATGAATTAGAAGAGATCTTATTGCAACATAGGATGTCAGAATTGAAAGAAACCTTTTGAAAGAGATCAGAGAATGATGAAGCTGGATATTAGTATGTAAATTTCAACTAGAAATTGAATTTTGAGAAAGGATATTAGCTCTGTAACAGTCCATAAAATATAGAATGAAAGGTGTAATATATGAAAATATCAAAGAAACTGAGACCTAAATTCTCATATCTGCAAAGCAGAAGAGAAGATAAAACACTAAATCTGGAAAGGACCACAGAGCATAGAATGAAAAATGTCAAAGCAGGATGGAACTCTAGAAAAGATATAATAAAATAAAGATCTTGGAGAGTTGCAGGCAAAAGCATATAAAATTTAAAATGGAACAATGGTTTCAAATTGTGTAGCTCAAAAATATGCACATTCCTTTTGAGTATTTTTTGGGGGAGACAGGAATGGGCAGCAAGAGATTATATGTTTCTTTGTGCCTTTTTGCACTGAAATACTGAATATATTGACCATCAAACTCCTTGGGTCCCGCCATTTATAACTCCCCATTTTACTTTCAAACTATTTTACCCCACTTCTTTGATCCTCTTCATTTTATTAGACTTACTTTGTATTCCATTCTTTTGAAGAGCATACTATTGAGGCATATAATGAAAAAATTGGGACGCTTTTGACTAGCATGTGTGTCTTTTTAATTCATCTCCCATTTTTTTTGGAACTGCTTAACAATCAAGGTTGTTGTCACCACTTCTTATATAAAGTATTACCATAACCTCTGAATTTATCTTTATTCCCTTCAGTTTAAATATCTTTCCCAACCAATACTTCACATGAGCACCTGAAGAATCTTTTTTTATAAATATTGTTTTATTCAAATCTTGTGTTTACCTTAGAATTCCTAACATTTGCCTTCTTACTTTGAAAGAGAAAGTCATTACAGCAGAGAATGGGGAGACAGGAAAGGAGATAGGAGAGAGGGGAGAAGGGGAAGAGAGAGAGAAAGAGACAAGAGACAGAGAGAGAGAATGAAAATATGCAGAGTTCTATATGCCCATGGTGTCTTACCTCTACAAAGAAGTAGGGAATCTGGCTTCCCTTATTGATGTGAGTGTGTGAGTGTGTGTGGGTGTGTTTTAGGTAAAACATAGTTATTTTAATTTTGCATAATTTAACTTCTATCATTTGTTCTTTTTTCCATTTTCCTTGACAACTCTAAGCTTGAATTTGTCTTTGTCCTAAACTCTTATACCACACTACTCTTGATCCTGTGCCCTTCAACATACCAAAGGCCAAACCAAGAACTTATTTCTGTTTATCTCTACATGTTTAATCCTCTCATCTACAAGGTCTACTTCTTCTAAGAAGACATCTTTGCCTCTTCTTGCCTTCCTATTAGTTTCCCTTGAAATATAAGAAACCTATCCTTTGCGAAAGGTCTTTTAGCACTTTTTTTTTCAAATTCTCTCTTTTGTACTTTGCACAATCTTCATTATATGATAGTTAACTAGGTGCGTGTCTTCCCTTCTCCTTAAGATTAATATTTGTGAACATATATTTTAGTGATGGGGATTTGTGCATCCATAATGTTTCAGATAACATTCTCCATATATGTGTTTTAATGGTCTAATTATATTGAATGAATAATGAAACTGAGGAACATCTCCTTTTTCTTCTCCTCTCCTTAAACTACACTGTAAATAATAATAACAATGATAACAATAACCAGGATTTCTATAGAACCTACTATGTGCCAGAAAGTTTACTAACCCCTTTACAAAGAGGAGCTTATTTGGTCCTGACAGCAACCTTATGAGGTAGGTGCTGCTATTGTCCCTCTTTTATAGATGATGCAAATATACTTCCCCAAATTAGCTCCCCAACTATCCTGAACCAAGGACTAATTTGTTACAATTAAAGATTAATTTAAATGTTCCTTTTTCCCAGTCCTAACATTTTTTTAAAATATGTTAAAATATTTAAACAGGTATTACAATCAGCTATTCACATATAGTTGCTATATATTAATCATTCAAAGGAAAAAACACAGAATCTGAAGAGCATTTAGTTCTTAGGACCTTGAGCTATCAAAGTAAGGGATTATGAGACACATTTTTTAGAGAAGGTATGAAGGGAAGGGATCAATGTATCAAAATCAGATATATCAGTCAAATATAAAATATTTTTCTCTATATATAAAAACCATTATATATATATATAAACTATATATCCATATAGAAAGATAGATAGATGAATAGATGGATGGATGGATACATGGATGGATGGATGAATGGATAGATGGATAGATATATATAGAGAGAGAAAGAAAGAACAAACATGATGGATAGATAGATCTATATGTATAACCAATCTATCTCTATAGAGAGAGAGAGGAAAAGAGAGAATTTAGATACTTAAGAGATAACATTGAGAGGAATCACAATGCATTAAAATAAATATAAACTGAAATTCAAACAAATTCATAAGCAAGGCAGCAGTGATATCCAGTGAGAAGTTTATATAGAAATACACAAAGTGTGGTTTACTAGTGAGATGATCCTAAGACAAGAAAGAAATTTCACCTCACAATTCTCATGGAGAACTGGTGGAAATAACATAAAATGTGAAGTCTTTCTTGAAAGGTAATGTTTGTTGAAAAGAAAGAGCATGGGTGAAATGTATGGGTAGAATTGAATATTCAGAAAATATTTTAATGTGAATCGATGCTGAAATGATTGGGGGAGGAGAAACATTGGGAAAAATCTGGGTCAGAATAGGAGACGCAGAAAGAGAACTGCTATTATAAGCCAGGTATACTCCAAAAAAGCTTCCATGAAATTAAGAGAGAGAGGAGTAATTTATGGAAAGTGGGAAATTAATGAACTAACAAACATACATTTATTAAATGCCCATTACTTCCAGGAAGGCTGCTAAGCTCTTTACAGATATTATCTCATTTGGTCTTCCAAACAACTATGGGAGGTAGGTGCTATTATTATTATTATAATTATTATTATAATAATAATTTTACCATTGTGGAAACCAAGGCAAATAGAATTTAAGTGTCTTGGCCATTATTATTATAGCTAGTACGTGTCTAAGGCCAAATTGCCAAACTCTTTATCCACTGTGCCACCTACCAGCCTCTAGGTGACAAAGATAATCATCCTAAAAGTGATGATTGATACAATAGCAAGGTAGGGATTCAGTTATTTAGAAGTCTGTTGGGCATTACCATCAGAGGAGTCCTCCCTAAAATAATATAATGAATTGAAAACTTGCTTGAATTGTGAACCCAGTGAGAAATCAAGGATGATTTCATATTATCTGAAAAGAACTTATTTTTCTAGTACCCTAGGGTTATATGCAATTTGATTATAATATTTTATTCATAGTTTAATTACATTATGTAACAAGTATAACAGTATAATCTCAACATATTTTATTAAAATAATAGGGTAATGTGTTGTGATATATAGTTTTATATATAGTTATAGTTTCGGTTAAATATTTTGAGATGGACACCAATTATTCCAAGGGATTCACGACTGGGGAGATTTACATGTGTAAGTTCCTCTAATTCAATTCAAATGATAATATGCTGAATACAATGAAGTTGGTGAAGACTGAAAAATTGTTAAGTCATTTAACTGACAAATTGCTACAGGTAAGTATGTGAATATTCAATAGACAGCACTTATTAATTACATGTCATGTGTCAAGTAGTATGACCGATTAAAAATGAAACAAAACTTGTCTTAAAAGAGCTTATCTTACCCCACAGGAGTTGAAATATGTATATATATTATATATATAATATATGTATAGATATGATATATAAATTCATACATGCATACATATGTATATATATGCATATATATATACACAGATATATATATCTACATATATATACACACATATAACTGTCTAACATTTTTAAAATACAAAGTACCTTTGGGGCAAAATATTCAGAGCTAGAACAAAGAAGAGCAAGAATGGATTCATATAGAGTCCTGAGATGCAAAGGAAACTTTGGATTCTATTATATGAACTAAAGGAGAGAGAACTTTCTGAAAATGGTTCCAGAGTTTGGAAATAATTAGAGAGAAAAATGTTGAAAGCTATGTGAAGAAGATCAAAGTGGGCAATTTACTTCAACAGTGAAATGTGTAATGAGGGATGACATATGGAAACAGAAAGGTAGATCTAAGTTTTGTTGTTGAAGTCTTTAGAAGAAAAAGGGAATCCCTGGAGAGTGACATGGTCATACCTGTATTTCAGGAAAACCATATGATTGCTATAGAATAAAGGCTCTCTCTAAAATGAAATACAAGAAGCTTTGAACAGAAATTATACTGAGGAAAATGTAGGCTTAGTTTTGAGAGATACTGTATCCTAAAATAGAACTATCCCAATAGAATATGTAGAATGGAGCTTCCTCAAGAAATTCCTTTTCACTGAAGGGTGTCAAAACAAAATTAGGTAGCCAATAGGCAAGTATTTTATAGAGGGGATATTTTTCCATTATGAGTTGGAGTGATAAAGTCATTAAAATTTGTTCCAGTTTTGAAATGATTTAATTCTGTGACTGATATTCTTTCCAATAGGAATCATGGTACAGGCTGAGCAAAATCAGAGTGATGTGGTCATCTTCATCCTCTTAGGATTTTCTGATTTTCCAAAGCTCCAGGTGCCCCTCTTTCTACTGTTCCTCATCATCTACATGATTACTGTTCTAGGAAACCTGGGCATGATTGTGATCATCAAGATCAACCCCAAACTCCATACCCCTATGTACCTTTTCCTTAGTCACTTGTCTTTTGTGGATTTCAGTTACTCCACTATAATTACACCGAAGCTCTTAGACATCTTAGTTGTGAAAGACAGAAGCATTTCTTTTGAAGGCTGCATTGCACAATTTTCTTTTGCTGCTACCTGCTTGGTGATGGAGACCTTCCTGCTGGCAGTGATGGCTTATGACCGGTTTGTGGCCATTTGTAACCCTCTACTGTATACAGTTGTCATGTCCCAGAAACGGTGTGCTCTTCTGATTACTGGGGCATATATATGGGGAACAATTTCTTCCCTCATATTCACCTACACTCTCCTCATCTTGTCATTTCATGGGACCAACATCATTAATAATTTTCTCTGTGAGTATTCTGCCATCCTTTCTGCCTCCTTCTCTGATAAGCATGTTACAGAAATAATTCTATTTATCCTTGCTAATTTTAATACTTTTTTCACTCTCATCATTGTGCTCACATCCTATCTTTTTATTTTTGTCACTGTCTTGAAAATGAATTCAGCCAGTGGGAGGCATAAAGCGTTTTCCACCTGCGCCTCCCACCTAACAGCTGTAACGATCTTTTATGGGACCATTCTCTTCCTTTACTGTGTGCCCAGTTCAAAAAACTCATGGCTTATAATCAGAATGGGCACTATTTTTTGTACAGTTGTGATCCCTATGCTTAATCCCCTAATATATAGCCTAAGGAACAAAGATGTGAAAGAAACCATCCGGAAAATTATTGTATGTTAAAATACTGAATTTCTAAAATGATTCTATTGATGATACATCTTCTGTCTGAATGTGATAATACAGCATTAGTGAATTCATTGCTACACAGTAACTTCCAAATTATATGGGAATGGTTGCTATACGCATCTGTATTTTGGCCCTAAACTTATAAGCAATTGAGGAGCAGATATGAAAATTGAGATAATCACTGGGGAGGTAAATCTACACACACACACACACACACACACACACACACACACACACACACACACACACACATTAACTCATAATTAACTCAATAGGATAAAGATTGTCCAATCACCTTACACAAACATCTTAAATTATGGGTAAATTAAAATACTGTTTTGAACGATTATATATATTTTCTCTTTCAGAAAATTTCTCATAACTCTATATCATGGGGAAGAAAGGAAATATAAGAATTAAGCTGTCAAAGTGAGGGGTTAAGGCTGCTTAGAACAAACCTCTTGGGTATGAGGTTTTGGAAGATTTTTCCAGTCGTCCTAGACTATATCAAAGCAGTAGGCTAACGTAATGAATGCTACAACAAAGATTACATTGTCATAGTTCAGTAGAGCTTAAAATGATAAGAGATTAATTTCAATTTGTTGATCAGTAATGAGATATAGAGAATGAGATTCTTCATCTCTCTTTTTACATGAATGAGTGCTTTTAAGGAACTGAGCTCTATTTCAATTAAAGGAGTTATATTTTCTTTGTCTTTTTTCACCTTAAGTTCTACTTTGTTCTTACATGAATTTGATTTATATATTCATATAGAGAGAAGTATATGAATTGATAACTCTTTATTAGTGTCTTCTTTTTAATCCTCTGAATTTTGTGTCATGAATTAATAAAAACATACTTCTGAGGAGTTAAAAGTTTTACCAACCTGCTAATGTAGTCCATGAAGCAAAAGTGGCCAAGAACCCATGGTCTAATAATAATTAAATTTTGCAAAACTGCTGAAATGGTAGGTAAGTCCACCTTCAAATCAATGACGATAAAGCTAGGTATTATTTCTTAGAGATTTAAAAAATTCATCTACTACCATTGAGTGCAGGGTTCTTTCTAAAAGGAATCTTCTTATGATTACATTTGTCTATGACTTCCATTTTCCAATGACTTCTATTTTCCATGAATAAATTTTAATTTTCCTACTTACGCAGAAAGTGTGTCCCTTTTTAATATGACAATAGTTTCTAGCAATGTTGATTGCACTATATCCATAGTGTAAGAAGTCACATTCCTAAGGTAATTGTGCTCACTAGGTCAGAGAATTATGTTTTAGGGGAATGAGTTTAGGGGCATTTTAGCACTACCCTACTATCCAGTTGCCAATGTATCAAGAACCTCAAATTATATTTCCCTATCTCTCAGGCTTCCTGATCATTGTGTCACCATTTGGAATTTTGCTGGCCTGAATTGTTACACTAAAGTTTGTGCAAAAGAAGCAATTCTGCATCTTAAACCCACCCATTAATCTCTTTTCACTTTTCCACCTATTGTTAAGGTCAGCACTAGCCTCCCAATCATAGAAGTTCATGACTTCACTGTTATCCCAGGCTCCTCATTAACACTCATTCTATATACATAATCTATTGTCACATCCAGTTGTTTTGATCTTCATAACATAACTTGGTCAGATATCTTCTCTTATCTCTAGTCACACTACCACTCCCTTGCAGTCATCTAAATTATCTCTCACCTGAACAATTGCAAAAGTATCTTAATTGATTTCCGTGTTTGGAGTGTCTACTGTCTCCAATTTATTCTCCACTAATTGCTAAAGAGTTTTTTCCTAAAGAACAGATATGAGAATATTTCTTCCCAGCTTAATAAATTCTTCTTCTCTGTTTCTTATAGGATCAAATGTCCAATCTTCCTTTTTCATATTTAAAATTCTTCACAATCTGATCCTTCAAACATCTATAGTCTTATTATACTCGCTTCTGTCCACATATTTAGCTACACTGACATATATGTTACTCTTTACACATGATACTCCAATATCTGATCTTTCTGTTTTCCTGGGTGACTGAAATAATTACTTTCCTCATGGGAGACGTTAAACTGCCCATACTATTTTCAAGTCTCATTTCAAAGCCCATTTTATTCAGGCGATCCTTCTTTTCTCTCTACCCAGCCCTAGACCCTTCATTCTGAGCTTATCTTTTATTCACACTCTCACATATCTTGTATATGCATTGCTATTTGCATGCTGTATCCTAAGGTAGAATTTGAGCTACCCAAGAACAGGGACAGTGCCTTTGCTTTGCTCTATATTCCCTATACATAGCACAATACTTGGTGCATGGCAACCACTTAATCACTGCTTATTGAGATAGTGACTAACCATGTGCTGTCGATTCTGTATAACTTGAAGTGGGCCAAGCTACACCTCATTGGAATAAGTGTTGAATTTGATGCCACATTTGTTTTGTGCTCAATAAACTTTGGGGCAAAAAGAATTAATATTTTTATAGGTGATTTTGACCAGTCACAATTAGGATCAGTGGCCATTAAATTTTTAAATTTCTTTGTACTTGGGGTATGCCAACGACACAGATGTTAATGCATCATTTTAAGGTCATTTCCATTGATAAATTGTATCAGTTAATGATATTTAATAATTTGATAGACCTAGGAATTTTGTATCAAGAACTTTCTTTTCTAGGTCTTCAGTTACTCCTCTTGTAGTATTCTCCTCAGCAGTTATCAGACTGTATCTCCATGGGGATTGAGAGCGAATACCCTACAGGAAGTACTGTTGGTACAAGGCATGGTGTCGTGTGTTCAGGCATACTAAGGCCAAGGTTTCATAGCTCCATGAGATCCATATTTGGGGTTTGAATCTTGAGTCTTCCTAGGCCCAACATTACCAATGGTACATTTACTATATTGCACCTTTGTGTTAGGTCAGCAATATAACAGAACAATCTCACAACTATTCTTATATGTTGTTCATTATGTGGAGACAAGGGGCAAGCATAACATATATTATCCCCCACCCTAAGCACGCTCTGGAAAAATTATTAAGCTATTTTTTCATCAACTATTGTGACATCATCTGCATTCATGTTTGCAAAAGAAATTGTGGGCAAGTCTAAAAGATATTGAATAAATTGTGCTTTTTGGCATCAAGAAAAAGTCATTCTATGAAGGGGAAACATGAGAAATCAAGTTTCCTCTAATGACATGTCTCATTGGTTCATACAGAGTAAATCAATAGAGCCTATGTCAACAGACCTTTTGTACTTCCTGAGTCTGTGTGGTGGATAAGGCAAAAACCAACATCACGACCTCCCACATGACTCAGTAGAGCCAGGAGAATGGGCAGAATCCTTCTCTGAGATCCTCCACTTTGCTTTAGTGTAACGCCAGGCAAACAGACAATCTCCATTAGCAAGACTACCACACGCTCCAGTGTATTCCTGGGAAAATGCAGAAACACCCCAAAAGCCTAAACACATAGAAGACATACCCACCAGGCCCCCTGCTCAGCACCTGGGAAGCTACCAGACTCCTAATGCCTCCAGGAGTTCTAGTCACTATCCACTCCATCAGCAGGACACCAGACACAAAAGCCCTCCTCAGGCTGCAAGGCAACATTAGTGTAGCACCAAGTAGACAGTTAGGGCCTGCAGATAATTTTGATTATATTACAATAAAAAATTTTTGTACCAATAAAACCAATGCAACCATGATTAGAAGAAGAGCAGAAGGCTGGGAAACAATCTTTCAGTCTAACTTCAGTTCACTATTTCACTATTAGAGGGAAGGAAAACACCAAGTTATATAATACTATAATTGACCTCTTTCCCACTCTTTACCAGTTCCACAACGATGACATAACAATTATCTAAGAAATTCATTATCCAACTTGAAAGGAAATCCGAAATTTTTTTGTATAAAAGCATACATGGCAAAATATATACCAGACAATATACAGAGGAAGTCTTCTCCCATTGGGAATGAGTTACCTCAGCTCAATAAAAAAGAGGGTCCCTAGATCTTCAGGTTCCCTGAAGGCTCTAGTACAGCAAGCTAAGGATAGTGACATATGGACACTATCAGCTCCTCTCATGTCCTCCAGTGTCTTTTCCTTCAGCAACCAGAAGTGGAATTGGCCTCATCCTTTTCTTTTGAACATCAATGCCAGTAGCACCAGAGAGACTAGAAGCTGGAAAAGGAATAAAGAATTTTCCTCTATCCATCAGGTCTTGTGTTACAAACAAATGAGGAAAATGAAGTCCAGAGAGCTTAAGTAATTTGCCAATGGACACTCAGGTGTTCTTACCTATATGTGTCATGTTGAATGCTACTTTTTTACAGAGTCTGTTTTAAGAGGCAAACAAAATTAGGGAGTGTGTGTCCATTGTTTAATTTTTTTCAAGCTGGCTTGAGATGCATTATATGGGAATTCAGTTCAAAACTGAATGGTTCCAGGAGGCAGTTCAGAACTGACTCAATTTGGGATTTGGGGTTACAGGGATATAAGCCTTTTGTTATTGGTCCCCATCATTCTATCTCCTGGACAGAGGAAATACCTGTTCTATCAGACCTTCCACCATACCAGAACACTCACAGTCTTGAACTATCTAGGTAGAAGGATATAACTCCATCCTAGCCTAGCAAATTAAATGAATACAGGCTTGGGTCTGATTTGACCAGGACAAGAAGATTCAATACAATTCCATCATCAGTAATGTCCTTGTGAGTTAATTAGATAAAAAGGGCGCTAGAGCTCTGATTCTCCAAAACACAGATTATGAAGGGAAGGGTTTGTTTTGTTTTTTTTGTTTTGTATTTTTTACAAAAGCTAGAATTTAAAATTAACTCTCCTGGGACCCAATCAAGACTTATTTTCTCCAATTGAGTCTTATCTCTGCAAGAGTTGTTGTAAGGGTAAATGTTTTATAAACTGGAAAAAAAATATCTGCAAAAACTTGGATAATTTTAATAAAAATTGTGTGATCATTTGATTTCATCCCAAATAAGCTGTTGTAGTCCCATTGACACTTCACACATATCCATCTGTTTCATACTTGTTAATTGGTAGCATACTTGCCAAGGAATTCTCTCCAGAGGGTTTGGGAAAAGTCTCTCCTACGCACAGACTTTTCTGGAAAATAAAAGAATTTTGTTATGTGATTCTGTTGAATCAGAGACTTCTTTTCTGTAATAGTCTGGTTCTTGGCATCACTCAGCTAGGGAAATAGGGCTTTACACTGGAGATTTTTCTTGCAAATATATAAAATAATCGAATAATTCTACTCCTTAGTCCCAATGTTGACCAAATCATGCATAGGTACCCAAGGAAGTTCCCATAGTAAGATGGGGGTGAGAGTGTTGGCTTCAATGATTACATCAATAAGTGTCTACTTTTCCATAAACCTTGGGATTTTTGAAAGTGATACTTAAGATGTATGTATTGAAAGAACCAATTGCTTCTCTCTTGTACTTAATAACTAATTATTTAATTAGGACCAAAGTTTTCCCCCACTTTACTATCTCATCCACAAATCAAGTAGTGTAAGAAATCTTGGACAAAGACTGTTCCAGGCTAAAATATAATCAAAGAAAATAAAGAAATCCAAGATGGCAGAGTAGAAACACAAATTTGGCATGGGCTCTACCACCAAACAATTCAAATACCTGTAAAAAATTACTCTAAACAAATTTTAAAGCTACAGAACCCACAAAGAGACAGAGAGAAACAAATCTCCTACTGTAGACAGCCAGCAGGGAAACAGGAAAGGTCTGTCACAATACACTGGGAGATGAGCTCAGTCCTGCAGAAGCCCCAGTGTTCCAGCCCCAGGGTGGCCCCAAACAGCAGCAACCAGAGCAGTCTTCAAGACAGTGGTGGATTGCAGAATTCTCAACCTATAAATGCCAAACACAAAGTAAAAGGTTGGTGTGAAACTTTGTTGGAACAAGGGGGAAGAAAGAGCATGGTCTGACTGCTGCCCCTGGAGTGAGAAGCAGGGCAGACGTTCAGCAGCTGCTCCATATGGCTGCTTCAGGAGCCCCTGGCCTGCAAATTATAAGGGGACCAAGCAGCCATTCAGAGGGTAGTTGCTCTTGCTTTAACCTACTTGGATCTTGATTGCGGTCTTGGGTGGTGGTCCAGGGGTATGTGACCAGTGAGCCAGAGTTTGTGGGGGCTGTAGAGATGGGACCCACTTAATAGCTCCAGCAGCTGCAAAAACCCCAGTGATTTGGGACAAAGTTCTCTCCATTCTGGAAGCAGAGTTCTACTGCAGCAAAGAGCTCAAGGGTCAAGTAATTGGCTGGCAATATGAGCAAGCACAGGAAGCACAAACAGATGATAGAATCCTTTTATGGGGACAAAAAGGATTAAGGCATGAAGTGGGAGGAAGATATCAAAGTCAGAATTCCTGCATCAAAAGCCTCCAAGAAAAATATGAACTAGTTACAGGCCATGGAGGAGGTCAAGAAGGATTTTGAAAATCAAGTAAGAGAAATGAAGGAAAAAATGGGAAGAGAAATGAGAATGCTGCAGGAAAATCATGAAAGGGAGTCAACAGTCTGTTAAAGGAGACCCAAAAACACACTGAAGAAAATAATACCTTAAAAAATAGACTAACTCAAATGGCAAAAGAGGCCCAAAAAGACAATGAGGAGAAGAATGCTGTAAAAAGCCAAATTTGCCATATGGAAAAGGAATTTCAGAGAAGAGAATAACTCCTTCAAAATTAGATTGGAGCAATTGGAGGCTAATGACTTTAACACAAATCAAGATATTATAAAACAGATTCAAACAAATGAAAAAATAGAAGGCAATGTGAAATATCTCATTAGAAAAACCACTGACCTGGAAAAGAGATCTAGGAGAGAGAATTGAAAAATTATCAGACTACCTGAAATCCATTATCAAAAAAAAAGAACCTAGACAAAATCTTTTAAGAAATTATCAAGGAAAATTGACCTAATATTTTAGAACCAGACAGCAAAATAGAAATGGAAAGAATTCACCAATCACCTCTTAAAAAAGATCCCCAACAGAAAACTTCTAAAAATATTATAGCCAAATTCCAGAGTTCCCAAGTTAAGAAGAAAAGACCGCAAGCAATCAGGAAGAAACATTGTGAGTATTATGCAAACACAATCAGGATAACACAAGACCTAGAAGCTTCTACATTAAGGGATCAAAGGGCTTGGAATATGATATTCTGGAAGTCAAAGGAGCTAGGACTAAAATTAAGAATCACCTACCCAGTAAAACTGAGTATAATGCTTCAGGGAAAAATATGGTCATTCAATGAAATAGAGAATTTTCAAGCATTCTTGATTAAAAAAAAAAGAGAGAGAGCTGAACAGAAAATTTGACTTTCAAATACAAGAAGCAAGAGAAACACAAGAAGGTTAACAGGAAAAAAGAAATAATAAGGAACTTATTAAAGTTGAACTATTCACATTCCTGTATGGAAAAATGATAATTGTAACTCCCTAAGACTTTTCTCAGTATGAGGATAGTTGAAGGGAATATACAAAGAAAAAAATGGTTTTTTAACACGCAACTTTGAAATAAGACATATAGGCATTGGGGTATAGAAATCCATCTTGCCTTACAAGAAAGTTAAGGGGTTGATTGGGGAGGATATAAGAGAGAACAGATTGAGGAAAAGGGAATTCAGTAGGCTTGCTATTTTGAGGTAGGGAAAAGATGAGGAGAAAAAAAACTGTCACTCAAAATATTGTGGAAATCAATGTTGAAAACTAAAAATAAATATATGTGTATGGATAGGAAGGTGTATGTGTATATAAATATATTTGTGAGTAGGCTTATGTATGTTCATGTATACATAGACAGAGGGCACTGGATGACTTGAATATGAAGGGATGATATCTTAAAAATAAAATTAAAAGGTGAGATAGGAAGTTATTGGGAAAAGGAGACAGAGAGGGATAGCTTAGGGTAACATATCTCACATAAAAGACACAAAAGAAACTGTTGCAATGGAGGGGAAGAGAAGGAAGGTGAAAGGGAATTGGAAATCTTACTCTCTTTGAACTTGGCTTAAGGAGGGAATAACATACACACTCAATTGAGTGTCTTACCCTACAGGAAAATAGTGGTTAGGGGGTATGTTGTGCAGAGAATAAGAGCGAACCGAGACCTGGAGTAAAGGTAAAATTTAGGTTGTGGATTTATTGATTAAGCACGTGACTACCAGAGTGTTTTCACTCAGATTGGCAGTAATCCAGTGGGGTACAGACTTGATTTTATAGGCTAAAAACCACAAAAACCACAATCAGGGAGGGGAGATGTACAGAACCAAAGAACAGCCATTGGTTAGACCCATAGCTCAGGACTTATTTGAGAATATGGCGCAAGGGTACAAGGGTGCAACCTTCCAGAGGGTGGAAGGTTGTAGTCAGCTCTTTCCAGATCAGGGTGGAGGCCCTGCTTGGTCAGTGGGACAGGACAGGGTGGTCCCTAGATAATATCCTGGTACCATAATGAACCTTATACACTATAATGATTCAAGGAGAATATAAAATGCTGAGTAGGGAAGAAGGGGGCAGGGAACTATGCCTTGAGCAATATGGCCAGACATGCCTTAAGCAGTTTGTTTCAAGCTAAGACAAAAAGGAGCTTAATGGTCAACTACAAATCAGGTGGTGTATAGTGACCTGAGATTTGGGTTTGGGTACAAGAGGTAGGGGATAAGAGGGGGCATGATAGAAGGGAGGGCAGATTGGGGGAGAGGGTAGTTAAAAACAAACATTTTTTAAAAGGAATAGGGTCAAAGGAGAAAATTAGAGTAAGTGGGGATGGTGGGAAATATAGTTAGTCTTTCACAATAGACAATTAGGGAAATGATTTGGCTAACTACACATGTAAAACCTGTATTGAATTTCTATCTTCCCAGTGGGGGCAGGTGAGGAGGGAAGAAGGGAAAAAATCTGGAACTCAAAGTTCTAAAAAAAAATGTTTAAAAGAAAAAAAATTGTTTTTTTTACATGCAACTGGGAAATAAGATATACAGGTATTGGGGTATAGAAATCCATCTTGCCCTGCAAGAAAGTTAGGGGAGTTGATTAGGGAGGATATAAGAAAGAACAGATTGAGGAAAGGGGTATTAAGGAGGCTTGCTTTTTGGGGGTGGGCATAGGGGAAAGATAGGGAGAAAAAACTAACTCAAAATTTTGTGGAAATTGATGTTGAAAGCTAAAAATTAATTAATTAATTTTTAAAAAGGAAATAAAGAAATTCTAAATTTAGGTGAATGGGTAGATTCCTGCTCATTCTGTTAACTCTTATAGATTTGGAAAAATATGGATTCAACATTTTGTCAGATGAATGATATAAAAATTGATGTCTCTGACTAAAATTTGCATGTTCTATGTCATGTACCCCAAGATTCTCATTGGAATATAGCCAATCTCTCATTATATACATTCTCTCATTACTTGTTAACCAATCAGAATCAACTAGCATTATTAAGATAATTATTAATTACCCAGAAACTATGTCTCTTGAACCTATTAAACATCATGATATTAACAAGATCATAAGACTAATGTAAAATATACTTTTAAGGAGAAACTATGACTGGTATTTCAAAAAAGTCCAACCCATAGAAGGTGACAGAGGAGATATAAAGTTCCCTCTAATGCTCATATGATTGTCCATAGGGAGAAGAAAAAACAAACAAACACACTTATGGATCAACCTCTAGGGACTTATTCCCAAGAGACTTAGAGGCAGATACTAGAACTCCCACTTAATTCCCAGGCTGAGCTTTCTTACACTCTATAACAGTTTATTTCTTTGTTTTAATCTACTCATGAGATGCCATGGAGAGAATTTTATTCTCCTCTCCCTAAGGAGAAAATGACTAGATTCTTGATCTTGCCAGGTTGTATATAACCACTGATCCTCTGAGTTGGTCAGTTATAATTTTCTAAAGGCGTTTCAAAATCATAGAATTTTTTTTTTTTTTGGCCAGGTCAATTACTTAACTGAATCTCTCAACTAAGAAATGATCAATACGAAAGTTCCCACCTTCTGGTGAATAGATATACTTGAGCATTGCTATTTCTCCTATATCTTTGCCAGAGACTATTCAGTGAAGACTTCCCTCTGCAATTCAAGTAAATTGAAGAAGTATTTATCATATGTAAGTACATTTTATTTGAAAGGGTTTTAAGCAAAGGGAGAGGAAGATTCATTAAAACTCTATGTATAAAAAATATGCTTCTGTCCCTATCTATATATACATACACGTGTGATCTATCAGATAGAGGGTACAAAATAATAGGTCATAAACTAACCAGGTGATATTTCGTAAGAGCTAACATTTATACATTACCAACTGTATGTCAGGCACTGTACTAAATGATTTTTAAAGATGATCTCAGCTGACCCTTACAACAATCCTCAGAGTGAGGTGCTATTATTTTCCTGATTCTGTAGATGAGGAAACTGAACAACCAGAGGTTAAATCAATTGCTCAGGGTTACACAGCTCATAAGTGTGTGAAGTTGGATTTGTACTCAGGGAAATGAGTCATCCTGATTCCAGGTCCAGGACTCTACTGTGACACATAACTGCCCAGGGAGGGTATAGCTCTGTTGGATTCTCAGGAATGATTGTGGGTAGAACACAATTTTAATATAGAATGTCACCTTTTACAGAGTGTAGTGGCAGATAGTCTATTATACCATAAACTGGATACAAAAATATGTCAAATTCATTCCTATTGATGACCAGTTGAAGTAACTGAACATGTTCGTCTTAGAGAAGTAGATATAAGAAGGTGGAGGATGATTTGAGGCCACGTCAAGATAGTCAATTGATCAACAAATGCTCATTCACCAACTATAGTCAGTCAAGTACTATGCTGAGTGCTTGATATACAAATATGAGAACGTGAAAAATTCAAGAAAACTTGTCTTCAAGGAGTTTTTTCTTCAGTTAGGGGAGATATTATCCAAGTACATCATTACAGGGGAAAAAAAGATCTACAAAATAAGTGCATTTTAGTCATGGGGCAGAGTATATTAAAAGGTTTAGAGAAATTTTCCCTAAAATGGATAGTAAGAAGGCAAGTTAAATTGGGCAATAATGTACATAAAGAGGAACATTGTTGATGAAGCTAGAAATTTATGTTTTGATCGGACTAGGAATATCAAAATATCAAAAGAAGAAATTGGAGTTAGTGTTCAAATACAACGGAATCTTTGGAGGTTAGGGGACAAAAGTTCAGGTGTATCCTTTAGGAAAATTATATGGCAGCTGTGGGAGACACATTAATTTCAGAAAAGAATACAAGAAGGGAAAAGAGACATTCAAAGAGGAAAAGGTGAGCTTAGTATATATTTGGGGGTTACCCCAATTAAGTTATTCAAGACAAGGGGGGAGGGAGCTTCCAGAAAAAAAAAAGTATCCTTCTGCCTTGAAAGTCTTCAAACAGAGGCATAGTGATAAACTGTCATCTTTGACTCCTGGTTTCCTTCAAATCCTTGATATAAAGCCACATTCTACAGGAAGTCTCCAACAACCCAATCAATTCTAGCGTCTTTGGTGATTTTCTTTTTGTCCAATTTATTCTAGATATAGCTCACTAATACATACTTGTTCACATGCTCTATCTCACTTTAGGTTGAGTTCCCTGAGGGCAGAGATTGTCTTTTGGCTTTCTTTGAGTCCTAAGCACACAAGGCATCACCTGGCATGTGGTAAGTATTTACCAACTGTTTATTGGACTGACTACTGATTGACTGATGTTATAGTGATATTCTCTTTTTAATTTAAGGTTAGCCTATATGGTCATTGAGATCTCTTCCAGATGCACTAAAATGCTGATATTCTGTGATTTTCTCCAGTAGGCACCATGGGCAAAGCTGACCAAAATGAAAGTGATGTCATCTTCATCCTTTTAGGATTCTCTGATTACCCAGAACTTCAGATCCCTTTATTCCTGCTATTCCTGGTGATATACATGATTACTGTAGTAGGAAACTTGGGCATGATTGTGATCATCAGGATTAACCCCAAACTCCATACCCCCATGTACCTTTTCCTTAGTCACTTGTCCTTTTTAGATTTCTGTTACTCTACTATAGTTACACCCAAATTATTACACATTTTGTTTGTGGAAGACAGAAGCATCTCCTTTGCTGCCTGTATCACACAATATTCTTTCGCTCTCATCTGTGTAGTCACAGAAGCATTCTTATTAGCAGTGATGGCCTATGACCGTTTTGTGGCAATTTGCAATCCATTGCTATATGTAGTCATCATGTCCCAGAAACACTGTACCTTGATGCTTACAGCAGTATATATATGGGGCATAATTTCTTCTAGTGTATTCATCTATTCGCTCCTTATAAGGTCATTTTCTGGGATCAATATCATTAATAACTTTCTCTGTGAGTATTCTGCTATTGTTTCTGTCTCCACTTCTGATAATCATGTTATACAGACAATCTTCTTTATCCTTGCTAATTTTAATATGTTTTCCACCCTCACTATTGTACTCACATCCTATCTCTTTATTTTTGTTACTATCTTGAAGATGCATTCAGCTAGTGGGCGATATAAAGCCTTCTCTACTTGTGCCTCCCACCTAACAGGTGTTACCATCTTCTTTGGAATCATCCTCTTCCTCTACTGTGTGCCTAGCTCCAAAAACTCATGGCTTTTAGTAAGAGTAAACACTGTATTTTATACAATTGTGATTCCCATGCTGAATCCATTAATATACAGTTTAAGAAATAAAGGTGTGAAAGAAACTATCAGGAATTTAATGGAACTGCCAGATAGGTGGTGCAGTGGATAAAATGTTGGCCCTGGAGTCAGAAAACTCTTAGTCTGAATCTGGCTTCAGACACTTGCTAACAGTGTGATCCTGCATAAGTCACTTCATGCTCTTCACATCAGCTTCCTCATCTGCAAAATGAGCTGAAAAGATAAATGGCATACTACTCCAGTATCTTTGCCAAGAAAACCCTAAAGGCAATCACAAAGAATTGAGTATAATTGATTAACAAAACAATAGAAACAAAAAAAAGGTTATACTCTAAAATCATTGGCACTTATGATTCATCTTCTGGTTGTCATAAACTAAAAGGATTATTTGGCATATTAACTTAATATATGCATTTCTTAATAGTAATGTGATACTCTTCTGGTGTCAAACATTTGGATATTACAGGAACGTGTGATAAATCTATGTGCCCACACTTAAATGAAGAAGAAACAATATGTAACATGAAATTAATTACTTAAAGAAAAAAAGAGAAAACAAACAAACAAAAAAGACAATCAAATAAATGTCTCCTCAACAAAACAAAACAAAACTTCTTGTACATAGCTCAATGGGATAAACTTGCCCTCATAACAAAGTAAATCTTCTAAAATATAGCAGCAAAATAAATTTCCTCAAACCAAGAAAAGCTAGAACAAAAGAAACTGTAGATCTATTTCTCTAATGAATATATAGGTGAGAAATTTTAATAAAATACTAGCAAAACTATTTCTACAACATATCACAAGAGTCGTTTTGTATAACTGAATTAGATTCATACCAAGAATGCAGGATCGGCTCAGTCTTAGGAATAGTATCAGCAGTATCGACCACTTCAATAACAAAAAGAACAGAAATCATACGATCATCTGAATACATGCTAAAAAAGCTTTAGACAAAATACAACACCTATTGCTACTAAAAACAGTAGAGAACATAGAAACAAAGGGAGCTTTCCGCAAAATGATAAGTAGTAAAACTTATCAAAAGGATTATCTGTACTGGTGATAAGCTGAATGCCTTCCCAATATGATCAAGGGTGAAGCACTGATACTATTATCACCACAATTATTCAATATTATATAGAAATGGCACCTATAGCAATAAGAAAATAAGATAAATTGAAGTAATCAGAACGGGCAATGAGGAAACAAAACTATGACTTTTCACAGTTGATATGATGATATACATAGAGAAACTTAGAGAATCAAATAAAAAATATGGAAAAAATTGAGAACTTAAGCAAATGTTGAAGGATATAAAATAAATGCATACAAACCATAAGCATTTCTATAAATTTCTATAAATCTACAAAATAAAACTGCCACGAATATTATAGTCAAATTCCAGAGTTCCCAGATAAAGGAGAAAATATTCCAAATAGCCTGAAACAAAAAAATTCAAGTGTTGTGGAGCCAGCATCAGGATAACACAAGACATAGCAGTTTCTACATTAAAGGATCAGAAGGCTTGAAATATGATGTTTCAGAAGGCAGAGGAGCTAGGATTACAACTAAGAACTACCTGCCCAGCAAAACTGAGTATAATCCTTCCCAGAGAAAAATGGACATTCAATGAAAGAGAGATTGTCAAGCGTTTCTGATGGAAAGAGCAGAGCTGAATAGAAGGTTTGACTTTCAAGTAAAAGACTCCAGAGAAGCATAAAAAAAAGTAAACTAGAAAGGGAAATCAAAAGGGACTTAATCAGGTTAAACTGTTTTCATTTGTGCCTGGGAAGATGATACTTATAACTCAAAATATACTTCTCATTATTAGGACAGTCAGAAGGAGATTATATAGACAGGCAAGTATGAGTTCAATTTGAATGGATGCCATTTTAAAAAATTAAATTAAAGGGTGAGAGAAAAATGCACTTAGAAAAAGGGAAAGATGGAAGGTGAAGAAGGTAAATTAAATAAGAGAGGCAAGAAAAAACTTTTACATTAGCAGGGAAGATGGGGGAGGTGAAAAGGAGTGAGTGAATCTTACTCTTATCAGAATTAGCTCATAGAGGGAATACTATACACACTCAATTGTGTATCTATCATACCCTACAGGAAAGTAGGAGAGGAAAGGAATAAGAGAATGAGTTGTGTTTAACAGACAGGAGGGCAGATTGGGTACAGGGATAGTGAGAAGCAAAACACTTTTGAAGAGGGACAGGTGAAAGGTGAGAGAAGATAGAATAAAATTGGAAAATAGAATGAAGGGAAATACATTTAGCAATGGTAACTGTGGGAAAAATTCAAAGCAAGTTTCTCTAATAAAGGCCTCATTTTTTCAATTATATAAAGAAATGAGTCAACTTCATAAAAAAAATAAGAGGCATTACACAGTTGCTCAATGATGAAATGATATGAACAATTTTAGATGAAGTAATGAAAGTTTTCTATAGCAATATGAAAAAGTGTTCTACCTCACTATTGACAGGAAAAATAGAAATTAAATTAATTCTGAGGTACTAACTGATACCTATTTGATTGGGTAATAGGACAGATGACAAAAAGAAAAAATGGTGGAGGGAATGATGGAAAAAAGTGAAACATTAGTGCACTCTTGGTGGAGTTGTCAACTGATTCAAGCTCTCCAGAGAGCAATTCAGAACTATTCATAAAGGGCTATTAAGTTATGTGTACCCTTTGACCCAGCAATAGCACTACTAGGTCTGTATCCCAAAAGAGACAGAAAACAAACAAATAAAAAAGGAACTACATGTACAAAGATATCTATAATATCTCTTTTCTGGTGGCCAAAAAAAAATGGAAAATGAGGGTACCCCCAATCAACTGGGGAATGGCTAAACAAGTTGTGGCACATGATTGTGATGGAAGATTATTGTACTATGTCAAATGATGAGCAGGATGCTCTCAGAAAAACCCTAGAGAGGCTTGCATGAGCTGTTGCAAAGCAAAACAGACTGTGTCCAAAGTAGCAGCAATATTAGGAGATGATCAGTCATGAACGACTTAACTATTCTCAGCAATACAATGATCCAATACATCTCTGAAGTACTTGTGATGAAAAATTTTATCCACCCGCAGAGAAAGACCTGATTATGTCTGAATATACAAGGAGGTGTGTAGAGATATTTACTTTATTTAGGTATATATATTTAATTTTCTTGAAGGTTTTTTGGTCTGTTTTCTTTCACAATGTGAATATTATGTAAATTGTTTGCATGACTGCACATGTAAAATATACCAAAATATTGCTATCATAAACAATATTTAACAAAAAAAGCTTCTAAGGAGGTTATGACTGTCAAAAAATCTTTGCACTAAAAAAAAAGTTTGAAAGTGAAATACAGAGAAAATTTAATTTTAAATTATGAAGCCTTGGAATAATAAATCCTCTTGAAAGTAAAATCTAAACTCCAGGACTATTCTAATTAAAATCTTCAGGAACACTCCTGCGTTCAGTGGGCAGAGGTGGGTGGGGGGAAGAAAAGTAAACAAAAAACAGGAGTGAGTGAATGAGAAAGCACAAAGTATAGAAATATGTGATGTTACATGTACAGCCTGTATTTAATTGCTTGTCCTTCCAGTGGGGATGGGCAATGAGGGAGGAAGGAAAAGTATCTAGAATTTAAAGTTCTATAATCAAACATTAAAAATATACCTGTGTATATATGTATATATATATATATATATATATATTATTATTATTATTATTAACTACATCCAATTGGGAATTAAGATACACAGGGACTGTGGTAGAGAGATCCATCCTGCCCTATTGGAAAGTCAGAGGGGTGAGGGGAAGGACATAGGAGAGAGCAGATTGGGGGAGAAGTTATACAGTGGGATGGCTGTTTTGAGGTGTTGGGCAGAGGAAACATGGGGAGAAAATTTGTAACTCAAATTCTCATGGAAATGAATGATGTAAACAAGAAAATAAATTAGAAAAATAAGTACACTGTAAAAAAAAAAGAAATATGTGATGTTAGCATAACTACTAAAATTCCAGTAATTTAAATAATTAAATGTGTTTATAGATGATGAAACTAAAGTTGAGGAAAGTCAAGTCCTCATAATCCAGGTATCACACGAGACTCAAGATGTTCCCTATGTGCTACAGCTGCCTCTGGAATTATCTCCTCAGCAGAAATCAGAGGCAGTGCCAATTCTCAAAGCCTACCTGAATGCTAAATCCCACAAAATTCTATGAACTTTCTTCTGTAGATAAACTGACAGGTTCTTTCAGCACCACATTTGGAGATGGAATATAATATGTATGGGAATTTTTTTGTTTTGCATAAATTCAGGTAGGAAAAAGAAGGTGGAAGGTGGAAGTCAAATATTGGTCCTGTGATATTATTAATAACAGAATTTTCCCTCCTGTCAGTAAAGAAGTAGAGAACTAAGGCCAGGGAATTAAGATTAACTGTCAAAAATTATGGGTTGTTTGCTTTAAGCCAAGTCAAGTAAAACAAAAACGTTTTATTAAATCTCTACTGTATGGTACAGGAGTTGTGCTAAATGTTGAGAATACAGAAAAAGTTGAAAAATAATGATTCCTGTGCTCAAAGAGCTCATAGTTCAGTGGGGGAGACAACATGCAAACAAATAGTTTCAAATGAGACAAGGTAAATTAGGTATACTTTAGAACAATAAGAGTAAGGAGGACTGGGGAAGGTTTTCCAGAAGGTGACACTTTAACTGTGACACCAGTGAAGCCAGAGGGACTAGATGGGAAGGAGAGAATTCTAGACTTTATTGTTCATTTCTTTTTTCATTCACTTCTTTATTTCCCAGTTTATGTGTTGATTTTTTCAGTTATTTATCTATTATTTATTTTTGTTTATATATTTGGATAAATAATTTTATTCACAGTGCTCTGATTAGTATAGCTCTCCTGCTCAGACATGGAAGAACAGTACAATTCCACTCTTCAACTCCAATCTTGGTCATCCAATTCCTGAGAACATAGAACTGTTCTACCAATAACTATATCTTTCTATCTAATCTATATATCTATTACTAACAGTGTGTGTATGTGTGTGTATATCTATACATATGTACACATGTATATGTGATATAGATATAGATCTATTTCATTGATGATTTAGTTCATTTTTATCTGTCATTCCATCAACCTTGGTGCTTTCTATATTTATTTATTTCCAAAGTAGAATTGAGCCTACTGATAAGATGAATGAAGTAAACATCTGAGTTGAAATTTCCCCTGAGATTTCAAGGAAATCCCATTCTGAAAAAGTAACATAGGGAACTCTGAGTTTCCTTTAATGAATTGTTTTATAGACTTTGGGGAAAGACTCAGAAGAGATTCTCTGTGGCCTGGTTCTCCAGGGTCCTCAGGAAGACCTTAGATAACTTCCTCCATTCCCTGACTTAGCTCCTTGACACAGCAAAACTGCTCATTCTGTTCCCTTTCCTCTTTTTGTCTTAAACTATGACATGGGGAATATTTTACTCTCCTGTCCCACTCTGTGGAAATTATCATAGTTTGAGGTTATATGGCTGTGTAAGCATACTGATCACCTCAACCTAGTCTGATAGTCTTTTTCTCAGGGGTTTTATCACTAGGGAAATGATATTTTATCAGTGCATTATTCTCAGCAATTTTGATCTAAGAACAAAGACATAGAGAAGCATCCATCTTTTGGTGAGTATATGCACTTATATATTGAGGTAATTCAATTCAAATCAATTCATTAATAATTTAGTATTTATAAATCACCAATAAATAAAAGGAGGAAGTGGGACTTAAATAGGATTTCAACAAAGGACAGGAAGACCTTAAATGCAAATGGGGAGGGATAACTTTTTATCTTAGAGGATACAATTGCAAACCACTCCATTTAAGGATTTTCTTACTCTGAATTTATTTAAGATAAGGAGTAAGAGGGGTGGGAGTTCTAAACTCTGTTGATAGCAGAGAACACAAAGTTGAATCAGAAAGGATTTTTTGGGGCTTATCAAAAAGAATGACATCTAATTCCTGTAAAGATTGGCAATGTATCAGAAAATATAATACAAACCAAATAGCAAAGCTAGAGGGATGTTTGAAGACATTTTTCACTGAGAGGTCCTTCAGTCCTCCTGGAGAGTAATTCCTACCATCTTGGCCCCTTTGAATAGAGGTCAATAATTTAAGAGGCAAGTTTAGGAGATCAATCAAGTAGTCAATAACTAATTATTAAGTATCTACAACATGCAAGGTATTATGCTAAATGCTGGGAATGCAAAAAGAAACAAACGAGAGCCCGTGTCCTCAAGGAATTTACAATTAAATAGGAGAGAAAAAAATAGCAAATATACACAAACAAGTGCTCTCTCTCTGTATGCATATATATGTGTGTGTATGCATACATATATGAATATGTATGTGCATCTGTGTTTACACGTGGATGGGTACATAAGTATATGCATTTGTGTGTACGTATGCATATGCATGTATATATATATACACCCATATACACACATACAGGACAAACAGAAAATCATTAATAGAGGGAAGCCACTAGAAATGAGAGAAAATAATTAACATTAGCTCACAGGCAATTGCCTAGTGACCAGCAATTCCTGAGAACAAAGGGAGCCACGTGCACAGATTATAGGAGCTTTAAACAGACTTAGAACAACATTACAGGTGGCAGAGTAGTTGAGGCTACTTGGTCACTTTACTTATTTCAGGTTGGGTAATAGGAACAGGATGTCAGCTGAGAGAACATCTTAAACCTGGATTTGCAACTTGCTGGGTGAGTTGTCTCTGTAGTTCTCAAAAGCCTATTCTAAAAGGCGTGTAAAGGCATGTTTCTCTTTGTATTGTACCATCAAAATATAAAGGTCTGACAGGTAGTCTCCTAGAGAGAGGAGGCCTTTTTCAGCATAGAAAGAGCGGTCTTACATTGTTGAGTAAAACATGTGTAATCCTGTCACTCCCTTTCTTTGATCTCTTTGGTTACTTTTCCTAGGAGATGTTTCTCTCACATACACAGAATATCAATAGTGTTCATTTACTCCAAGGACCATGGCATATAGAACACAGAATAATGGGAAGATTATTGGATCAAGAAATTTTAGAATGAGAGGTATACTTTGAAAACAAGATGTCAGACAGATGCCCCAACACCAACAAAAGTGACTGTCCTCCATGTGTACATGTTTATCCTTTCCTAACATCCAGGTCCCCTTTCTTCCTCAAGCCTCCCTTGACCTCATCTAGAGATCTCTTGTTGCCATGTGATAGTGACTGTTTGGAAAAATGACTTGGATAAAAACATAGATTACACACTGGTCAAATTTTCACAGCCTGCTAATAATAGTTTTGAATATTGGTTGTGAGCATAAGGAATTTAAAAAAACAACAATGTAGCATGCCTGAAAATTGGTCCAAAATACGTAGCATGGTATTTTATAAGAAAACACAATTTTTCGTTTTGAGGACTCACAAATCATCTTTATAAAGACAAGAGGGACTCATGGTCAAATATTGTTGCCCACTGGGGTGGGAATGGTTGGTTTCGGTCAGGGTGTATAGAGCTTCCATATCTAAATGAAGCAGACTACATATTATTACAGTGTAGAAGAAGAAATGGAGTAAGGAGAGACTTGAGACAAGGAAGATCAACTAAAAGACAGTTTTAAGTAGTCTCCTCAAGAAGTGATAGGGACTTTAACCTTAGTTGTTAGGTGTGTGAGTGAAGGTAAAGAGGTTTTTTGTGAGATGTTGTAAGGGTAAAAATGTCTAGAATTCCCAATTGATCAGGTAAATGTGGTGAGGGAAAAGAGAGATTCCAGGATAATTATTAGTTTATAAATCTGGGAAACTGGTGGGGTACTGGTACCTATGATAAAAATTAAGAATTTTGGAAAAGAAAAGGGTAGAGGTATGAGTTCTTTTCCGACATATATGTATGTGTATGTATGTATGTATATGTGTATGTGTGTGTGCATGTGTATATGTATATGGATATATATGTATACACATATGGGTATGTATGCATATATGTGTGTTCATATATATGCACACCAATATAGCATATATAGCTAGGGCTGCATGTGTAATATCTATACGTACACGTGTCTATACACATAGATGTGTGTACATGTTGCAAATATATGCACACATTGCTATTTATACAATGTGTATACATATAATAGTTATATATGTTCACACATTCACATAAATAGCTATACACATGTACAACAGGAATACACACAAAGCTATGTATGTACATACATGTGTACATATGAGTGAGATGCCAAACACTTGAACTTATTTTTTTACTCTATATTCAAGAGAAGATCACTGAATGTATCTGAGAAGAGTTACTTAATTTTACTAGACCTATACTTGAGGAAGCTTTGGTAGTTGTGTGAATTTCACTGGAGTGGAAGCAAGCTTGAGTAAAAGAGATCAGATATAAAGATAATGAAAAAATGTTGGTGAGAGGTGACTAAGGTGGTGGATATGTGAGTAGAGAGGATAAATGGAAGACATTTTATGGAGGTGGAAATGCCAAGTTAACTCACTTAGATGAACTAGATCCCCAAGTACTAAAAGGAGAAACCTAAGATTGCTGAATCATTTGCATTAATTTTTGAAATGTCTCAGGGAACAGGAGAGATATTGCACAGTTAGAGAGAGTGAATATCAGTATTATTTTAAGGAGAGAAAAGAAATTACAAACATACAGGCTGGTAAAATCGTATTAAATTCCCCATATGAAGAAAATTTTGAAAATTAAAAAAAAACGTAATTATTAAAACTGTGGTTAGCAAACAGACATATGAATAGAGAAATAGTGATCACAAATAACCATTATGGTTAAATGAAAAACTAAAAGGTCAGCGACTTTTATTTTCTCTTTGATAAAATCTCTAATTTGTTGAGCATCCACATAGTTCATTCAATAAAAGACCTGCGTTAGATGGCAGCATAGCAGCAGCAACATATCGCAGCTCTCACATAGCCACCCGAAAATACCCATAAAATAGGACTCTAAACCAATCCTAGAACCCCAAAACGCACACAAAGATACTTCCCACTAAAGTCAGCTCAGCTACGAGGAACCATATCAGCACTGCGCACCAAAACCAGCCTGCCCTAAACCTCGGCTATGCCCCAGGGGGCGGCTGGACGGGAGGAGTGGAGGAGCTGAGGAGCTTCAGGTGAGCGGATTGGGGGCAGCTGTGAATGGGAATTGTGAAAGGGGGAGATAAGCAGTCCAGCCAGAAGGCCTCCACAGTGGAAAAGCGAAAGGCAGAGGTTTTGCACCCGCCTCAGCGTTGCAGCTTCCCACCCGCGGCCTGCAGGCAGCAGGGGGACTGAGCGATTGTTTTCAGGCCAGGCCAGAGCTCTCGCGATGAGCGGCCTGGACGGATCGCCTTCTTGGGCCTCGGTCTTGGAGTCCTTGCTATCCAGTCAGCCGGAAGTATATAGGAAGAGTTCCCAGGCTCTCCCTAAGAGCTACG
>CM053583.1:17226706-17246871 GCA_028627135.1 Pseudochirops cupreus | reverse complement strand
AAATTATATATACCTATCCATCTATATATCTATATCTATATATTTCTAGAGAAAGAAAGAATAAATATGATGGATAGAAAGATCTATATCTATAATCAATCTGTCTATATAGAGAGAGAGAAGAAAAGAGGGAATTTATATACTGAAGAGATAACATTGAAAATAATCACAGTGCATTAAAATAAATATGAATTGAAACCAAAAGAAATTCATAAGCATTTCACCTAATGAGTCTCATGAAGAACTGATGGAAATAATCTAAAATGTGAAGTCTTCCTTGAAGTGTAATGCTTGTCCAAAACAAAGAGAATGGGTAAAATGTACAAGAAGAATTGAATTTCAGAAGATATTTTCATGTGAATAGATGCTGAAATGATTGGGGGAGGAGAAATATGGGGAAAATCTGGGCCAGAACAGGTGACACAGAAAGAAATCTACTATTATTAGCCAAATATACTTCCAGCAGGAGATGGGCATTCCATGGAGGAGCTGAAGTGAAATGTGGGGCAAGCAAGCCAGTGGAAACTGAGCCAATTTTATTCATCTGAGGTTCCAATATATACAGTGAAAATCTGCACAGTCATCATGAACCATTTTCTTGGGACTTTCCCAGTGCCCTAATTCTCATCCACGTCATATGTGACTGCCATGTTCTCTATCCAGCTTGTCTGGTGCAAGTGCCAGGCAGGATGTTCCAAACCTCCCTAGCATGGAATGATGATAAGAAGAGGACAGAGAGCCAACATCCTAAGATAATAAGCTCCAGAGGGCAGGAACAAGCTCAATGGAGACCTTGGACTGAACCCACGTCCCTTAGGGGAACTTCTTAGAGCTAGCTCTTGATGTCACCCCCTAAACATCCCCCTTTTTGTTTTACTAGGAGCGTGAGGTGATGGACATCTGTCCCTAATGACTTGGCCCATGATGTAGCAAATTGTGTAGTGCAAGGAATAACAAAGCATATTATAATAAACAATACTACTCAGGAGAGTAGATGAAGTCCCAAGGCAGGTATATTTTTGAATATATTGGTCACATCGAATTTCCCAAGTTTCTCCATGGTAGGGTTTTTTGATTGGCCCCAGGAAAGTGACACTAAGCAATATCATAAGTAATATTGGATGAGAAAGATAGAGCAGTTGAAAAATTACTGTTATGCTCGATACCTTCCAGATGATCTTTTACCTTATTCCATTCTACCATACTTGCATTATAAGGTATAGGTGTAACAGAAATCACAAAGAAATGATAATCACATTTCAATGAAACTCAATTTCTGCAAGCTTGTCTTTCACAAATTCTTCTGTTTCCTTTAAAGCATCTACATTTTGCTGAAAGTCTCTACTTTAACTCATTACCTAAATACAACACTGATTGTTCTAATACATTGATCTTATACAAAAGATCCTAATCTATATTCTGTTACAGAAATCTTTTTTGATAATTCATTAACATATTAACATATTGCTGTACAGTTTGGATTTTTTCTTAGTAGAGAAATTTCAGACACAGTGGTTGAAATTATCAATAATAGTAGACAGAATAATAGTAGAGCAGTGAGGTAGGGCAGAGAAGTCTAGTATCAGGAGAAAATTTTCCCCCCTCTTTTTTTTTTCACAAAATCAGAAATTTCATTTAATGAATATCTTCCTGACAACTGATACTAATCACAAGTGACTGAAGATTGTTCAGCAAATATGACAAAAAATCTCTATTAGATATACATTGAGTAAGAGTACAATGAATGCAAACAATATTCCATAGAGAGGAGTCAACTATAGACAGGTCTTCATAAATACATGGCAGGAGGAGTCTGGTCCCAAGTATACACTGGCAAATTGAGCAGCTTGTAATTCACTTAGTGAAGAAATAGAAGACACAGTTGCAATTAGTCCTGTGAGTAAAAGTCCAGAAATCACTTTTATGCAGCTTCCCCTGAAGCCTGAAACCAAAAGGGGGTAGTTCTACAAACAGTACAATCACATCATAACAGCTAATCCAGTGTGTATGGGTTTAAGTTAAATAAGTAATGCTCCATTGGAGGGTAGTGTCATCTGGCATGAAGGTGAGACACTATGCCACTTCTTCTTGGGTTGTTTTTGCACAAGGGATCTCTAATCATCTGTCTCTGATTTCTCAGTTTCTACATGTGGGTGGTGAGTTGTGGAATATGCATAGACATTCTGTTCTGGCACCCACACTGGTCATTCAGCAGCTTCTGGTAAAGCATAAGCATGACCTCACAGTGTCAACCCCTCCCTGCATTAGTTAAGTGGCAGGCCTTTCCCATATCTGTGTTTGGGAATCTCTCCACATTACCCTCATTTTGGGAGTGTGCATGTTTTTAAATTGTTTTGTTGTTGGTGTATGCGCAATTTCAGTGATGCATAAAATTCAGGGTGCATAAGGCGTTAGCTAATTGTCTTTGTGGTATATTAGTGTTTTTATTTTTATTTTTTATAGGTAAATAGGTTTTTACATCTGTAGTCACTGTTTCTAGTTTGTGATTAAAGGGGTTATGCTTGTAGTAAAGTGCATTTGAAAGTGATCAGAAAAGGTAAAATTATTCTGCTAGTGTAGGCAGGGGCATTTTTGAGTTTCAAAGTTTTGGAGTACACATTGAAGAAAAAGACTGTAATGTATGGTTAATTACATTTTTTTTCTGCTTCTCCTCTCTAAAGGGAATCTGGAGCAGTAATATAGATCACACATTGAGGGTAGTTTTTAATGATCTGTGTAGCTTGTTCCTATGGAATTGTTTACATAAAGTATGTGCATTTTGATGAAAATAAGAGTGAAATAACATAGCTCTGTGAATATTTTTGGGGAAAAGACCTGGAAAACCTTGAACTTTTTGATTAAGAGTCACATTATTGTGATAAGGAGGTCCAGGAAGTGAAGAAAGAGCTGTACTATGAATTATACACACACACACACACACACACACACACACACACACACACACACACACACACACTGAATAGTTGTTATGTTACACGATATTAACGGGAGAAGAAAAATCACTTCACAATAGTAGGATAGCTGAAAGCTTTGCATTTTAAGCAAAAGTAAAGTGCACACATAACTTTATCATAATTAGAATTAATGTATTAGCTTGCATTTCCAGGAGGCTGATAGACAAAAGAAACTCCTGACTAGAACCTTACAATAGAATAGTGGACATACATCCTTTTTTCACAAAGCTTGTTTATCCTCTGATTTATATTCATTTTGGAAGAAAGAGATACTTCAGAAACTGAATCTTTTACATATAAGTTCAGACACTAATCTTGTTTAGGCCATGGAATGACTATACATTGAGAAACAAAAGAGCAAAATCTGTTCTACTTTACTCTAACTTAGCTATAAATTGCCTTGGAAAGTTTTAGCAAGCCTCCTAAAAATCATACTAGGGATTAAAAAGAAATTTTAAAAGTATATTCCCTTTATTCAAAAGAGTTTTAAGATTCATAAATGATCACTAAACTTTTATGTAGAAAATTAATTGAAAAAATTTAAAATGATAGCTAATTTTTTTCCTAAAAGCAAAAAAAACTTTTAAAAGTTGAAGTTTGCAAACTTTTAGTATTAAGATTTATTGAAACCAAGTTGGTGTGAAAGCTATTAGTTTTAGAATCTTCTTAAGGTGAGCCTTAAGTAGTTTATATACATTTTTGTATGTGTTCTAACTTGTGATGAAAAATAATATTAGATTTTACAAAAAGCTAACACAAAAGAGTTCATATCTATTACTGCTTATTTACTCTGACCATCGAAATTTACTACAGAAAGAAACAAGTAGGAATATGTGAATTAAATATAGTCTTAAATGCTTTTGATTTTAAGCAGGAATTTTTAACCAATCACAGTTCATAGACAATTGCAGTTAATTTTATTCCTATGGAGCTATATTAAACAGTAAGGATTTACTAGGTCCCTCATACATAAGGGATATTATTTAACATTTAAAAGTTAAACTTGTCCAGGTGTAAAAGCCAATTGTTAGAAATCCTTTTAATATTTTGCAACTTCTTAGCAAGTTAGAGTCATTAAATATTACATAACTAAAACAAGTTTCCTTCCCAAGCTGAATGACCTTGACTATAGAGATAGTTTTCAGGGTTCTTGGCAGTTTTACAAAATAAGAATATTTAAGATGGGCCTTAGGAAGGGGCTGGTGGTGATGCCCCTGCTTTGTCAAATCTCCTACAGCCAGTAGGAATGGTCTGAATGGGTAGAATTAATCTCAATAAAGTTTTTACCAGTCTCCTACATAGAGTAGTCAATGAACAACTTTAGTTTTTAGCGTTAAAACAATAAAGTAACATGGGTAATAATTTCCATAACTGATAGCCAAATTGTTTAAGCTGTAATTTCCTCTTCAACTACCAGTAAAGGTATAAATACCTGGTTTCCTATAGGGCATATATAAACATTATAAGATGGGGTTTATCAGAACTGATAAAGTGACATAAGCCTTTTTACACAAAATTTTCCTCTATCTTTTAGTTTCAAAAAAATTCAGATTAAAAATTGGCTTATCTAACACTATTGCTGGCTTACCATGATACTTATTTTAGGAAAACCATAATAACATAATGACATTAATTGTGTTTCCAAATTATCATTTGCAAAAATTATTGATAGAAATTTGGGCTTATCAATTGCAGATCTTTTTCTCCTCTCCTCACAGCTGCAGAGTCTGATTGTGGATTTAGGGGTTTGAATTGGAGAGGTTTATCTGCTTGCTTAAAGGCTTCAGGGAGCCTAAAGGCTGGTGCTAGTGGGGTCCTTGATATTTTTAACATGCTTCCTCTCTTTTGCCAGAGTGGGGAGGGTAATTTAAATTCCCTATTAGTCTTCAGCACTCTTTCTCTTTTTCTAATCTGGGATGAGAGGCTTTAATGAATATTTGTAAAATGTTTTCAACTGATATAACTTTTATTCCAGTAAACTTTATTTATATGCCCACTCCTTTAAAACTTCTTTGAAAGTGAGAGCTTTGAATCTTCCAGCAAAAATGAATTGGGACTGGCACATACTCCCTTCTCTCCCATACTAGAGAACCCCCCAAAAACCTCAAGTGTTTTTTATCAGATTTTAGAAATATTCCCATTTACCTGAATGCCAATAAATATTATAAATTCAGACATTTTTAGCATCAAATTAGGAGTGACACTTTTTACTTTTTTACATTTCCTAAAAATAACCAGAATGAGTTCAATAAATTTTTTATTGCATCCCAATAAATAAAATGTTTCTCTTTAGGTGAGGCAGGAAATGGATAAATGCTTGTTCATTTGCCTCTTTGATCTGAGGGAAAAAATTCCCTTATCTTATCTATTTTTGGCATTCAACCTGGCCAGAGTTGAATGAAAAGGAATAGATTTTCTAACTTTTAAAAATCTTAAAACTTCTGTTCACACTTTTCATGCAAATAATTTATACCTGTATTAATCTTCCTACCCAGCTCCTGTCTTTGCTACATGCTTAAATTTCTTTCGAATTCTGACTTGATACTTCGCTTACACTCTTTGACTTGCCATAACCATGTTATAACCCATAAAATAATAAAATACTTTGTTTTCTGGTGAGAAAAAAGGAAGAAGGGGAGTGAAAGTGATAACAATATTTCAAGGAATGTCAAGCAGTCCAGCTGCATTTTTAATCCTGTAGAATGACAAATTACTCACACTCATTCTCATGGAGGCACATAAACAAAGCAGAATAGACATAGAAAATGACATAATGGTTCCAAAAGCACACATAAAATTTGTAGGAGATCTCCCAAAAAGATTAAATAGCTGCTTGATTCTCCAGATAGTAATGGAATGCAGGTAAGACTTACTTGATAATTTTCTTTTTATCTCTTTCCATTAAGAGAAAATTGTATCACACTGAATTGTTCAAGCCACCTTTGGCACTTTCATTTCTAATGTAAAACATATCTTTAAAATATTCCATGGAAAAAAGTCAGAAATGGGGAAATGCTGGAGTCCCTCCTCCATAAATCTCTCACTCATCCATCTCCTGGTGGACTCTGAATTTACCAAATCTATCATCCCCTTCTGTGGAAACCAGGGACAACATTCCAAGAATTCTTATAACTGACTGCTAGTGATAAGTAATCCTCTCTCTCTTACTGTTCCTTTCAAAAGTCTTAGATAATATTCTTGGTCTCTGCTTCTGCCCTATACTTGACCCATACTTTTAGTTTTGAGCTGTGCATGGTTTGGCTACAAAATCAAAAAAATGTTAAAAACAAAAGCAGATTGTATAAAAATGGTGGACTGTAAACTGGCAGACTATCCTCCTGAGACAGGGTCCCTTTTCTTTTTCTTTTGTTTTTTGTCCCTAATCCCCCCACTAAGCATGCTGCTCTTTTAGCCCTAAATCTGCTAAAAGATTTCCCTATACTATAACCCAGTCCTTGTAGCCACAAAACTGCTATAAGCCAAGTGACCTATCATTTCCTTATCCTCTTACCATGATGTCACAGTCGCTGAGGGGACTCTTCTGCTGAAGTCTGGTCTCCAGAGTCTGAAGTAAGCTCTCTTCTCATACCTTCTTTCAGGTGCCTGTATAGGGTGCCACTTTCTGCCAGCAGCGGCTGGGCAATCAATGGAGGAGTTGAAGTGAAACATGGTCAGGCAAGCCAGTGGAAACTGAGCCAATTTTATTCATCTGAGGGTCCAGTATATATAACAAAAAACTGCACAGTCATCATGAGCCACTTTCTTGAGACTTTCCTGGTGCCCTAGGTCTCTTTCACCTCATATGTGACTGCCTTGTTCTCTGCCTTGGTTATCAGGGTACAAGTGCTGGTTCCAAACCTCCCTAGCATGGAAGGATGATAGGAAGAGAATGGAGAGCCAACATCTTAAGATAATAAGCTCTGGAGGGTGGGAACAAGCTCAAGAGAGACCTTGGCCGGGATCCATGTCCCTTTGGGGAACTCCTTACAACTAGCCCTCACTGTTGCCCCCTACAAAAGCATACTCCAGAAAAGCTATCATGAAATCAAGAGATAGAGGAGTAATTTGTGGAAAGGAGGAAACAAACAAACAAACAGACATTTACTAATGCCCATTATTTTTCAGGAAGGCTGCTAGATTCTTTACAGATATTATCTCATTGGATTTTCTGAACAACTATGGGAGGTAGGTGCTATTATTATTATTATTATTATTATTATTATTATTATAACTTTACAGTTGTGGAAACCAAGGCAAACAGAAGTTAAATGTCTTGGCCAATTTTGCATAACTACAACATGCCTGAGGCCAAATTTCATCCACAATCAAACTCTTTATCCATTGTGCCACCTAGGTGAAACTAGGTGCCAAAGATCATCATCCTAAAAGTGAGGATGGATACAATATTAATTTAGGGATTTCAGTTACTTAGAAGTCTGTTAGGTATTACCATCAACAGATAAAGCAGAGGAGTCCTCCCTAAAATAATATGATACAATGAATTGAGAACTTGTTTGAATTGTGGACTCATTGAGAAATCAAGAATGGTTTCATATTATCTGAAAAGGACTTCTCTTGCCTAGTACCCTAGTGTTATATGTAATTTGATTATAATATTTTATTTAGAGTATAATCATGTTATATAATAAGCATAACAGTATAACCTCAATAGGTTTTATTACCATAATAGGGTAATATATATATATATATATATATACACATGTACATATATATAGTCAAATAGAGTTGCATATTTGTGGATGGACACTATTTCAAGGAATTCCCAACAAGGGAGATTTACAGGTATACATTACTCTAATTCAATTCAAATGAGAATATGCTGAAGAAAATGAAGTTGGTAAAGATTTAGAGACTGTTAAGTTATTTAATTGATAAATTGCTATAGGTCAATATTTGAATATCAAATGAATAGCATTTATTAATTACATGTCATGTGCTGAGTGCTATGACAGATGAAAAATGAAACAAAACTTCTCTTCAAAGAGTTTATCTTACCTCACAGGAGTTGAAATTTGCATATATATGTAAATATATAACATATAAATCCACATATATACATATATGCATACATACATACATACATATATATATATATAAAACTGTCTAACATATATATTTTTTTAATACAAAGTACTTTTGGGGGCAAAACATTCATAGCTGGAACAAAGAGGATCAAAATGGATTCATATAGAATTCTGAGATTCAAAGAAACTTTGGATTGTAAGATATGAACTACTGGAGAGAGAATATTCTGAAGATGACTACACTTTTGGAAATAATTGGAGAGAAAAATGACATTGAGTGTCATGTGAAGAGGAACAAGATGAACAATTTACTCCAACAGTAAAATGTATAATGAGGGATGGTGCATGAACATGGAAAGGTAGATCAAAGTTAGGTTGTAGAAGTTTTTAGAGAAAAAAGGGAATGCCTAGAGAGTGACATGGTCATACCTGTATTTCAGGAAAAACATATAATTGCTATAGAACAGTGTTTCTCAACCTTACTAGTGTTGCAACCCTTTAATACTTCTATGTGAGCATATCTGCATGTGGGCGGACTCGCCTGGAGATGAATAGAGGAGTGGTGTCTTGGTTCCTAAGACCATCGGAAATATGTGTTTTCTGATGGTCTTAGGTGATGCCTGTGAAAGGGATATTTGATCCCGAAAGGGGTTGAGACCCACAGGTTGAGAACTGCTAATATAGAAGAAAAATTATCCCTAAAATGAAATACAAATAGCTTTAGGCAGAAATTATAATGAGGAAAATGTAGGCTTAGCATTAATTGATATTGTATCCTAAAATACAACTATGGCAAAAGAATGGGGAATGAAGCTGCCTCAAAAAACTCCTTTTTACTGAAGGGCTTCAAAACAAAATTAGGTCACCAACAGGCAAATATTTTATAGAGGGGATATTTTTCCATTATGAGTTGGAGTAAAAAAGTCATTAAAATTTGTTCCAGTTCTGAAATGTAATAATTCTGTGACTCTGATATTCTTTCCAATAGGAACCATGGTACAGGCTGAGCAAAATAAGAGTGATGTAGTCATCTTCATCCTCTTAGGATTCTCTGATTATCCAAAGCTCCAGGTCCCCCTCTTTCTACTGTTCCTCACCATCTATGTGATTACTGTTCTAGGAAACCTGGGCATGATTGTGATCATCAAGATCAACCCCAAACTCCACAACCCTATGTACCTTTTCCTTAGTCACTTGTCTTTTGTGGATTTCAGTTACTCCACTATAATTACACCGAAGCTCTTAGACATCTTAGTTGTGGAAGACAGAAGCATTTCTTTTGAAGGCTGCATTGCACAATTTTCTTTTGCTGCTACCTGCTTGGTGATGGAAACCTTCCTGCTGGCAGTGATGGCCTATGACCGGTTTGTGGCCATTTGTAATCCTCTATTGTATACAGTTGTCATGTCCCAGAAACGGTGTGCCCTTCTGATTACTGGGGCATGTATATGGGGAACAATTTCTTCTCTCATATTCACCTACACTCTCCTCATCTTGTCATTTCATGGGACCAACATCATTAATAATTTTCTCTGTGAGTATTCAGCTATCCTTTCTGCCTCCTTCTCTGATAAGCATGTTTCAGAAATAATTTTATTTATCCTTTCTAATTTTATTACATTTTCCACCCTTATTATTGTGCTCACATCCTATGTTTTCATTTTTGTCACTGTCTTGAAAATGAATTCAAGCAGTGGAAGACATAAAGCCTTTTCCACCTGTGCCTCCCACCTAACAGCTGTAACCATCTTCTATGGGTCCATTCTCTTCCTTTACTGTGTGCCCAGTTCAAAAAACTCATGGCTTATAATCAGAATGGGCACTGTTTTTTGTACAGTTGTGATTCCTATGCTTAATCCCCTAATATATAGCCTAAGGAACAAAGATGTGAAAGAAACCATCTGGAAAATTATTGGAAACTAAAATACCGCATTTCTAAAATGATCCTGTTGATGATACATCTTCTATCTGAATGCCATAATACTTCATTAGTGAATTCATTGTTATATGGTAACTTCCAATTTATATGGGAGTGGTTTCTATAGCCACCTGTATTTTGGCCCTGATCTTATAAGAAACTGAAGAAAAAATAAGTAAATTGAGATAATTACTGGGGAGATAAATGTACACACATGCACACAAATTAACTCACAATTAACTCTACAGGAAAAAGATTGTCCAATGCCCTTACACAAACATCTTAAATTATGAATAATAAAAAAAAACAATTTATTAGAGAGTACATACTTTTTCTCTTTCAGCAACCTTCTCATAGCTATGTGTATCATGGGGAAGAAAGGAAATATAAGGATGAGCTGTCAAGGTGAGGAGTAGGGTTTGGTAGTTAAGGCTGCTTAGATCAAGACTCCTTGGGAGTGAGGTTGTTGGGAGATTTTTCCAGTTACCCAAGACTATATCAAGGCATTAGGCTAACATAATGAAAAGTAAGTCCAAGATGAGACTGTCAGGGTTCAATAGAACTTGGAACATGTTTAGAGATTAATTGTGATTTTTTGATCAGTAATGAGACATAGAGAATGAGATTCTTCTTCCTCCCTCTTTTTACATGAAGAAGTCCATTTAAGGTACTGAGGTCTACTTCAATTAAAGGAGTAATATTCCTTTGTCTTTTTTCACCTTACGTTTTGTTTTATCCTTACTTCTAGGCCAAATATACATTTTAGTATTAGCGCTTTGCTTGAGCTTCATGAATTTGATTTATATATTTATATAGAGGTATCTAAATTGATAGTATGTCTTCTTTTTAATATTCTGTGTTGGGCCCCCAACCCCCATTGCTCCTTCCTGCTGCCCTCTGGGTGGTCTGTTGCAATCCAAGGCCTAGGAGCCAGAGCCCTGATAAGGCTGTCTGCCTTACCGGAATGTGGATTAACAGCATTGAGCATGTATCATCCAAAGGGATAGCCCACCCTTTCTTCTTGCCCCTGTTGCTGAGGCACATGACTTAGTCTGCCCAGGTGAGAGATAAAGGGGAGTGAAGGGAGGAAGGGGGTAGGAGTAAGAGGTAAGTATGAGGTGAGAGAAGATAGGTGAGAGAGGAAAGAGAGAAGGGAAGAGAAAATGTAATAATAAAGCTGCATTTGTAAACCCATCTGTGTGTGCCGGGATCTCTGTTCAAGAATAAGGAAGCCAGAGACGTCTGATGACCCTGGGGAGGGTAAGTGAGGTCAGTGGTCCAGAAGGGAACCCAAGGTGACAGGGTCCTAACAATTCTGAATTTTGTTTTATGAATGAAAAAACATATTTTTCCTCATTGAGCCTTGTTTTGTCCAAAGTCATGTAGTAAAAATTTGTTAGAAATTGAGGAAAATTCAATATCCTCAAATCCTGTTGATGAAGCAATCTTCCCTCCTGTCGTTAGAGCTGGGGAGATTTGGATATGAAATGTAGTGTATAGGGTTAGATTATAATCTCTGTATCAATGTGTTTCTTGCACTTCTCTCTCTCTCCCTCTCCCCCACCCTTTTTCCACCCTCTCTGTGTCTCTGTGTGTTTGTGAGTGTGTGTGTGTGTGTGTGATTGTGTGAGTGATGGCATATGTTTCCAGGCTTCTTTGACCTCTCTATTTTCCATGTATTCTGTGATACAATTACGCTGGTCTCCTTGCTGTTACTGGAATAAGATACTTCATCTCTTCTCTCGAGGGAAATTCACTGGCTGTCACCTGAACCTGCATATCTCTCCCTTTGCATCTCTACCTTCCTAGGTTCCCTGATCTACTTTAAGTGTCAGTTAAAATCTCCCCTTATGCAAGATGACTTTCTGGAATACCTTTAATGCTAATGCTTACCTTTGCCAGTTATTTCCAATTTATTCTGTCTAAAGCTTCTTTGTACATTGCTTTAATGTTTCTCCTTGAGTTCAAGGACTATCTCTTGCTGCTCTTGTAATCGCTAGAGCTTAGCATGTGCCTGGCACATAGAAGATACTTAATGTTTGCTGTGTGTTTTTGGTTTTTGTTCTGTTTTGTGTATGTGTACTGAATTGGTTGATAGGGGTTGATAAAAGAAGGTAATTTTCCAAGGAACTAAGTAATGAAAAAAGAAGAAACAAAAGTCAAAGGAAATCAAAGGAAGAAAAGAAGTACCATGAATTTGGTGTCGAAAGGGATTTTAGAGGTCATCTAATCTAAACTTCTCATTGTACATGTTATAAAAATGCAAGATATTATGAGGACTAATGTATGTGTATAGGATGTGGTTTGAAGGGAATATGACTCAGTATCTCTAGTCTCTTCTATTCCCACTCTTATCTAAGGAAGTCTTTAATTCATGTTAGGAGAGAAAGCAAAAGGTTGGGATCAGAAGGCATTCCATCTTTTTTTCAGAGAAACAGAATAGTATGCTAGTATTTTATTTATCTGTTTCCTTATTATTAGTCTGGGGGTATGTTTTTTTTTTCTAATTCAGTCTAACTTCTGTTTACTATTTCATTATTGGAGGGAAGGTGCACTCCTACCTTTATATAATACAAGGCTTGATCCCTGTCACAAAATGATTGTTGCCCCTAGGAATAGAGCTATGAACTAGGGAGTGCCAAAGTCCAAGTTTTATTATAAAATTCTGCTGAAACAGAGACTTCTTTTATATGATAGTCTAGTCCAGTGGTTCTCTACCTGTGCTTTGTGACCCCTTTCGCGGGTCAAATGACTCTTTCATAAGGGTCGTCTAAGACCGTTGGAAAACACATATTTCCAATGGTCTTAGGAACCAAGACACCATTCCTCTATCCATCTCCAGGCCAGTCCACCTACATGCAGATACTCCCTCATACAAGCATTTAACGGTTATGGCATTAGGAAAGTTGAGAACCACTGGTCTAGTCCTTTACATCACTCAGTGAGAGGAGTGGGGCTTTACATTGTAGATGTTTTCTGTCATAGGATAATGGAATAATTGTACTCCTCAACCCTAATATTAGTCAACCTACACATGAATACACAAGGAGGCTCCCATCCTAAGTGGAGGAGGGGAAAGCATTGGGTTCAATGATTATGTAAATAAATGCCTACTGTTGAATGATCCTTGGAATTTTCTAAACTGACATTTCAGATGTAGATATTAACCAGATCTTCATAAGATGAATTCAAAATAACCATCTAAGTAAAAGCTACCACTGGTATTTCAAAAAATTCCAACTGAGAGAAGATGATACAGGAAACAGAAGGTTCCCTCTAATGCCTTGTGTTTTCACCCATAGGGAGAAAAAAATAGAGATTATCCTCTAGGGTCTGGTTCTCAAGAGTCTGAGAGGCAGATGTTAGATCTCCTATTTAATTCCCAGGTTCAGTTTCCCCCCATTCTATATGGACTTGTTTATCCGCTTTGGTCTACTCATGGGATGACATGGAAAGAATTTTATTCTCCTTGTCGCTTAAGTGAAAATTACTCAAGTTTTGATGTTATTGGGTTATAGATAGCCAATAATGCCCTAAAGCTGGTCAGGTACAATGTTCTGGGGGTGGTTTATATTCATTGAGACACTGTTTCACCAGGCTCATTACTTACTGAATCTCTGAACTAAGAAGTAAACCATATAGAGGCTCCCACCTTCTGGTAAGTAGACATACTTGGGCATTGCTTCCCCTCTATGTATTTGCCAGGAACCATTTTGTAGAGATTTCCCTTTGCAATTCAAGTCTTCTAAAGAAGTATTTATCATATATAAGTACCTTCTATTTGAAAGGGTTCGCAGACACTAACCCTAACCACAAAAGCCTCTGACTGTGACTGTAACCCTAACAGCCTCCAAATTTAACCCTAAATGCACCCCTGACTCCCTTCCCCCCTTCTACACATGCATACACAGACACACACAGACACACACATACACACACATACACATTCAACCAAACTATCCATGGGGTGTCCTTGGCAAAGATACTTCAGTACTTGTTTTCCATTTCCTTTTACAGTGGATTAAGGAAAAAAGGTTAAATGACTAACTAAGGGTCACCCAGCTAGTAAACTAGTCAGCTAGATCAGATGCCACATCTCTATATAGATAAAAATAGATCTATCTCTAACTATTTATCTATCTACATATATACATATACTTATTTACATAGAAATACATCTCATAGAGTATGAAATATGTATTAATGGAGGGGATGGATATGTATCACACAAATACATCCCATAGATTGCTATCTCACATTATATAACGGATAGAACTAGATAAGCAAGAGTCTTCTGAGCTATTTCCCAACCATGTCATGTCCCCACTAGAACTCTTCCTTCTCTTCCTGCTGGAATTCAAACTCTTCTTTTGAGACCATGACCTCCAATAAGTGAGCTTTCATTATGTCTTGTCAAAAACCCCATCCAGCATGTACCTTCCAATACATTCCTAAACCATTTTCTTTGACTTTACCTCTCTTCCCTACATCCATTTCAATCTCTAGATCCCTTTTCTGTATTGTTTTCCCCTTATAAAACTGAAGCTCCTTCTCAACAGGGGTTTTCTTTTTTATTTTATCTTCTTGCATTCATTTCTGTAATGCAAAGTACAGAGCCTGACATATAATAAACATTTAATAAATGCATTTCTTTCCTTTCTTAATTCATGGAATGAAAGAAGAATTTCCATAACAAAATATAATAATAAAATGATAGGTACATCTTCATTCATTCATCATAAAAAATTATCTAGAGAAAACGAAACAGCTAAGTAGTGCAGTGGATACTGGCACACAGTTAGATCTATCTATGTACCTATGTACATGTGTATACATATATACACACATACATATATACTCACACATAGATGCATAAATACATTTGCTGTCATGATGATGGTAATGATGATGATATACATGCAGTAATAAGAAAGAGCAATCATGGCATACTGTAAAGCTAAACAAAAAAGTGATGCCTGTCTAAATTTCCTCTTGTAACAGGACTACCAAACTTATCTCTGCAGCATCATATGGAAAACTGGGGCTGAAGATGGGTTTCTAAAAACCTACCAATTAATAAGAATTGTATGAAGTGCCCATTGTGTACTAGGTACTCTTCTAGGTGCTGGCTATACAAGAATTCAGAATAAAATAATCCCTCTTACATGGTAATGGGGAGCAAAAGTGGAGATATAAGTGTATATAAGGATACATATAACCTCTATGACCATAGACTTTACACAAAATCTCTTAGAACTCCAGTCATTTCTCGAAGACTATACATTATTCACCAGCTGCTCATTTTCACTGGTGAAGGATATGGTCATATACAGAATTTTACACATTAATGAAACAAAGGAACCTGGAGAGAGAGGGCAATCTGATATTGTCAGATAAAAAGAATTCTGGATATAGTTTACTCAAATTTTACCAAATCATTTAATAAAACATGTGATGTTATTCTTCTAGAAAAGATGGAGAGAATTGACATAGACTATGTTAAATCTGGTACTGTGATACTCTAATGCAGTGGTTCTCAATCTGTGGGTAGCAACCCCTTTGAGGGTCAATTGACCCTTTCACAGGGGTCACAGGAGTCACCTAAGACCATTGGAAAACACATATTTCCGATGGTCTTAGGAAGCTAGACACCGCTCCTCTATTCATCTCCAGGTGGGTCCGCCCACATGCAGATATGCCCACATATGAGTATTAAAGGATCATGGCATTTAGGAAGGTTGAGAATCACTGCTTTAATGAATAAGAGACCAAAAGAATAGTGACTAATGGACTCTTGTTGTCTTACATGTAGGTCTCTAGTTGAGCGGGATATATACGTATGCCTTTAGTGAGTGGTTCCTATTTTTAACAATGACTTGGATTAAGGGATCTCTGGCATGTTTATGAAGTCCATTGATGCCACAAAGCTATAAAGAAGGACTAGCATGCTAGATAATATCAAGAATCAAATGGCTAGAATCCTAGCTCTAAATTTACTGGCTTCGCTTTGATAAAGACAAATGTACTTTGGGCTCTACAATTTGACTTAAAATGTAAGAATGGTGCCATATGGTTAGGGATTTTTCTGGGGAAAACAAAAGAAACTAAAATCCAACAATAACAAAAACTGAAACCCTAGGTTTCAGAGGACTGAAAGTTCAATGTGAATTATAACATGACATAAAAGATGAGAGCACTAAGGTAACCTTAGGCTGTGTGAAGAGAAGCACGGCATCCTCCAATAAGGGGAGATCGAACATTCATACACTTTGCTTCATTGACAGAACATATCAAAAAAAATGTTCTTCAATTCTGGGTGCCACATTTTGGGAAGGATATCAATAATCTAGGGACAGAAAAGGGGAGAGTGAGCTGCATGAGGATAGGGTTGTAATTTATGTGGAATTCAGATCAATTTAAGTAACTGGGTTTACTTACCCTGGAGAAGAGAAAATTTAAGGAGTATGTGCATGTGTGTGTGTAGAATATTAGCTGTTTTTTAAAAGTATCTGAATAGTTATCAAATGAATCGATGAATTCAAATGCTTTTATTAACTACATACTACATAATAGGCAGTAAAAGCAGGGACTGGAGGTAGAAAGCCCAAACAGCAACAGCAATAATAAGAACACTAACTACCTACTTTATCTTTAAGTGCTTGCAGTCTATCAGAGGGGAGACAAAACTTATATATCTAAGTATGTACAAGGAATTAAGATAGAGACTGGATACATGATTATATGTGTACTGAGATTCCACATTAGGGAGGATCCATTTACCAATGAGAATTTTGCTTTCATAGTAAATTATGGCATTAGACACTTGTAGCCATGCAAATTTAAGTGACTCCTTCTGGGTCACTCAGTGTAAAAATCTGTATCTTCCTGACTTTGAGGTTAACCTTCTATTTACTATACCATATTGTCTGTTAAGTAGAAGATAATCTTTTGACCTCAGTCAAAAGTAGCTGGGGGAAGTGAGTAAGAATAAGTTTTATGTACAATGTTATTCTTTTAAAGAAATTATATATTCTACAAGATGGAAATAAGAAAGCATGTTAAGGCATGTGAGATAGGCCACAAGAAATTTTAGAAGCAAAAGAAGGAATTTCATCTGTGAAGAAAAACAGTAAGGGAAGCTGAACTAGAACCTAGGTTTAATAAGTGGGAATAAAACATAATAAAGTTAGGAAAAGGAGGTCAGTTATGTGTTATATTCTGATGCCAAAAAGAGTGATATGTATTTGATCCTAGAGGACAAATGGAATCAATGGAAATTTTTGAGTAAAGTAGTGGCATGTTCATGTGTGTGTTGATGAAAATCAGTATAGCAGCACCAGAAAGGAAAAAGAGAAAAAATGGATAAAAAAATGCAAGGAAGAAAATTAAGGTTTAATGTAAACCAAGGCTGCATTGCAATCATAGCTGTCCTAGGGTTAGCATCATGTGCTGCTTTCAGAAAAACTGGGATTGAACTCACTGAAAGTCATTCAAACAATTGTGAGGTGACCAGTGGTAAGGTGAAAAGGTACAAGGAGCGTATATTCTCCATGTATGAACTGGTATTTATATCCATCAAGATTTTGTTCCACTCTGAAATGTGATCATTTGACTCTAATATTCTCTTCAACAGGAACTATGAAGACTGTCAATCAAAGTAAGAGTTCTGACATCATTTTCATCCTCTTAGGATTCTCTGATTAGCCAGATCTTAAAGAATTCCTCTTCCTTCTGTTCCTGGTCATTTATGTGCTCACAGTGGTGGGAAATCTCATGATGATTTTGATTATCAGGATCACTCCTAAACTTCATACTCCTATGTACTTTTTCCTCAGTAACTTGTCCTTTGTGGATTTCTGCTATTCCACTACCATTACACCCAAATTGTTAGAAATCTTGGTTGTAGAAGACAGAGCCATCTCTTTCGTGAGTTGCATAACACAATTTTTCCTTGTCACCACCTGTGTGGTAACTGATGGTGTCTTGTTGGCAGTGATGGCCTATGATCGTTTTGTGGCCATCTGTAATCCCCTGTTGCATGCAGTTACCATGTCTCAGAAACTCTGTACCCTCTTAGTGGCTGTGGCATATTCATGGGGCATAATTTCTTCTATGACATTCACTTACTCTCTACTTGTATTATCATTTTGTAGAACCAACATAATTCATAATTTTTTCTGTGAATATTCAGCCATCTTTGCTGCTTCCTTCTCTGATAAACAATTTACTGAAATAATCCTTTTTAGCCTCACAAATTTTAATACATTTTGTACATTGTTGATTATTCTCACATCATATCTTTTTATCTTGGTCACCATCATGAAGATGCCTTCAAACAGTGGGAGACAGAAAGCTTTCTCGACCTGTGCCTCCCACTTCACAGCTATTGTCATTTTCTATGGGGCCATCCTTTTCCTCTACTGTGTTCCCAATTCCAAAATTTCATGGCTCCTAATCAGAGTAAGCACTGTTTTTATTCAGTGATGATTCCCATGCTTAACCCCCTAATATATAGCCTAAGAAATAAAGATGTGAAAGAAACTGTTAAGAAATTAATGGGGGGCAGCTAGGTGGCACAGTGAATAGAGCAGCAACCTTGGTGTCTGGAAGACCTGAGTTCAAATCCAGTCTCAGACACTTGACTCACTTAGTAGCTACATGACCTTGGGCAAGTCACTTCACTTCAATTGCCTTGCCTTCTCCCCTAAAAAAAAAAAATTAATGAACAATTGAATATGTTCACAGTAAAATTACTCAGATGGATGGTAGGTCTACTATTTGAACTACCCTGGCAGATTTTGTAGTTGCATTTATTTGTTCATTTGTTTGTTTGTTTATCTATCTATTCATTTGTTTATTTAATCATTCAATCATTCATTTATTCATACATTCATTTATTTATTTAATACCTTAGACACAAACTAGAATGAGTGTTCCTGCTATAAACATGAAAACAGAGGTTCATACATGGAACATACATTATAGCTTGCAACACTTTTTGACACATAAAAAAATCATATTATTTTCAAAGTTGCTGTGCTTATTTATCATCCTTCCTGGCCATTCTTAAATTCTCTTCTGGGCATTGAAATGTTTCAATGCTTCTCTCTTCCTTTCTTCTTTTTTATCCATTTTTCTGTCAGTACTATTCATTCTCCCAATTCTAATTGCAAAATATGCAGAGCAAAAATAATAATTTGGGGTTACATTTAAGTCCAAAAGACAGCCCTATGTTGCAACTCCTTTTGTATTCATCCAATGTTCAGCTAGCATTAAGATCTGGAAAACAGACGTGTTGCTAAAAGTAAAGGAAGCATATGCTAAGTGAAAAAGTCAGGAAACCTCTTGCAAATTATTGATTAGAATACACTTAACTGGAGCAGAGCAAAGATGGTGGGGTAGGAGCAGCAGGGTACCGCAGCTCCCACATAGCCACCTCAAATACCCATAAAATATGACTCTAAACAAATTTTAGGGCTCTAAAACTCACACAAATACACCTCCCACTGAAGGCAGCACAGCAGGAAGGGCTCATAACAACATGATGGGAGCCAAAACCAGCCTAGTCTGAAAATGCCACATGGCCCCAGGGCAGCCAAGACAACTGGCAGCTGGAGCTTCAGAAGAGTGCATCAGCAGCAGCTGTAGCAGTTTCCAGAATTATCAAGCCATAAGAAAAAGGGACTAAGTGAAAGGTAAGTGGATCTCAGCTAAAATTGGGGGAGAAAAGTGGGTCTGGCCAAACTTCCTCCAGGGCAAGGAAGCAGCAGAAGCAGAAGCCCTGAAGCTGCCTCCACATAGCTGCTTCAGAGCTCCCGGCCTGTAGACTGTAGGTGGGCCAAGCAATCATTCAGAGGCCAAGTGCCCTTGTTTTGAGCAGCCTGGATCAGGATCATGGTCTTGGGTGGTGGTCCTGGGGTGTGTTTTCAGTGAGCCAAAATTGGTGGGGGCTGCAAAAAAACGACAGCCCCCTAATAGCTCCTGCAGCAGGAAAAACCCCAGCAACTTGGGACAGAGCTTTCCCCTCTGGAAGCAGAGTTTCACAGAGCTAAAAAATCATTGACTGGCCATCATGAGCAGGCAAAGGAAGCAAAGTAAGAACAGCAACCAAACTCTAGATTCCTTCTTTGGGGACAAGGAGGATCAAAGCAGGGAACGGAAGGAAGACAACACAGTCAGAACTCCTGCACCAAAAGCTTCCAAGAAACATGAAGACTTGCTAAAAGC
>CM053583.1:17215933-17226206 GCA_028627135.1 Pseudochirops cupreus | reverse complement strand
TATATGTGTGTGTATATATATATATACACACATATATAAAATTAGATAGGAAGATATACAGTTAATGTTACAACACTCCTATATCCCCAGGAATTGGATGACCAAGATTGGAGTTGAAGAGTGGAATTATACTATATTTTCATGTCCTAGCAGGAGAGCTCTACCAAGCACAGCACTGTGATTAAAATTATTTATTGAAATATATAAACCAAAAATAGATAAATAGATAAATAACTGAATAAGTCAATAAATGGACAAGTAAATAAAGAAATGAATGGACATGGAAATGAACGATAAAGTCTAGAATCCTCTCCTTCCCATCTAGTCCCTCTAATTTCTTTGCTGTTATGGCTTAAGTCCGCCTTCTGAAAAACCTTCCCCAGTCTTCCTCATCTTTCTGCCTTCATTCTAAACTATATCTAATGTACCTTGCCTCATTTGAAACTTTGAGCTCTTTGAGCACAGGAAGCCTTACTTTAGAACTTTCTCTCTATTCCCAACGTTTAGCCCAGCTCCTCTGACATATTGTAGAGATTTCATAAAATATTTTGTTTTACTGGACTTGACTTAAAGCAAGCAACTCATCATTTTTGACAGTGTACCTTAATTCCCCAGTCTTAGTTCTCTGCTTCTTTACTGACAAGAGCTAAAATTCGGTTATTAATAATATTATAGGACTGATTACTACCTTCCAGCTTCTTCCTCCTGCACGCATTTATACAAAACATAAAGTTCCAATAGATATTTTCTGTCTTCAAATGTGGTACTGAAAGGAACATGTCAGATTCTCTATGGAAGGAACAGTTCATAGAATTTTGTGGATTGTAGCATTCAAGTAGGCTTCAAGAATTGGCACTGGCTCTGATCTCTGCTGAGAGGATAATTCCAGATGCAGCTGTAGCACATGGGGAAAATTGTGAGTCTGGTGTGGTACCTGGTGCATGGGGACTTGACTTTCTTCAACTTTAGTTTCATCATTTATAAAAGCATTTCATTATTTAAATAACTGGAAATTTAGTAGTTATGCTGACATCATGTAATACTATACTTCATGCTTTCCCATCCACTCACTCCTGTTTTTTTTGTTTATTTTTCTTTTCCCCCACCTCTACCCACTGAAAGTAGTAGTGTCAGTAAAGATTCTAATTTGTCCTGGACTTTAGACTTTAATTTTAAGAGGATTTGCTATTCTAGGGCTTCACATTTTAAAACAGAATTTTCTCTGTTTTGTACTTCCCACCATTTTTTGTTTTTTGGTGCCAAGACTTTTTGATGGTCCTACCCTCCATCCCCTGGCCACTGAGTGACTAGGGTTCATCCTTCCTGATTTTTAGAAGACTTTTTCATTAAATATTGTTTATGATAGCAGTATTTTGGTATGTTTTACATGTGAAGTAATGCAAACAATTTCCAAAATAGTCTTGCTGTGAAAGAATACAGACTAAAAAAAGCCAAACCAAAACAAAACCAAAAAAAAAACTTTCAAGAAAAATAAAGTTAAAAAAATATTCCTCATGTATATTCAGACACCATCAGGTCTTTCTGTGGGGATAGATAGCATTTTTCATCATAAGTTCTTCAGAGATGCATTGGATCAGTGTATTGCTGAGAGTAGTTAAGTCATTCACAAGTGATCATCTCATAATATTGCTGCTACTTTGTACACTGTGTATTTTGCTTTGCATTGGCTCATGCTAGTCTCTCCAGGGTTTTCTGAGAGCATCCGGCTCATCGTTTTGCATAGTACAAGAGTATTCCATCACAGTCACATGCTACAACATGTTTGGTCATTGCCCAATTAATTAGTATCCTATCAGTTTCCATTTATTTTTTTGCTCCCAGAAAAGAGCTGCTATAGATATTTTTGTAAACATAGTTCCTTTTTTCTTGTTTGTTTTCTGTCTCTTTTGGGATACAGACCTAGTCACGGGGAAAAGGTACCTGTATTTCTGCCCGGGAACATGAGGACCAGAATATGCTGAGAATGAAGAAGGACATAAACACCAGAAACACAGAGTCATGATGGCAGACTTATGCCTCTGGGTCAGTGTGTCCTGTTTTATTCTGTATTTCACAGCCCAGATGTTCTGTTGATATGCCCTGCTCCAGGACATTAGCTCCGTCCTTCCTTTACGTGTTTACCGGACCCTTGTGGCATCAGAGGCAGTTGTGAGGGAGGTGGGCTATTTGCCTAAGGGGCTCAGTAGGGGGGATAAAAGAGGAGAAGCGCTGCGGATAATGGATGGAGAAAAATAAAGCTGTCTGCTGATCACTCACTCTTCTGGCTCCTGACTCTGCTTTGTGGAACGTGCTGGTTATGTCCAGAAGCGCACGGAAGACCGAGAAAGGGTAAGGCCAGCTGCCCACTGACATTAGGTCAGAACAAGTGGTGCTTGAGATAGGGTACTGAAAGACTCAGTAGAGTACCTAGTAGGTAAGGGAAGCCAGACTGGAAGATGGGAAACATATCCATAATTAAGCCAGAAGAGCCAGAGATCTGGGCAAGACAGGTTTATAAGGCAGTAAAAAAGCAGGGAGTCACATTACTGCTGAAGGACATCCTCATCTTCATACATAAAATGCACACTGTCTCCCTGTAGATTAATTCCACAGGGATAGACAGCCAAAAATGGGGTGTGGTAGGAGAACAGATGACCAGTTATGAGCAAACCACCCGAGGATTTTTGGAAAACAAAGACTTTATGCTGTATGGACTGGTAAAAGCAGCCTTTTCTGGCCCCAACCAACCCAGCAAGAGTTTTCTGGCTGAATGTCAAACTGAAAGTAAAATGCTCCAAAGTTGTGATAGCAGGCTTCCCAATCCTCCTTGGCTGCCCCCGCCCCCACTGGAGGAAACACCTTCTGCCCCTACATATGAACAAATATACCCCGGTGTGCCAGAGCTATAGGAAAAACTTCGTTCCCTGTCCTTACCTAAAGAAGTGAAGAAGGTGCATGCAGATAGAAAAATCACAGAGAAATCTGGGTTAGAATAAGCCCTAGAGAAGGCACATTTGCAAGGGGAAGATATAAGTGGGTGGGGCCTTTGTCATATAATAGAAGTTGATGACCCTCAGGCCCCTGGAGGAAGGAGGAGAGCTCATGTTGCTATAGAATGGAAAACAATTAAGGACTTACAAGAAGGGATAGTAAAGTATGGTTCCACTGCTCCCTTTGTTCTCACTCAATCAGAAAATTTGTCCTTACAATATATACTGACACCTGATGATTGGAAAACCTTATCTTGAGCTTGTTTAATACCCAGACAAAGTGTGGTTTGGATGGCTGAATGTACAGAATTATGCAAGATGGAGGCTCGGCAGCATGGGGACGGAACTCCATATGTCTTTGCTATGCTTACAGGCACGGGGGCTTATGAAACCACTGACATGCAGTTGAATTATACCCCTGCTGATTAAATCCTGGTAGCAGACTATTCTATTTGATCATGGAAGAAAATTGTGTCAGCCCAGGGTGATACACGAGCTATGACCCAAATAAAACAAGGCCCCCAAGAATCTTTTGCTGATTTTGTTGCTAGAATGCAAGAGGCTGTGGCCTGCAGTATGGGCAATGTAGAAGTGGCTGATATAGTCCTTAAACTTATGTTGAGAGAAAATGCCAATCATGATTGCAAAAAGGCAATGATAGGCTTGCCCAAGGATGCAGTAATAGAAGAAATGATGCAAAGATGTGAGCAGGTAGGCTCCAATGCTTACCGAGTTGAATTGCTGGCCAGCGCCCTCCAGCAGGGAATGAATGACAAGGTGTGTTACAGGTGTGGGAAGAAAGGGCACTTAACAAAGGAATGCAGGAATTCGCAACCTCTACTCTGCTCCCCTCAGGCCTGTTTTAAGTGTGGGAAAGCTGGTCACTTTGCTAAACAATGCAGAAAGAACAAGATGCAGGGAAACTGGAGGAGGGGCTCCTTGCTGGCCAGGAAACACAAACCTATCCAGAGCAGATCTTGGAAGGAGAATACAAACAATTATGGGACAAGAGGTCCCCCTAGAGGCTGTTTTCAGTCTCGACAAGTTCAGGGTTCCTCCCCACACCACCATAGAACTGCCTATAAGAGAAGTACCAACCTCCTCCTTGATTTTAGGATGCACCAATTATGTCCCTGGCAGAATGCACCCTCTCCTTGTTCCAGCTGGCACCAACACTTTAATTTTTACCAATTCTCATTCGGAGGAAGCTTACATAGATAATGATTTTCCCATAGCAGTATATATTCCCTTGCATCAAGAGGCTTCCACCGTGGCCCTTACACAAGTAATAGACCCTCAAAAACAGTGGGTAACATTGTGCCTAAACAAACAACCCTTCAAAGGAATTTTAGACTTGGGGGCAGATCAACAGTCATAGCAGAGCGTTTCTGGCCTCCTGACTGGCTTCTTGAACCTGTCTCCATTACCGTACATGGAGTTGGAGGAACTCAGCCAGCCTCTTGATCAAAATACTGGCTGGAATGGTCTCTGGATGGAAGACATGGTTATTTAAAACTCTTAGTGGTCCCTGGCCTCAGTTTAAACTTATGGGGTGGAGAAATTATGCAAAGCTTAGACTTGAAACTCACCAATGAGAATTTTTCTTAGGGGCCACTGCCAAGAGGAACACCTGTCCCCCTGTACAATGGAAGACTAAGACCCCTATATGCAAGGACTAGTGGCCCCTTGCTACAGAAAAGCTCCTCACTTTGCAAGACCTAGTTCAAGAACAATTAGACCTAGGATATATGGAAGAATCTTTTTCCCCATGGAACTCCCCCATCTTTGTAATCAAAAAGAAGTCAGGAAAATTTAGGTTTCTCACTCACTGATTTGCAGAGTATCAATTCCATGTTGGAGCCCATGGGGGTTTTACAGCCTGGGCTGCCATCCCCTAAAGCCATTCCACAGGGTTATCACATTTGGGTGGCTGATATTAAAGACTATGTTTTCAGCATTTCCTTGCACCCAACCAACAGAGAGAAATTTGCTTTCGCAATCCCTCAGATCAATTTTAAAGCCCCAATGAAAGGTTATCAATGGAAGGTTTTACCCCAAGTCATGGCTAATAGTCCTTCCCTTTGCCTATGGTTTGTAGCCCAAGCCTTGGAAAAGCCTCGTTTTCTGTGACCCCAGGCCTACATCTATCATTACATGGATGAAATCTTTATAGCACATCCTGACTGACAAATACTGGCCTCCATCAGTAAAATGTTAATGGATGAATTACAGGATTTGGGCTTACAAGTTGCCCCAGAAAAAATACAAATACATTATCCCTATCATTGTTTGGGTTATATAGTACAGGAGGCCACAGTATCACAAACACCCCTAAAATAAATATAGACAAAATAAAAACACTTAATGATTTTCAGAAGCTAATAGGTGCTATACAGTGTTTACATGCTCATGTCCCTATACCATCCCAATTGATAGATCCCCTATATTCTATTCTGAAAGGTGACCCTGCACTTCAATCTCCCAGGAAATGGACCCCAGAAGCCTTACAGTCTATTGAGCAAATCTTGGCATTGTGCCATGGCCCCACTACCCATCGAGTGCAGCTGTCCAAAGCTATAGAAGTAACCCTCCTTAAGAATATCTATCTATTTTTGTTTGTTGTTTTTTTCACTTCCAACGGGCCTGGAAGTCCTGTTCCATTTGAGGGGAGAGAAATCTCTGATAAACATTGATAGGAGGACTAAACTTCCTGAATAGAGGTAGAATTCAGTAACACCTTTTAGTACCATGTTATATATCATGATATTTATACTTAAGGAGATTTATCCAAGAAATAGAGATAAATATGAAACAGCCTGATATCACATTGAAAATTTGTGGCTAATCTGGAAATTATTTTGGAATTATGCTCCAAAAGGAACTAAATTGTGCATGGACCTTGACTCAGTGATACCCGTCTATAGGCCTGTACCCCAGAGAGACCAAAGAAAGAGGAAAGGGACTCATATATAAAATTTTTTTTATACTATCCCTTTTTGTAGTTAGAAGAAGCTAAACTAAAGAAGTATTCTTTATTTGGAAAGTGACTGAACAAATCATGATAAATAAATGTAATGGGATATTATTGCAACACAAAAAAAATGACAGCAGGTAGTATTAGAGAAAGCTGGGAAGATTTGTACGAATTGACACAGACTGAAATCAGCAGAAACAAAAGAACAAGTTTCACAATAACAACAGCATCATGAAATGACAAACAACTTTGAAAGGCTTAAGAACGCTATCCATCACTCCAGAGAACCATTGATGTAACGTGCTGCTCACCTCCAGACTGAGAGGCAATAGACTCAGGGTGCAGAATGAGTCTTACTTTTGGACATGGCCAACGGGGGAATTTGTTTTGCTTTGCTATGCAAGATTGATTTGCATTTTCCCCCAGTATTTTGAAGGGATGGAGAAACTTACTTTTAAAAACACGCATGTGTATATGTATGTGCACATATGTATGTACGTGTGTATGTGTATGTGTGTGAGACAGAGAGAGAGTGAGAGCATGCAAGACATGTACTTTTAGACATGGCCAGTGACTATGCATATTTGTACAAGGTTTTGTCTCTCCCTCTAATTCCCCTAAATCCGTGGTGGGGAGAGAAGGGAGAGAACATAAAATGCTTGTTAGTTGAATGAAAAAGTAAAATAAAAGCGACATTTTAAAAACTTATTGTGAATTAATTTCCAAATTGTGTAAAATAAGATTGTAATAAAGAGGACACATTGCCTATTAAAAAAGAAGAATATCTATCTTTATGCAGTTATTCTTCAGTCTAACTCCATTCTTGGATGGGTCTATGGTGTCCGCAGCACTCGTACCCTTGAAACGTATTTAACTGTAGCCTGCCATGTTCTGTCAGAAGTAGTAAAATGGGCAACTATCCTTTTTGGTGGCCATCCTATTGTCCACGCTGAACTTTGTAAACAAGAGGTAGATGAGCTGGCCCAAAATTGTATTTCTTGGGCAACTCTAACTCAATGGGCTGACACAGGTGGCCCTTCTTCCTTTAACACCAAGTTGCTCTTGATTGAATGGCACAAACAACCTGTACCTTTACTCAATGATACTCCTGTGTCAAAAAGTCTCGGCACCAAAAAACAAAAAATGGTGGGAAGTACAAAACAGAGAAAATTCAATTTTAAAATGTGAAGCCCTAGAATAACAAATCCTCCTAAAATTAAAGTCTAAAGTCCAGGACAAATAGTATAACCATGTTCCAGAGTTCCCAGATCAAGGAGAAAATATTACAAGCTGCCAAGAAGGAGCAATTTGAATACTGTGGAAACACAATTAGGATAACCCACGATCTAGCAGCTTCTACTTTAAAGGATCTAAGGGCCTAGAATATCATATTCCAGGATCAAGGGAGCTAGGATTAAAACCAAGAATCAGCTACACAGCAAAATTGAGTATAAGGTTTTAGGGGAAAATATGATCATTCAGTGAGGTGGAGGACTTTCAAACATTCTTGCTGAAAAAACCAGAACTGGAAAGAAAACTTGATGCTGAAATACAAGAAGCATGAGAAGGTAAACATGGAAAAGAAATCATAACAAACTTATCAAAGTTGAACTCTTTACATGCCAACACGGAAAAATGATAACTGTAACTTAGGAAACTTTTCTCAGTAGGAGGATAGGTGAAGGGATTGCAAATGTATATATACATATACATACACATCTGTCTATATGTCTATATGGGAGGGTGTGTGTGTGTGTGTATATATATATATATATATATATATATATATATGTGTGTGTGTGTGTGTGTGTGTGTGTGTGTGTGTATGAATACATATCTGAGTACGTGTATACATATGTACATAGAGGGCACAGGATCAAATGAATAGGAAGGGAGGATTCATTAAAAGGTGAAATTGTGAGATGGGAGAAGAATAGAGTGAGAGGAGAAAGGAAGAGACAAAATTGGGTTAATGAACTAATATAGAAGAGGCAAGGGATAATTGTTACAGTGGAGGGGAAGAATAGGAAGGCAAAAGGGAAAGGGTCAACCTGACTGTCATTGAACTTGGCTTAGGGAAGGAATGATATAAACTCTAAAGTGGGTATCTTGCCACATAGGAGAGTAGGGGGGATGGGACTGAGAGGTGGGATGATGGAGGGGAGGGAAGTGTTGGGGGGAGGATTGCTGGAAGTACACACTTTTATAAAGGGACAGGAACAGTGTAGAGAATAGAACAAAGGGGCGGGAGGGATAGGAAGGAGGGACATATAATCAGTTTCTCACAATATGTGCACCATGGAGGTGTTCTGTGTAATTACACATGGACAGCCTGTATTGAATAGCTTGTCCTTCCAGTGGGGGTGGGTGATGAGGGAGGAAGGGAAAGAATCTAGAAATTAAAGTTCAATAATCAAATGTTAAAAATATATATGTATATATATAATAATAATAATAATAATAATAATTATTATTATTATTATTATTGTTATTAACTACATGCAACTGGGAATTAAGATATACAGGCATAGGGACAGGGAGACCCATCCTACCCTACTGGAAAGTCAAAGGGGCAATGGGAGAGGACATAAGAGTGAGCAGGTTGCAAGAGGGATAATACAGTGGGATGGAGGTTTTGAGGTGGTGGGTAGGGGAAAGATGGGGAGAAAATACGTAAGTCAAAATCCCTTGGAAATGAGTGATATAAACAAGAAAATAAATAAATTGATTTATTAAAAAAAAAAAAAGAAGAAGGTTGCCTGGTAGGCTGAGGTTGCTGTGCCCTGGAGGGCTAAGCCTGCTGCCACCTTAGGTTGCTACTAAGGCTAAGGTTGCTAGTGCCTGGAAGGCTGAGGAGGAAAGCCTCACCTTGACTGGAGAAAATGATTTTGTTTTTGGAGACCTGAGAGGAGTTATTTTGATTCCCAGAGCCAGCTGAGATTTCTTCTGGGTCCTAGGGCATGCTGAAGAGGGAAGGCTGTGCTGCCACTATTCTGCTTCTCTGGTTTAGTGTTGTTTCCCCAGACTCATCTGCTGGTGAAGGGCAATGCTGCTGTTGCAAAGGTTCTGGAACATTGTGGTTGGCTCAGAACCCCTGAAGAAGGATTTTATTGTTGTGTGTTAACAGAAATGCTGGGAGAGGGTCTTGCTGATGTTTTCAGGGGTCCTGAGACTGTGCTTCAGACAGAGACTGAATTGATAAGGACAATGGCAGCGAATATTGTGGCTTTATTAAACTTTGTCTCCCCAGGAAAAGAGATTGTTGAGAACTTGTCTCAGGTCAAGATGAAGAAAAGTTCTCTCCTTGGGTATTGAATAGTGTGATGAAATTGAAGTTTAATAGAGAGCTAAGGGTGGTGTGTTTGTATATTGCCAAAGATTGCACTTTAGATTGCCAAAGATTGCAAAGATTACTGATACTTAGTAATTGTGAATCTAAATAAGTGATTGATTGAGTTAACTGGTGGAGGGTTTGTGTATTTCCTAATGATTGTATTTAGTGGTTAACAATACTTAGTAACAATGTTGGAAGAGTGACTCATTAAGTTAACATAGTTGCCCCATGAGTAGAAGACTGACTATAGTATTTTGAGATGACTGAATGGCTGAGTAAGGAGGCAAACTTCCTTAAGGATACAAGATGCTTGTTCTTTTGTTCTTTGTTCTAAATGTTGTGACCGCTTTGTTGAAAACTATGTAGCCATTTTAATGATAAGCTGTTGTCAACAGTATATTGTGATTTTCTGAGAATGTTTTGCTTTGATCTCTTATGGAATAAATAGAGTGCTCACTATACTGTATAATCAGAACCTTAGAAAGCTGTTCACAGTCATATTCTTCTGGAAAGCTGCTGCTGCATGGCATTACAGAGTAGTTCCTCCTTCTGCACACTCAAGCTGCTCCTTCCTCTAAGCACTGTGTCACTCTCACTCATTTCTTTGACTCTCACACTCTGCACTTGCTCTCTTGTCAACATTCTATTTCAATTGAAATTCCATTGAAGTAGCTCCTCCAACTCTTAATTCCATGTGATCCAGCCTCCATGTGAATCAGGTCCCATGTGACTTAAAGCAGGTTCCACAGGCCTATTAATGGACAGGGAAACTCTTTCTATTCCATTAATGTACATATGCTGATAGATTTTGTGTTAAAATGTTTACCAAAAATATTATGGAAATTTTATTACAATAAAATTTGTTTTTTTAGAATCCACATCACTTCATAATATGTATGTATGCATGTGTATATATATATATATATATATATATATATATATATATATATATATATATATATATATATATATATA
>CM053583.1:17195672-17215833 GCA_028627135.1 Pseudochirops cupreus | reverse complement strand
CTGGTGCTTGGCTTTACAAAAAGTAGAGAGTAGGTCAACACCATATAAGAAATTAGGCCCCATGAATATGATATGGTAACAAGAAGAGAGCAAAGTTTCTGGCACATGGTGACTAAATACAGTAAGGGATTGCAAATGTCTACAAATCGATCATAAGCCATCACTGAAAACATGAACATCTCTTTAACAACACAGGTGACAAAAAAGGAAAATTGCATGATGTAGCCCATGAACAAGATGATTCTGTCTTCAACAACTAAGATTTCTAAGAGTTTGGGTATAATTATAGTGGAGTAGCAAAGAACAAGTGACTGAGCAAAGAGTACATAGGGTTATTGAGTTTGGAGTTGCATCTGATGATCACAATCATGCCCACATTTCCCACCACAGTCATCACATAGATGGATAGGAACACCAGGTAGAGGGGAGCTTGGAGATCTGAGTAATCAGAGAATCCTAAGAGGGTGAACATGACTGTAGCACTCTGATTTCAGTTTGCACTTACCATGGTGCCTTTAAGAGAATTCCAAAGTCATAAAATCATAGCATATCAAAGGTAGGGAAAAAAAATATCTATGGCTATATTCTTCAACACATGACTCAGAACTCCTTAAAGGTAACTTCATGATTGGTTACTCTCTTTACTTCAATACCCTCGATTTCAAGGGAATGAATTCCAATTGAATAGTTATAAAAGTATTGAAATTTAAATTTCCATCAACTAAATTGATATCTTTGAAATATCTGTGTATTAGCCCTCCCTTCTTTGATGGGGATCAATCCTTCCCTTATAGCTGACACGTTAATTGCCCTAATGAATGGATCAGACCGTGTCATTCTCCACAATGTTTAACAATTTCCTTTTTCCTTTCCAACATCAAATACAAACTCCTGTGTTTGGACTTTAAGATTTTGCACAGCTTTTACTGTCATCTACTTTTCCAAGCTTTAATATTCATTATTTCTCTTCTTGACCTGTTTTGTTCAACTACAATGACTTTACTGCCATTTCTCACACCTATGTCTTCATCTAATTCTATACCTTTGCATATGTACTCCACACCCACATCAAGTGCAGTGTATCCTCTCTTTAGGTCTATCAGACTCCCTTGTTTGTTTGATTTTGTTTTGTTTTGTTTTGTTTTGTTTTTGTTTTTGTAATTTACCACATGTTTGTTAGTTTCCACCCTTACCAATCTTTAAGTTACATGTCTTCTCAATCAAATTATCTTCTTCTTTGTCTTCTATTTTTTTCTGCAAATATTATTAGAAATATTTCTCTTTTTCTCACCCAGCACGTGGTAGGTTACTTCAAGGGTATTGCTTACTTTGTACATAATCAGATAAATAATGCTTGAGTCTAGCTTTCACATGGTTCTGAATTCCTGAAATTTTACTGTCATTTGACATACAAGAACCAAGAGAAATATAAGGAACATAAGAAAGACTGGTTATCAAGGATACATAAAGACCGGCTCTTTACTTTTTATATATTTAAAATGTATGTCTTGATTCTTATTAGCAATTGGGTAGCTCATAAGAAATATTGCAGTTAAACCTGAATAAGATATGAATTCAAAAGGTAAAATCATTTAGGAACAGCTAAAGCAGTAATTATTTTATGCAAACGAGGTACAAGAGGAAGAATTGATACAGAAGAACTAGATGGGGCGACATACTGGTAGTTCTGGTGACAGACTTTCCTCAGGAATGGGTTTAAGAAGGAACAATACATATATATTTAGAAGCATATACAAGTCTTCTATATTCAGAAAAAAACAAAGCAATAGGGGCAAAGAGAGGGGTGAGAGATCAAGGGAGGGATCTTTAGAGGGGAGACTGAGGGAATAGGTAAAGTGTGGATATAAAAGATGTTTTTAGATTTTTGGGAGTGGGAAGACCTTTGCATGAGGGTAAGCAAGCAATAGGAGGGCAAGGTAGTAGGTAGAAGTAAAGGGAGTAGAATATGTATGGGAAAGTATAAGTCTATATATGTATGCATATGTGCATGTATATATTTATAGCTATAAAGAAATACATCTAAACTTAATTGTGGCTTTCTGGGTGGTATTATGGGGGGGAGGGAAAAAAGAACAAAGTAAGAAGTTGCACAACAGAGAAACAATAAATCACACAAGGAAGCAAAGATGGACAATTCTCAACATGATGAGTATTTTTTATCATATAGGCTTTCTTGAAATAAGGAAATTATTGTTACATATTTTTAATCCTCTCATATTTTGCTATGCATGTTACATGATTGTTTTGTCTCATTAATTAAAAATAAAATAAATTTATTTGTAAGCCAATATCTGCTATAGCGTTGCTCAAGTTGAAAGCAAGGAGAGTCAAGAATCTCTGACTCCACACTACAAATTAATCAGTTAACTAACACTTATTAAGACTTTATTATATTACAAGAACTATATTAAACAGTATGTAGGACTACATTTGATTTTAAATGGATTCCATCAGTCCATTGAGTTGCTTAAGGTGTTGGTCACAATTATTCTCTTCCAACACAGACTATGGTCACTCCTCATGGTTTTTGTCTCTGGAACATTTTAAAGATCACCTCCTCACTTTTCTAGCTCATGCCTTAGATTTCTGTTCCTTTCTTTTCTTTGAAATAGTGGAAAGGTAAAGAAATAAGCATTCAATTTTGCAAAATCAAAGGATTTATTTTTACAATAAATTGTCAGAGAAGTTTTATGAAAGGTTCTGAGGTTAATGCTACATCATAGCATAGAGTATATTGTCATGACTTTTTGTGAGTGATTGTTCTCATTTCAAATGTCTTTTCTTCATTTACATAAGACTTTTCCTGCGATTTTTAAGATGCTTGTGGAAACTGAAAGGGTCACCATCAAAGATGAGAATAACAAAATAGGATTAAAAGAATGAATTGAAAACCATCTGAAATTACATCAAAAGAGTTTAGAGAGTAGTCATAGAATCTACAAATCATCTCGTTGAGAAATTATTTTGAGATCCTTTAACTTCCTTAAGGTTTCCTTCACATCATTGTTCCTAAGACTGTATATTAAGGGATTTAGCATTGGAATCACTACTGCATAAAAAACAGATCCCACTTTGACTACAAGCCATGAGTTTTTGGAACTGGGAACAGAATACAGCAAGAAGATGGTCCCATAGAAGATGGTAACAGCTGTCAAATGGGAGGCACAAGTGGAGAAAGCTTTATATCTGCCACTGGCTGAATGCATTTTGAGAATTGTGACACAAATAAAAAGATAGGATGTAAGGATAATGATGAGGCTAGAAAATGCACTTAAGTTTGCAATGATAGAAAATATTGACTCACTGAAGTGTATTTCAGAGCAGGAAGCAAAGAGGAAGCCAGAATATTCACATACAAAGTTATCAATGATTTTGGTCTCACAAAATGACAGTAGAAGAATTGAGTAGGTCAGTATAATAGAAGCAGTTATGCCCCAAGAATATGACACAGTCACTAGCAGAGTACAGCGTTTTGGGGACATGGAAACTGTATAAAGCAAAGGATAACATATAGCAACAAAGCGGTCATAGGCCATCACTGACAACAAGACCATCTCTGTCATAACACAGATGACACCAGTGGAATACTGTGTGATGCAGGCTTTGATGGAGATACTTCTGTCTTCTACAACTAAGTTTTCTAGTAGTTTGGGTGAGACTATAGTGGAGTAACAGAAATCCACAAAGGATAAGTGACTGAGGAAAAAGTACATGGGAGTGTGGAGTTTAGGATTGATCCTGATGATCACAATCATGCCCACATTCCCCACCACAGTGACTGCATAGATGATGAGGAATAGTAGAAAGAGGGGCACCTGGAGCTCTGGATATTCAGAGAATCCTAAGAGAACGAACACAGCCACACTACTCTGATTCTTGTCAGGGCTCACCATGATATCTGTTGGAGAGAGTTAGAAATGGATCATGAGAAGTAAAGCAGAAATCATATTGAAGGTGGGAGTATGAATTAGAAAATTATTATTGTTATAATTATTACAGAGATAATAATAGCATTATTTTCAAATTTAGTTCTTCCTCTAATGTCCAATTTATTTGGGTTGAGAGAGAACCATGGAGTATGAACTAAGCCAAAAGAAAAGTGAAATAGAGAATGATCTAAGTATATGGATGGCTATAAATTTACAGAACCTAATAGAATCTATACTTCAACAGATGTCCGGTAGAGAAAATAGAGCTCATCCAGCACCTTTAAATGAAGGAGAATCCAATTACTCATCAGCCAGCCTATTTCATTCCTTTACTCATCAAAATGGAAGTTCAAAGTTTCATCATCCACCCTCCACTTTTGGCATTCACTGTGTCATCTAAAATATGTCACCTGAATGTGCCTAAGTGGGATCTGCAGTAGTCACTGAACTACCCATTAAATCTAGGTCAGTTCCCTGAAACCTAGCAAAAGAAGTCTCAGCTCTCTTACACATAACAAGCTTTTAAAATTTGAAAATACATGTAATCCCTAAACTGTTTTTCTTCTCTTTTCTTATAAGGACAGTTGTCACAAGACAAGTTAACAGTAAAAAATAGGTTTTTCAATACTAGTAAAAATTGGACATATTCTTTGGGACAAATTCTGTAGCAAGAATCCAGTGAAGGTTTTTACAAAGATCCTATTTCATTAATTGTCCTGGAATAGCAATAGAACTGAAGTAATGTGTCCATGGACATAAAAATTCACATTTAACATTAGTATGCTATAGGGGTAGGTAAGTAACAGATTACAAAGTGTGGAATCAGGAAGTCCTGACTTCAAATATAGGCTGAAAACTTACAATGTGACCTTGAGGAAATAATTTGACCTCTCATTGCCTCAGTTTCCTCACATTTAAAATTGGGAAAATAAGAACACTCACCTCCTAGGGCTGTTGGAGAGACCAGATGGGATAAGATCTTCAAATTGCTTAAGACAACACTGGGCCCACATCAATGCTATGGTAATGTTTGTTATTATTTGTTTAAATGGCTTCAGTACCAACTGGGGGCCTTAATGACTGGGTAATCTGCAGTCACTGCACCTATCTCCTCTGATATGTATAACAAACACAGCAATAATAATAACTGACATTTACATAGCTCATTCCTTATGCCAGGTATTATAAGTCCTTTATAATTATTATCAATATCATTCTCAAAATAACCTAGAAAAGTAGGTGCTATTATTAATGCCACTTTTACAGATTGAGAAATCAATGTTAACAAAAGTTAAATGATTTGCCCAGAGTAACACAGCTAGTACATGCACTAAGGTCTGATTTGAACTCAGGGCTCCCTGACACCTGTTTAAGATCTCTGTCTACTGCACTATGAAGTATGAAGTTGGACTAGAAAACATTTGAATTCTTTTTCCAGGTCTAATATTATGTATTCTATGTTTTATAATCATTTCTAAATGTATGTCCTAAAATCTTATGGTTCTTCCCACTCTTTGTAATTTACCTTGAATAAGCACCCAGATGAACAGAGAAACCCCCTCTTAGCTGAATATGAGATCTAAACCTGGGAGAATGTTTCTCTATATTTTCTGAATATATTAGAAAGAAAATGATCACAGAAAAAGTCTGAAATGGGGTATATTAGTGATCTGATGCATTATCTTTCCTTCCATGGAGTAATTGGTCTATTTCTTTGAAGAACACCACAATGTTAAGTGGCAGCTGAGTGACAAAGCAAATAAAGCACCAGCCCTTGAGGCAAGAGGACCGGATTTCAAATTCAGTCTCAGATACTTGACAAACTTACTAGCTGTGTGACCTTGGGTAAGTCTCTTAACTCCAATTGCACTGCCTTCCCCTCACTCCTCAAAAAAGAACAACAGCAAAGTGGAGTAATTATCTTCCAATGAATAAACAATTGAAAAAGATAAAAGAAAAACTCTAAACAACCAAATGAATTAACAAAGAGACAGAGGCAGAGGAGAGAGACAGAGAGAAGTCAAAGGTGGTGGAGGCCTAGTTCATTGGGAGTTAAGTCAGACATGAGTGAGGTCTGTGCATTAGCAAATGGGTCAGGGAGGAAGAAATCATAGTCACCTTTTCCATATATATTTCTTTCTTTCTTTTATAAATCAGAATCTACGTGAAGAACATTCTCAAGTTCCAAAGATGTTCATAAACAATGGACATCTTAAGAGAGTGTGAGAGAATTAACTGCCAGTGAATTGAATATTCCAGTCTGGTAAATTCAGATTTAAGACACCCCTGGGGACATTTTTTCCCTTGATTACCTTTCCTCTACTAGAAAGCTGTGGCCAATATTTGACATTTCATAAAATGTATTGAATGATTTACACATTTTTTTTTCAGATATGCGCATGATCTCCTAAACTTCTACAAAGGAGGATAAACATCACTTCTAGCTATCACACCTTTTATGTCCTTATTCAGCTTTAAATGGCTTTGCCAAATTCTCATATATATGATTAGTCTGTTCATTGTTATTTGAAGAAAGAATGCTCAAGGCAGTGTAATAGTTGTTTGTAACATACACTTAGCAAGTTGTCTGAGGCTTTCAGGAGTGTCTGACTCTCCCTAACTCATTTGGGCTTATTTGGCAAAGATACTGGAAGGTTTTACTGTTTCTTGCTCCAGTTCCTTTTACAGAGGAAGAACTGAAGGAAATTTGGTGAAGTGACTTGCCCATAGTCGCACAGCTGGTGACTGTCTGACAGCAGATTTGAGCTTACTGACTCCACACCAGTGCTCTATTCACTTCACCACCAAGTTGCCCCTCTTTCAGGTGTTTTGTTTTTCCCCAATCTTATTGCCTGACACAGGAGGTTGTTAAATATCTTGTCCCAAGTCATTTAATTTAAACATTCCCTAAGAGGTTCTTCAGAGGAAGAGCTAGAACAAGAATATCCCTTCTCATTCTTTCCCCTCTACTAAATTGCTCTTCCTGGATTAACATTATGACTATATGTGTATGTGTGTATATATATATATATATATATATATATATATATATATATATATATATATATATATATATATATATATATATACACACACATATATATTCAGATACACACACATACACACACTCATTTTTAGGATAGATAAGAAATAACAAAAAAAAATAGGAAGCCCAATTTGAGGCCAAAAAGAAATATTTCTATCCATCTATCTACCTATGTGTGTATTTATCTATCTATCTAATTTTCTGTCTAGATTTTCAAGTACTTTGTCAATCTCACCCATCTCTTTTCTGTATTTCCAGTGTTTTCAATGCATTTGTAGCCTCAGTTGTCCTTGCACACACCTAGAGCTTTATCATTTATTTTCATAGATTTAGGGCTTAAAGACTGATCAGCTATATAGTCTAGTCTCTACTTTTATAGAAAGGGAGAGCTTAAATGAGTTGTTTAAGATCAACTAGTATGAAACAGCAGAGATGTGATTCTGACATGGTTCCTCTGGGTCCATCTTTCCACTATGTTGCATCTCACTTTCAAAAGCAAGACACTGCCAAATGGAAATACTTATGTAGCAAATTATGGTCTAAACTAAATAGACTGTTTGAGTCCTTAGCCTGCCATACAAGTCCTTCCATAAATGTGCTCTCATGCACACTGATTTTCTATCCAATTTCTAACACCTAGCACCAGTTTCAACACAAAGTGTATCTTCTTTATAATATCAATAAAAAATATGTTTGTGACACCATACCTCTGCTCTTACCATATTTCTTGCCTCTATGACCCTCTTTCTGCTATTCTAATTTTAAAAATACTAACTTTTCCTCAAATAAGGAAAACTTTCCAATTTTCAAACTATTCCTTGACCATTCTCTGTCCATTGTTTAAAGTCTCCCCTTAAAGCTATAAGACTCATTTTGTAAGACACCATTACACTCTTCATCTTTTGAGTTCTAATAATGATCTCTGTGGGCAGATTTCTAGTTCTGTGTCTTGAATATGGAACCCCTGATGTCAACGAATGTGTTTGTTTCAGCTTTGGTGTCTCTACTTGTTGAAAGAAGATAATCGCACTTGGTAAAAATAAATATTAAGAAGGAGAAAGAGAAATGTCCTTAAAACCTTCAGGTCACCATGCCAACTGAGTCAGTCTATTCCATTTTTTAAGACGTTTTCATTATTCAGAATATCTGCCTCAAATCAAGTCTAAATTTCATTCCTTTTAATTTCTCCCTTATTAATACTGGATTTATACTACTGTATTGTAGATAGTCATAATTCTCCCCTTCCCATCCACATCTGGTTTCTGGATTTGTGGCATCTGCTGGTGGGACTGGAGTCTTTAACTGTAGTAATGTATCTGAAGCAATCAAACAATTACTTCATTATTCAAAATTTAAATTGATTTCTAGCTTGTGTTTCTTAGGTTGTATAATTGTGTATTGCTCTAAACATTTTTGAGAAGAAAGCTCCAAAACAGTTATGACTTTTAAAATGTGATCTCAACAGTGATAACTAAAGACCAAAGAGTATGAGTACTATTTTTTAAAATTAAATAACGAATTTTCATGCTTTGTCTGGTACTTTTCTTCCATAGTTACAAGGAGTGTCAGACATATAAACCACCTCCACCAAAACTGCTTCAGGAATGTTTTGCAATTTATAAATTGATATAATTCCTTAGCAATAGAGAGTTAAATCACCATGTTTGGGGTCATTTGCTCTCTGCTAGCATATTTCACAGGAGGAATGTGAACCCAGGTTGTCCCTCCTAGCATTATATAGAACACATTATGATTCTTCTCTACAATCTTTCCTAATTCTTGTATGTTTTTTTCCCTTTTATTTTTTTTATAAAATACATTAACTGATTCATCTCCAACATTACCTCCCAGGAGTTTTCATAAGTAAAGCCGTATTTTTTGTCAAATTCCTCTGCTCATTATTCTCTGAATATTATATATACATTTTTTGCCTTCATGACTTTGGACATAGCAATTTCCCCAAAGTGTGATGCCTTCTACTTTGTTCCCTACTAAATTATATGTCTTTTTATGCATAGTTTTCTCAAGATCACTTTTTGCTGACAGTTCTCCTGCGTGTGCACGCACACACACACACACACACACACACACACACACACACACACACCCTCTTCAACTCACATTCTCTAGCCTTGTTATTAACTGCTGATGGAACATTAACAATAGCTACATGATATTGACATTGGTCTTTGTATGTACCAGTCTCATCTTTCCACATGTACTGAAAAGACCTTATGTGAAGATCTTCCTAATATTTATGGATATTAGATTCCATGAACAAAAATGGTCACCGAAAAGAATGATGATGATGAAGACGATGTGAGATAAGCCCTCCCTGTCTTTTGGCAGTTCCTTTCTCATTTATCTTTCAGGGAACTTATGAAAAGAGAATTCTACTTTCCAGTTAATAGACCAAGATCAAATGTGTACAGGAGGAAATTAGAACATATATTTTTTTTTGTAAGTGGTTATTAAATATGTGTTGCCTAGCTGGCTTACCGGAAGTATCTCCCATCTAACAAACTTGCTTATTGTATTACTGGGGAGAGTGAAGGACATAGAGGTCCTGAATGATTCATTTCCTTGATCTATACTATAGAAGTTATATCTTGTGACATAGTAGTTTCATGATTAGATCTCTCCCTGATTCCTTCCTAATTATCAGGCTTATAATTAATCCACTGGTAGACATTATCACCAGAAAATCATAGTCTCTTTCACTAAATAGATGAGGAAGATGAGGTTGTCTGCATTTTAGAGCAAAATGCAGAGTCAGAGACATGTCCTCTTACTCTATCTGAAGACCAAGTACAGTACCTGGCTGAAGATCTTATGTTTGTCTTCAGCTCCTTTGTGTCCTAGGCCCTAGAGACTCTCTACTGTCCCTACATGTGTTATTGCTAAAGAAGTAATTTTAAAATATATGCCTCTGCTTTGTCACTTTCAGAGAATGAGATTTTCTCAAAATTCATCTTGCAGTTAGAATTATTTCCCACCTTAACCAACATTAACATATATTTGCCATAAAATTTAAAAAATGTAATTGGATACAAATTATCAAGTAATGAAATAATTTAATCTCAAAGGTGTTAAGGGTAAGGCTGGAGCAGCATCACATTAGTAAATGCTACTTGAGAGAATATAAATATACTTCTTTACTTAACCTTGTACAAGTCTGTTAAGATATTGCAAAAAATTGGTTCCAAGATCCAGAATTTCTCCTGTGCTATAGCACATGGGAGAGCCAGGTGTTACATGGAATGACTCTGCTTGGTGATCTGAGCTCAGTCAACCGACAGTCAAGAATCTCTACTCTGAGGATGCTGCTCCTAAGGTCACAGGACAAAAACTGTCTTCAATTCATTATGCCATTCCAATTGCTATGATTTCTTTCTGCATGCCATGTCTTTCCTACTTCGTTTCCTAGATGTTTAAGGTTGATAATTGCCCTGTTTCCAAATCACATTTATGATTAGAGAAATCTCCTCCCCCTTTCACTCTCCCCAGTAATACAATAAGCAAGTTTGTTAGATGGGAGATATTTCCGGTAAGCCAGGTAGGCAACACATATTTAATAACCACTTACAAAATTCCATGCATGTTATTTCCTTTTGGGGAAACACAGAGGAGTTCAGATCTTAAAAGAGGAGATCATAAGCAAACTATGATGCGTGTATATGATATGTCCATAGGAAACAGTTCCATATGTGACATAACTTCTTAATTATTTTTAATAATATTTTAGTTTTTCATCATTACATGAAAAAACAATTTTAACTTTTTTTGATGTTTAAGTCCCTATTTTTATCATTCCATGCCATCCCATCCCTCTCTTGTTATGTAAAACATTCTCATTATAATCATTTTGTATGAGAAGATTCAAATACGAGACACAGAACCAGAGAAAGACAGAGACAGAGACAGAGAAAGAGACAGAGACAGAGAGACAGGGAGTGAAAAGAGGGAGAGTGTCAGGAAGGAAAGAAACAAAAAGAAAGAAACAGAAAAAGTGAGAGAAAACAGTATGTTTCTGTCTGTATTTTGACATTTCAGATTTTATCAGTTCCTTTCAGGGGGCAGATGACGTACCTCATCATGAGTCCTTTGAGATTTTCTTTGATCATTTTTTTGCTGAGAGCAGCTAAGTAATTCATATTTCTTCATCATACAGGGCTGCTGTTACAGTGTATAATGTTCTTTTTGTACTGTTCACATGTCTTTTGATCAGTTCATGCAAATTGTTGCAGGTTATCCTACTTGTCACTCCTTAAAGCACTTTAATATTCCATCATACTCATACTCCCAATTGATGGGCATCCGCTCAATTTCTGATTCATAGCTACCACCGAAATGAATTGCAATTTTTTTTTGTACAACTAGGTCCTTTTCCCCCTTTAAAATAAAATCTCTTTGGCATACTGACTGAGCAGTTGTATTCCTCTGCCAAAGGGTATGCTCAGTTTTATATCCCTTTGGGCATTATAGAAAATTTCTCTCCATAGTTGGTTGGATTACATTTCATTGGTTATCATAGTTTTCCCATACTCCCTCAACATTTGTCATTTTCCCTTTTTTTTTCATTTTAGTCAGTTTGGTTAAATTAGATGATATCTCAAAAATGTTTCAATTTGCATTTCTCTAATCAATAGGCACTTACTACATTTTATATGACTGTAGATACCTTTGATGTCTTCACCGAAAACTGCTGTTCATATCATTTGACAATTTGTCAATTAGGGAATTGTTAGTATTCTTATTGATTTGATTCAATTCCCTATATTTTTGAGCAATGATTCATTTCTCAGATAATTGTTGCCAAAATGTTGTCCAGTTTTGTGATTTCCTTTAAATTTTGGTTTCCTTTTTTTTCTGCAAAAACTTTTTTAAAAATTTCATATAATCAAAATGATTTGTTTTACATATCATAAAACTCTCTATATCTTGGTTGGTCTTAAATTTTTTTCTGTTATCCATAGATCTGACAAGGACTATGGTACTTGGAGGAAATGGATACAATCCATGTTCTGTGTATGTGGGAGAAACATCTCCTAGGAAAAGTAATCAAAAAAACCAAAGAAAGGGAGTGACAGGATTGCATATATTTTATTCACCAACATAAGACCTGTCCTTCTATGCTGAAAAAGGGCTCTGCTGTCTTGGATATTAACCATCAGAACTTTATATTTTGATGGTACAATCCAAAGAGAAACACACCTTCACATGCCTTTTAGAATAGGTTTATGAGAACTACAGAGACAACTCGTCCAGCAAGTTGCAAATCCAGGGTTAAGATGTTCTCTCAGCTGACATCCTGCTCCTATTACCCAACCTGAAATAAGTAAAGTAACCGAGTAGCCTCAACTAATCTGCCACCTGTAATGTTGTTCTAAGTCTGTTTAAAACTGTTTTGATCTTTGCCTGTGGCACCCTTTATTCTGAGGAACTGAGGGTCACTATGCCTATCAGCTCATGTTATTTAAGTAATTTCTCTCACTTCCACTGACTTCCTTCTAGTAATGATTTTTTTTTACTCTGTATGTATGTATATGTATATATCTACACATATGCATACACACATATATACTTATACATACAATATACATAAAATACATACATACAATATACATCATACGTATGCTTGCTTGAATATATTTCTATTCATTGTCTCCCATATTTGACTGTAAATTCCTTGAGCACAGGGGCTCTCTTTCTATTTTTTGCTTCCTTTTGTAACCCCAGCATTTAGCGTGAACCCCAGCATGCAGCAGATATTTAATAATTAAATATTGATTGATCCTCTAGACTTGCCTGTTAAGTTATTGACCTCTACTTAAAGGACCAAGGTGGAAGGAATTACTCTCCAGAAGGACTGTAGGACCTCTAGGTGGAGAATTACCTCCACAATCCCTTCTAGCTCTGCTATTTGATTTATATTAGATTTTAAGATGTGATGCCAGTTTTTACAGGAATTAGAAAAAAATGTTCTTTTTGATAAGCCCCCAAATATCCTTTCTAATGAAGCTTTGTGTTCTCTGCTTTCAGCAGAAGTTAAAACTCCCACCCCTCTTACTCCTCAACTTAAAGAAATTCATAGTAAGAAATGTCTTAAATGGAGGAGTTTGCAACTGCATCTTCTAAGATAAAAAGATGTCCCTCCCCATTGGCATTTAAGATCTTTCTATCTTTTGCTGATGTCCTCTTTAAGTCCAACTTCCTCTTTTTAGTTATTGGTGATTGATAAATACTAAATCATTAGCAAATTGATTTTAATTGGTAATTTAATCTCTTCTGTCTAGCCCTAGATACTCATATTTCTCAATATGAAAGTCTATATACTCACCAATTGATGGATGCTTCTCTATGTCTTATGCCTTAGATAGGAAGTGCTGAAAGTAATGAGCCTGATAAAATATGATTCCCATAGTGATAAAAGCCCAGAGAAAAGATGATCAGATTAGATTGAAGTTACCAGTATGTGAACATAGCCTGATAACCTCAAACTGTGGTAATTTCCACAGAGTGGAACAGGAGAATAAAATGTTTCACATTTCATAGTTTAATACAAAAAGAAGAAAGAGAATGAAATAATCAATTTTGCTGTGTCTAGGAGCTAAGTCAGGGAACAGAGAAAGTTATCTAACGTCTGCCTGAGGACCCTGGAGAACCTGGCACCAGAGAATCTCTTCTGAGTCTTCCCCAAAGTCTATAAAACAATTCATTAGAGGAAACTCAGAGTTTCCTGTTTTACTTTTTCAGAATGGGATTTCATTGAAATCTCAGGGGAAATTTCAACTCAGATGTTTACTTCATTAGGTTTAATTCTACTTCACAAATAAATAAATGTAGAAAGCTTCAAGGTGGTTGGATGATAGATAAATATGAATTAAATAATCAATGAAATAGATCGATATCTATTTATATCATATATACATGCATATATATGTATAGATATAGACATACACATAATTAGTAATGGATATATATATATATATATATATATATATATATATATATATATATGTCTTTAGATAGGAAGATATATAGTTAATGTTACAACAGTCCTATGTCCCCAGGAATTGGATGACGAAGATTGGAATAGAAGAGTAGAATTATACTATATTTCCATGTCCTAGCAGGAGAGCTCTACCAAGCAGTACACTGTGATTAAAATTATTTACTGAAATATATAAACCAAAAATAGATAATAGAAAAATTATGGAATAAGTCAATTAATGGACAAGTAAATAAAGAAGTGAATACAAAAGAGATGAACAATAACATCTAGAATTCTCTCCTTCCTATCTAGTCCCTCTGGCTACTCTGTTGTCACAGCTAAATTCCACCTTGTTGAAAACCTTTCCCAGTCTTCCTTATCTTATGCCTTCATTCTAAAGTTTATCTAATTTACCTTGTATCATTTGAAATCATTTGTTTGTATGTTGTCTCCCCCACTGAACCATGAGCTCTTTGAGCACAGGAAACACTATTTTTGGAACTTTCTCTCTATTCCCAACATTTAGCCCAGCTCCTGTGCCATATTGTGGAGATTTAATAAAAGATTTTGTTTTACTTGACTTGACTTAAAGCAAGCAACTGCCATTTTTGACAGTGTACCTTAATTCCCCAGTCTTAGTTTCCTACTTCTTTACTGACAAGAGGGAAAATTCAGTTATTAATAATATTATAGAAGTGACATTTGACTAGTGCCTTCCACCTTCTTCCACCTGCATGCATTTATGCAAAGCATAAAGTTCCACTCGATATTATTTTCTGTTTTCAAATGTGGTACTGAAAGAAACATGTCAGATTCTCTACGGAAGGAACAGTTCATAGACTTTTATGGGATGTAGCATTCAGGTAGGCTTTTAGAATTGGCGCTGGTTCTGATCTCTGTTGAGGGGATAATTCCAGAGGTGGCGGTAGCACATGGGGAACATCTTGAGTCTGGTGTGATACCTGGAGCATGGGGACTTTACTTTCTTCAACTTTACTTTCATCATTTATAAAAGTATTTCATTATTTAAATAACTGGAAATTTAGTAGTTATGCTGACATCATGTATTACTATAATTTATGCTTTCCTATCCACTCACTCCTGCTTTTTTGTTTATTCTTCTTTTCCCCCAGCTCTGCCCACTGAAAGTAGTAGTGTCAGTAAAGATTCTAATTTGTCCTGGACTTTTGATTTTAATTTTAAGATGATTTGTTATTCTAGAGCTTTACATTTTAAAATTGAATTTTCTCTGTTTTGCACTTCCCACTATTTTTTTGTGTTTTGGTGCCAAGACTTTTTGATGGTCCTACCATCCATCTCCTCTCTACCAAGTGACTAGGGTTCATCCTGCCTTATTTTTAGAACACTTTTTTGTTAAATATTGTTTATGATAGCAAAATTTTGGTATGTTTTACATGTCAAGTAATGCAAACAATTTCCAAAATAGTCTTGTTGTGAAAGAATACAGACCAAAAAAAAAAAAACTTCAAGAAAAATAAAGTAGAAAAAATATGCCTCATATATATTCAGACACCATCAGGTATTTCTCTGGGGATAGATAGCATTTTTCATCATAAGTTCCTTAGAGACTTATTGGATCATTGTATTGCTGAGAATAGTAAAGTCATTCACGACTGATCATCTCATAATATTGCTGCTACTTTGTACACTGCATATTTTGCTTTGCATTGGCTCACGCAAGTATCTCCAGGGTTTTCTGAGAGCATCCGGCTCATCATTTTGCATACTACAAGAATATTCCATCACAGTCACATGCCACAATGTGTTTGGTCATTCCCCAATTAATTGGCATCCTATCAATTTCCACTTATTTTTTTGCCCCCAGAAAAGAACTGTTACCGATATTTTTGTAAACATAGCTCCTTTTTCTTGTTTGTTTTCTGTCTCTTTTGGGATTCAGACCTAGTAGTGTTATTGCTAGCCCAAATGGCATACATGACTTTATAGCCCTTTATGCATAGCTCTGAATCAGTTTCTGGAAAGGTAGAATCAGTTCACAACTTCAACTGGAGAGCAAAAATGTTTCACTTTTTTTCCCACATCTCCTCCAACCATTTTTTCTTTTCATTTTCTGTCTTATTACCCAACTTAATACGTATGAGGTGGTACCTCAGAATTAATTTAATTTTTATTTTTCCACTCGATAGTGAGTTAGAGCACTTTTTCACATAGCTATAGAAAGCTTTTATTATTAAATCTAAAAATTGTCCATATTCTTTCATCACTGAACAACTGTGGGATACCTCTTATTTTTTTTTTATGAATTTCACTCATTTCTTTATGTGTGTGAGAAAGGAGGCCTTTATCAGAGAAACCTACTTTGAATTTTTCCCCATACTTCCTATGGCTAAATGTATATCCCTTCATTCTATTCTCCCATTTTATTCTATCATCTCTCACCTTTCACTCTGTCTCTCTTCAAAAGTGTTTTGCTTCTGACTACTCCCTCACCCAGTCTGTCCTCTCTTCTGTCAAACACACCTTCCTTCTCTTATTTCCTTCCCCTCTTACTTTCCTGTAGGGTATGATAGATTTGTATACCCAATTGAGTGTGTATAATATTCCCTCTATGAGCTCATTCTGATAAGAGTAAGATTCACTTACTCCCTTTCACCTCCCCAATCATCCCTTCTAATTTAAAACCTTTTTCTTGCCTCTTTTATGTCAGATGATTTACCCCATTCACCTTCTGCCTTTCCCTTTCTCCCAGTACATTTTTCTCTCACCCTTTAATTTATTTTTTTTTATATATGGTTTCCCTTCACATTAAACTCACACCTGTGAAACCTGTCTATATAAGCTCCTTCTAACTGCGCTAATAATGAGAAATGTATTTTGAGTTACAAGTATATCTTCCCAGGTACAAATGGAAACAGTTTAACCTGATTTAGTCTCTTTTGATTTCCCTTTCCAGTTTACTTTTTTATGTTTCTCTTGAGTCTTTTATTTGAAAGTCAAATCTTCTATTCAGCCATGGTCTTTCCATAAGAAATGCTTGACAATCTCTCTTTCATGGAATGTCCATTTTTCTCCCTGTAGGATTATACTCAGTTTTGCTGGGCAGGTAGTTCTTAGTTGCAATCCTAGCTCCTCTGGCTTCTGAAATATCACATTTCAAGCCTTCTGATCCTTTAATGTAGAAGCCGCTACATCTTGTGTTATCCTGAATCTGGCTCCACAACACTTGAATTGTTTGTTTCAGGCTGTTTGAAATACTTCCTCCTTGACCTGGGAACTCTGGAATTTGGGTATAATATTCCTGGGAATTTTTATTTTAGGATCTCTTTCAGTAGATGATCAGTGTATTCTTTCCATTTCTATTTTACCCTCTGGTTCTTGAATATCATGGCAATTTTCCTTGATAAGTTCTTGAAAGACAACATCTAGGCTTTTTTTTTTCAATCGCATAGTTCAATGTATTTTTAAAAATTATCTCCTCTGTATCTATTTTCTAGGTCAGTTATTTTTCCAATGAGATATTTCACATTGTTGTCTTTTTTATCAGTTTTGTTTTATTGTTTGTTGTTTTTTCATATTTTCATTAGCTTTCATTAGCTTAATTCTAAAACAAAACCATTACAACAACACCAAAACATGGTTAGATGTCATAGAGTATGTGGCAATGCCTTCACCATATGTGTGTTGCAAAGACCACAAGATCCTTTTCCTTCCTTATCAAGGGAAATGCTAAATTTCTCTTCTCTTATATTGCATAGAAGACATTTTAAGAACATACAAGTGTAAAAATTTTTGAAAAGGATTCAAAATAAAGTCATTAATATTAAACCAGGTTGCACAAGAAGTTGAAGTTTTTGTTTTGTTTTGATTTCCACTTGTTGTTCCCTACCCTCAGAGTCACACTTGAGAATTTTGTCCATAAGAATTTGAGAGGTAGAGAGTTATACCAAGGAATGTTTTACTAGTCCATCCTCTTAGTAGGAAGAGGTGTTTAAAAGATATGGAAAGAAATTAAAGAAAGCTTTCCTCAAAAGAGATTAATATTATAAGCAAGTTTAGAAATGGCATTACTACAGTACATAGGACTTGGTCATTACTCACTATGATAGAAAGAAATTATAGACTTCAATATGTATTTGACAACCCTTGGCATAAAAGAAAGGAAGGTACCTGGGACTTAAAATGATAGCCATAATAGCAGTGAATAACCTCCTTAATACACAGACGGAATTGTGAAATAACGAATTCAACCAGTAGTGGAGGTGTTTGAGGGACATAGATCAAGAAAGACAAAGGATAATTCTGTTCACTAAACCTGTGTAATGAAATGGTGAAAAGCTTATTTTCTACTTAAGATGAATCAATGATTTATATTGACGGGTGTGGGGTATCTTCATAATGTAGGTCAAATTATATCATAGATGTTTTGTAAAGACATATATATCCAATGTCATTATCAGTTCAAAGTCAACAAAGAAGTCAAATCCCAAACCCCTCTGTGTGACAAATGTACTCCTTAACTGCCTGGGACAATTTACTATGAAACACTCAAACTCAGCTATTCACAGTACCTATTCTTGAGCATGAACCACAGAAGCAAAGCAAGGGAGTCACCCCAGCATCACAGAACATGACTCCAAAACAAATAACTTAAAAAGAAAAGAGGAAATTAAATATTTTCTTTCTTTCTTTGCTTGGTTTTGTTTTGTTTTTTCTTTTCTTTTCTTTTACAGATTATAAACACTATGTATTTTTCATCTGCCTTGTATTTTTTTTTGGTAGGGTTCTATTTTTTTCAATTACAACTAAAGACAGTTTCTACATTCATTTTTTATAAGATTTTGAGTTGCAAAATTTTTCTCCCTCCTCATTCTTTATCCCCAGGATGGAAATTAATTTCATGTAAATTATACATGTGCAATCATGTAAACAGATTTCCACAATAGTTATATTGTGAAAGAAGAAACATAACAAAAGGAAAAAAACACAAAAAAGAGAAAATATTGTGCTTCCATCTGCATCCAGACTCCATAGTTCTTTCTCTAGATATGGACAGAATGTTCCATCATGAGTCTTTTGGAATTGTTTTGGATCATTGTACTGCTGAAAAGGGATAGGCCAACCATAGTTGACAGCACATTGCACAATGCTGCTGTTCCTGTGTACAATGTTCTCTTTGTTCTACTCACTTTGCTCACAATCAGTTCATGTAAGTGTTTGCAAGGAATTTCTGAAATCCAGATGCTCATTTCTTATAAGTCCATAGTATTCTATTACCTTCATATACCATGGCTTGTTTGCCATTCTCCAACTTGATGGGCCTCAATTTTCAATTCTTTCTCAAAACAAAAAGAACTGCTATATCTGTTTTTGTACATGTAGGTCCTATTCCCTTTTTTCAATCATCTTTTTTTTTGGATACAGACCCAGTTGTGCCATTGCTGGATCAATGGGCATGCAGAGTTTGATTGTCTTTTGGACATACTTCCAAATTGTTCTCCAGAATGTTTGAATCAGACACAACTCCACCAACAGTGCATTATTTCCCCATATCTTCTCCAGCATTTTTTAATTTTCTTTTTCTGTCATAATAGTCAATTTTATAGGTGTAAGGTGGTAACTCAGTCTTTTTGATTTGTATTTCTCTAACCAATAGTGATTTAGAGCAGTATTACATGTGGCTACAGATAACTTTGACTTCTTTTATTTATTTATTTATTTCCTTGTTTATAGCATTCATTTCCAGGAGATTTTGAGTTACAAATTTTCTCCTCATCTTTCCCCTTCCCAACACGTCAAAATAGCCATCCCACTGTATAACTCCTCCCCCAATCTGCTCTCTCCTATGTCCTCCCCCTCATCATCTGACTTTCTGGTAGGGCAGGATGGATATCGCTACCACAGTGTCTGTGTATCTTAAGTCCCAGTTGGATGTAGTTAATAATAATAATAATTATATATATATATATATATATATATATATATATATATATATATATAAACATTTGATTATAGAACTTTAAATTCTAGATTCTTTCCCTTCCTCTCTCATCAGCCACCCCCACTGGAAGGACAAGTAATAAAATACAGGCTGTACATGCGTAATTACGCAGACAGACTGATTGTGAGAGACTGATTATATGTCACTCCTTCCTATCCCACCCCCACCTATTCTATTCTCTACCCTGACCC
>CM053583.1:17175469-17195172 GCA_028627135.1 Pseudochirops cupreus | reverse complement strand
AGCAAAATTTTGTGAATTCAAAAGTATTTGAAAGCTAGACTTGAGTATTATTTATCTAATTATCTAAGTATCATTTATTTAATAGTTTCCTATTTTGTAGAAAATCTGAATCATGATTGCAGAAGTCATCTAGGGACCTCTACTTTGCCAAATCATGGTTTTAGACATAGGTTGGGAGAAGAAAAAAAAACACCTTAAAGAGTCAGAAAAATGGTTCAAAATGTATAAGATGAATTTTTTAAGACAAGTATACATTCTTGTTCTAAGGTCCACAAATCAATTTAACAAATACAAGAAAAAGGACTCGTGGCTAAGTGTTGTTTTATCATTGGGGCAGGGGGACTACTAGATGATCTAGTCAGTTGAACTATAGGGCAAAGTTTATCAAGAATAGAATAATTAATTAGAACCTGAGAAAAAGGCCTGATAGCAACAGTCTTGTATTTGAAGGACTGTCTAGTAAATCAATCCAAAAGCATGAGTTAAATGCCACCTATTTGCCAGAGGTTCTGCCAGGCACTATGGATACAAAGACAACAGAGTTCTTCAAGTAACTTACTATGTACTGGGGGAGAGAATGCTAAATATTTCTACAAATAATATTTAGGAGAAAATGTAGAATAAATAGAAGATAATTTGGTTGGTAAGGCATGAAGTTTAAAGGACTGGTAAGAAGATAACTAAGAGGGCATGCTGTGAATTATAAAAAAAACACAATTATAAAAACAAAAAAAAAATAAAAACAAAACAAAAGAAACAAAACCAGGGATTCTGATAGACCAGAGAAGATAATGTGTTGCAGCTGGGGTGAGAGTGGAGCACATATGCAAAAGTATACAAGTAGATGAAGTCATAGGTGTGAGAATTGGCAGGAAAGCCATTTTGATTGAACAACAAAAAACAAGAAGAGAAATAATGTATATTTAAGGTGAAAAATAGATGAGAGTCAAAGCTGTGGAAATACTTAAATGTCAAATATAGGAGTTTGTATTTGATAGAGAGAAAAAGGAAATTGTTAAACTTTGTGGAGAAGAGTGACACAGTCTGATCCATTCACTAGGCCAGTGGTTCTCAACCTGTGGGTTATGTTCAATTTGTAACAATGAAAATACATCCTGCATATCAGATATTTACATTATGATTCATAACAGTAGCAAAATTACAGTAATAAAGTAGTAATAAAAATAATTTTATGGTTCGTGGTCACCACAACATGAGGAACGGTATTAAAGGGTTGCAGCATTAGGAAGGTTGAGAACCACTGCATTAGGCCAAACAATGTGGCACCTACAAGAAAAGGGTTAACCCCAGAACAGAAGAAAGGGCTAATAGATAGATGTTGCAAAGAGATCGATTTTGTTTGGATGCAAATATCAATTTCAATTCATGTAGAACTATTCAATTTGAATTAGTTCCCTTGAAATGAAGGTTCTTAAAGCAAGGACTGAAAATTCATAAGGTTACTTGTAAAGGGGTTCTCTCTGAGGCATGTGTTGAAGTATATAGCCATGGATTTTTTTCCCCCTACCTTTGATAGACTATGATTGTATGACTTTGAAATTCTCTCCAAAAGGAATCATGATGAGTGCTAACCAAAATCAGAGTAATACAGTCATGTTCATCCTCTTGGGATTCTCTGATTACCCAGATCTCCAAGTACCTCTCTTTCTGCTGTTCCTGGCCATCTATGTGGTGACTATGGTGGGAAATGTGGGCATGATTGTGATCATCAGATGCAACCGCAAACTCCATACCCCTATGTACTTTTTCCTCAGTCATTTATCCTTTGTGGATTTCTGTTACTCCACTATAATTACACCGAAACTGTTAGAAATCTTAGTTGTGGAAGACAGAACCATCTCATTCATGGGCTGTATCATGCAATTTTCTTTTGCTGTCACCTGTGTGGTGACAGAGATGCTCATGTTGGCAGTGATGGCTTATGATCGATTTGTAGCCATTTGCAATCCCTTACTGTATACAGTCACTATGTCCCAGAAACTTTGTGCCCTTCTGGTCACAATATCATATTCATGGGGCCTAATTTCTTGTGTGGTCTTCACCTACTCTCTCCTTATCTTGTCTTTTTGTGGGATTAACATCATTAATAATATTCTCTGTGAATATTCTGCCATCCTCTCTGTCTCCTTCTCTGATAAACACTTAACGGAGGTAATTCTATTTAGTCTTTCAAATTTTAATACCTTTTGCACACTCATAATTATACTTACCTCCTATATCTTTATCTGTATAACTGTCATGAAGATGCCTTCAACCAATGGGAGACATAAAGCCTTCTCCACCTGTGCCTCTCACTTGACAGCTGTTACAATCTTTTTTGGGACTATCCTCTGCCTCTATTGTGTGCCCAGTTCCAAAAGCTCATGGCTCATTATCAGAGTAAGCACTGTTTTTTATACAGTGGTGATTCCCATGTTGAATCCATTAATATACAGTCTCAGGAACAAAGATGTGAAGGAAACATTTAGGAAATTAATGGATATCAAAGTATTTTCTCACTAAAATTTTTGTATGGGTGATATCTCTATTTGTTGAATGACATAAGAACTTCTCAAGATATTAAATTTACAAATTCATTCCTAATAGCTGTTTTATGTGGTAGCCTGGCATTAGCCACCACATCCCTTTGGAAGCCAGTCATGAGCATGTAAGTGAAAACGACATGTAAAATGAGAAAAAAAAATCAGAAGGAGAAAAACAACAGCAACTTCAGTGGTAGCAACATCAAAAAATAACTTATCAGCAAGAGCAACAATAAAAACATACTTTTGTGACTTTTTCTAAAAGATAGAGTCAGTTTTAAGACCATATAGAAAGGAAAAAATCTTAAATTAGGGGTTAAAATAAACCTACGACTTTAATAAATAGGATAGTTGTTTTCTTCAGTGAATCTTCTGATCTCTCAATATTATGCAAATTAAAAGAATCATAAGGGTGAGGTAACACAACAAAAATGCAGAAAACAGGTTTAATATACCTTAATCTTTACCAACATCAGAGAACACCTTCAGACGATGGCGACGATGATGATGATCACATAAGAAAATCAATCCCGGAGTTGGAGTGGTTGATCATTTGAGGTATAACTTCCCACAATGAATAATTAACAATCAGAATCAACTATTTAAGTTTGCTCTAGTCCTGACATGTGATAATATGTATGTGTGGGTGTGTGTATGTATTTATCTCTTGCTTGGGCCCAGTATTATGGATTAGAGATATGCAATTCAATATTAAATTTCTATTTTGAAGTGCCATTGCAATAAGATTTTGTACTACATTGAGAGGATCAAGATCCTTAGTCATTCAACTATTCAACTTTGGAATGAAAGATAATATACATGTGTGTGTATGTGTGTCTATCTTTATTAAATATAAAGTCAGATTTTGAAGTATCAAAAACATATGTTGATTCTAAAAAAAGCTAATTTTATTGGAATAAAATTGCCATAAACATTCTTGGTAAACATTTGTATACACAATCTATTAGCATACGTATGTTAATGAAATAGAAAGATCTTCCCTGTCCATTAATAGGCCTGTAGGACCTACTTTGAATCACATAGGGCCTGGATCACATGGAGGTAAGAGTGGGAGAAGCTTCCCCAATGGAATTTTAACTGAAATAAAATGTTAGGGAGAGAGAGAGCACAGAGTATGAGAGGCAGAGCAAGGAGTGAGAGCAATTCAGTACTCAGAGAGAGAAGCAGCTTGAGTGGGCAGAGGGAGGAACTGGTCTAAGGAAACCTGTTTGTAGGGAGGCCTAACAAATAAGACTGCCTAAGATGTCTGTGCTCCCTGGAATAATGATGATCAAGACCTTGTTAAATATGCCCTCCTTGTATTGGAATACAAATAAATACTTTGGTTTTGCATTTATGAGAAAAGATTATTATGCATTGTGAATTTACCCTGAAGATACAGTAAATTTGGGTATCACATGGGCCTTACAACATATAACACCAATTTATCAGAGTAATATCTAGGACCCAATAAATACATGGCCTATATAATTTTTGAAAGAAGAAAAAAAATAAATCAATGACAAGAATATCTGTTTAAATTCTATAATAATTAAGAAAACAAGCTCAAAAAACAATTCTGATTTACCACATCACACAGTTTACAAAGACAATTACAAATAAAGTTGATAGCCATAAGGGTTGAGCGTTTGGTACAATACTACACTCTTTTTGAGTTGTGTGATGGTCTTGAAAATAATGAGCAATTTCGATAAGTATTTTTTTTATGTTGATCCTATGACTAGCACTAAACACTAATGAATGAGCAAAATAGGATTAAATTTTTAAACAGTATTACAAATTTTAAATTTGTTAGGAATTTAATTATTTCCAAACTAATATAAACTTTAAAATGAAAAATACATGCTTTTAAAATATATTTGCATTCCTTTTTTCATTTTTGAAGGTACTTATGTTTGTATTAGGGAAACATAAGAAATATAAAAATTAATATAAAAAATGAAGAAGAAATTCTTTAAAATGTGGTAGATTACATAAAGAATAGGATAGCTGAAGGGAGAGGGTTGATCTTAGGGTGATCTGGTATAGAGGGAAGATGAGTACAAGCAGAAATTAATAGCATTTGCATGAAGATTTGGGAGAGGAAAGGTACTTTCTCCACATTATCCATACAGATGACAAAGTAATTTTCCTAAGAAACAGAGAAAACCATGTAAATCTCCTACTCATTAAATTGCAGGGGTTCATTATTGTGTGCATTATCAAGTATAAGTTTTTCTCTCTCTTTTTTTTTTTATCTCATCATAATCTGGCCCCAAACTACTTCTTGTCCCTCGTATGCATTGCTCATCACAACTCTAGTATTTGGCCAAGCTACCTTCTTTTTGTTTGTCAAATTAAAAAGTTGATCTTTCATCTTCATAGTTTTGCAAGGGCTCATCATCAGCAAATGGATTTCCTCCACCCTTGTCAAGTCTGTCTTCATAACTCCAGCTTCCAGAACAGTACTATTCTATAATAGGTTTTCCATAAATGATTTTTGTTGATTGCTGATTAACTGATTGCACTTGCAATGTACAAGTCAACTTGCAGGACTAGGCATACTTTGGGAAAGAAGTTCCTATCACCTGTTTCCTGGGCCAAAGTAAAGTATGGAGAAATTGTGAAATTAATCAACATGAGTTTGAGATGGAATTAAGAATTTATTGTTTTATAAGATATGCTTCCCAAAGCAATCTCCTGATGTTCTGATTAAGGGAGCCAGAGAAGGTTTATAATACTAAACCAGAGATATGGATATATCAGAATTTTCTCTGTGGTGATTTTCAGAGAGCTCCATGGCCCCTTTAGATTCCAATGGCCACAATTATCTCTCACAGCTCTTACTCCACCCCTCTAAGTGGATTCAGAGCTTAAGGTATTTGACTTTTATCCATAGTGACATATTTATTTTTAAGTATATTATTTCTTCCTAGGAAATTTCCCAGAATCTATGTTCCATAATATCATGCCACTTGTTGTCCTTCTTCAACTTTATATCATGCCACCACTTGCAAACTTCCACCCCCTCCCACATTCCTGAGTCTGTCTCTGAGAACAGTAATTTATACTATGATTCCCATAAAGAACACGTCAATAAGTTGTTCAATGATGTAGGATTTTATTTAGGGGACCCTGACATACTGGTACCAAGTTATTTTAGATCTGACTTTGGCTTCTAATGACATAATCACAGATGATTGAAAGGCTAACAAAAGGAGTTTTACTTAATATCAACACAGAGAGGATGAATAACAAAGATATAATAATATTTAGATTGTGTGGGTGGGAAGCCTCTCATCTCTTTGTGGCACTGAGGCTGGTCAGCAAGGCATGTCATGTTGACTCATTGGGTCATGGGATATCAGCTATGTAAAAAAGGGTTCTAACAACACATGGCTTTTGAATGCCTTTAGTAGAATAGGAAGCAAGGTCAATATGAGCAGAGGATACCAAACATGGCTTCAGTCTGAGAAAGTGGAATTTATGAACTTTTCCCACCTCCAAGGTAATCACAGTCTATTTTTGATACATTTTGTGGAAACAAATAAAAAAATAAAAAACTGAACAGAAGCAAAAACATTAGCCTTACCCTTGCTAGGGAGGAATGGAAACTTTACAATCACGGCCCCATTTGATTTCCAGGCCCTTGACGCTCCTTCTTCCTAACTATCTACTCAATCAGTCATAGTTATTTTCTTCCCCTGTTAACATAAAAGCTCCTTGAGGGAAAGGGCTAGCTCCATTTCTTGTATTTGTATCTCTAGCAATTAGCACATACCTAGAAAATAGTAAATGCTTGTATCAGCTCATTGTAGGCAGGGATAAACACACACACACACACACACACACACACACACATATCTGTGAAGATAGTGATGTCTACAGATTCTATAGATATGTAGAAATATCTAAACATATACTATATATGGAGAGAGATGCTATAACCAGCACAGTAATTTGGTCCAGCAACCAGCTGAATAAAAAAGAGAGAGAAAGAGAAAAAAAGAGAGAGGGAGATGGGGATGTATTCAATAGTCTGTTTATTACAGAGCCATTTCATACAGAACCAAAGTTACAAGAAAATCACAAGGCTTATATTCCTTATAGCAGGAATTCCTACGTGAAGGAATGCAGGGACCCTTCTTTGGAAGTGACCACTCCTACCCCAGCCCAAGGCTAATTATTCAATGAGACTTCTTCCTCAGGACCTTTCCCACAGATACAAATAAAGCAGGGAATCATTTGCTAATTGACTGCCAGAAACTACTGTAGATATTCATAGAACCAGTGAAAGCATCCACCCAACAAGATTATATTCTTTCTGGGTATCTGCCTCATAGAAGAGGGGAGCATGGAAGTCTGGTCTACTACAGAGAGAGATATCTCTATCTACATCTATATCTATGTCTCCCCAGAGTCAAACACAATACATAGCACAAAGTAATCACTAGCATCCCATCAGTTTATTGAATGATTAACAGTTGAGTCTTAAATTACTCTTACCTTTTCTCTCACAGCACCAACCTGTCACCAAACAATGAACCTAAACCATAAAGCTATTTCCTAAGCTCTTCAATAGATATACATGCTTGAAGCGGAAGAAACCTTTCCTTGTAATTTCTAGGGCATACCTCTTTCTGCCTTTCCTGTTCTGTTTTAAAATAGCTCAGGTTGTTGATATTTACTCTCCTTTTAAATTCCATGTCCTTCATCTTCCTTATTGCACTGCTTCTCAAGATGACTTCTCTTCTTCTCTTCAGTAGGAACCATGGTGACTGGTGGTAGAAATCCAAGTGTTCTGACTTCATCAGGTTCCCTGGATGCAACCTTCATCTCTATGCAACTGATTTCTGCATCTCCACTGCCAGCCTTGGTATCTCCACTGAACTACAATCATGCACCACTGACTTTTAAGCATCTCAAATCCATGGGCTACAGGTGTTTCAAGTCAATGTAGCCAAAAGAGAATTCAGGATCTTCTCTGAAGCCTTCCCTCTCCATTTCTGAATTTCCCTATAATTGTGAAAGACTCCACCATCCGCCCAGTGACCCAGTCTTAGAATTTCATTGTCATCCTCAACATCTCATTTTCTTTTATCCCACAAAGTAAATGTTATGAAATCTGTTTGTTTCTGATATTGTTAACATCTCTCCCATGTATCCCTTTCTCTCAAATCCTATTGACACCATCCTCATCACCTCCTGCCTAGACTATTATTAGTCTTCTACCTAGACTTGCTCAAATCTCTCCTTGCTCCCTTGATCTGGGAAAGTGTATATACCTAGTCTTGTTCGTTTGTTTTTTATTTTTTTGTTTTGTGGTTTTAAATAAAGTCTAGGTATGGCTATGTCATAGATCCCCTTGACCTTCCCATATTTCAGGCATAGTTCACTGCAGTGGTTCTCATTTACTGCCAGGATCAAATGTAAACATTTGTTTGGGATCTCAACTTCTTCATATTCTATCCCTCTCCACTTTTATGCATTAATCCTCTGCACACACTTTAGAATTCAGCTATATTGGACTTTTTAGTGTTATTTGAACATTAAGCTACATCTTCTTGCCTTTATATAAGCTGTCCCCTAATGGAATTCTCTGTTACCTTATTTCTATTCCTAGTATCATTCTCTTTCTTCAAAAAGTAAAATGAATTCTTCCCTTCAGTCAGAGCCCTTTTCCACTCCCGCAACTGTTAGTAACTTTTGTCTAATATTGCCTTTTATCTAATGTATCTTATATTGACTTAATTTCTTAAATCTCAACTTTCTTATTGGGAATATTTCCCTGATGATGACATATAGCATTTACATAGCACTTTAGGGTTTGCAAAGTGCTTTAGAAGTACTATCTCAGGGCTAATAGATGGTACAGTGGAGAGTATTGGCCCTGGATTCAGGAGGACAGGAGTTCAAATCTGGTCTCAGACACTTGACACACTTACTTGCAGTGTGACTTTAGACAAGTCACTGAACCCCAATTGCCCTCCCAAAAGTAAAAAAAAAAAGTAGTATGTAATTTTGTCCTCATAATAACCCTGTGAGATATGGCATTATGCCCATTTTATAATGAGGAAATTGAGGCAGATAAAGGATAAGTTGCTCAAAAGCTGATACAACTAAGACTAGATTAGAACTCAGTGCTTCCTAACTTCAAGTTCAGGGAATTATCAATGTGCCAGGTAGCTGAGAAAAGAAAGAAAGAATGAAAGAAAGAAAGAAAGAAAGAAAGAAAGGAAGGAAGGGAGGGAGGGAGAGAAAGAGAGACAGAGAGAGAGAGAGAGAGACAGAGAAAGAAATAAGAAGAGAAAAGAAGAAAGATAGAAAAGGAAGGAAGGAAGGAAGGAAAGAAAGAAAGAGAAAGAAAGAACTTCAGTGGTATCCTTTACATATTCAGAATCTGGAAAAATGACTAACTCATAGGAATTATTCATTAAAACTTAAAAAAAAAATTCACTGATTTACTACCGACATTCAACCATGTAAAGTCCTCCAACAAGGTGAAACTGAAAGTTCCCTTCTTCTACAAGTTGCTGAACATCTATAAGATTACTGAGTTGGGCAATCTGGAGTGATCATGTGAATAAGATTCAGCTTGAAATTTTTACCCCTCCCCCCCACTATTACTTTTCTTGAGCCACTTATCCAATGACATTTGGTTGGGGGGAGGAGAGGTTGATTGGAATTGTCCTACCAATAATTGTTAGAAAATCACTTAATAAAGATAGAACTACTCAAGCACTTCTGTAGTGACTGAGACTGTCATTATAGAGTGGTGTTCCATGAGCACTTTGGAACAATTAGTAATCCCCTACTTCATGAACTTATCATACCAGAGCTATTATGCCTTTTTGGTCACTCTGGAGCATTGATGGGATATTCTTTTTGGTATAATTTTCTGGTAGTTTCTCCTTTTATTGTCATTTTAGGTGCTGAAATGAGTTGAATGATTATGTAAATAGTAATTGCCTCCTGTTGCATCTATCTGATTCCTATTCATACTGAGGGAAGCTAGGGGGCTCAATGAACAGAGTCCAAGGTATGGAATCAGGAAGACTGATCTTCACTAGTTCAAAGCTGGCCTCAGACACTTCCTAGTTGTGTGAACCCCAGCAAGTCACTTAACTATGTTTGTCTCAGTTGCCTTGTAAGTAAAATGAGCCACAGAAGGAAATAGCAAAGATTCCAGTATCTTTGCGAAGAAAATTCCCAATGGGGTCAAAAGATTTGGTCATGACTGGAAGGAGAATTGATAAAAATAGATTTTTATTCAGATACGTATCAGATGAATGGAAAATAAACATTTAATTAGAATCTCCAGAGTGGGTTAAAAAAAAAAAAGCATCTCATTTTGAGAAGTTTACACAAGAGACAGCAGGTTCTCTTTAATGCCTTATTTTATTGTCCTTGGAGTAAAGCTCAGAAGATATTCTCTAGAGTCTGATTCTCAAGAGTCCTAGATGCATACGTAAAGTTGCCAGCACTGTTCCCAGGCAGAGATTCCAGACTCAGTACAGTGTTTTGTTTCTTCTCTCTGTCTCTCTCTCTCTGTCTCTATCACTGTCTCTCTTTCTGTCTCTCTCTGTCTCTGTCTCTCTGTCTCTGTCTGTCTCTGTCTCTCTTTGTTTCTCCATCTCTCTCTGTGTCTCTCTGCCCCCCCCCCCTTTTTGGTTTACTCAGACCACCATTATGAAAGGAAGAGAACAGTATGCTCCTTGCCCTGTCTATGAATATTTCTCTTGTTTGGTATTATCAGCTGTTGTGTGTACCCACTGCTGATTAAAGTTGTGGTTATACTCTCTTCTTGAATATTATATCATCAAAGAAACAGTTTTTATCCTCACCAGGTGTATTGCTCCTACCAATTCATAGCTAAGAAATAAATTGTTCTGAAATATTAATCTTCTGGTAAGTAAATTCACTTGCATGCTGTGCTCATTGGTGCCACAGAAAATGGCAAATTCCCTCTGCAATGTATTTCAATTCCATTCTTATCTGCTAAAATTCTACAGATCAATCAAGGATGCATTTATAGGCCAAGAGTGAGTGAAATTGAAAGCAGACCACACCTTCCATGTCAGTATCATCATCAGTGGAAATTGATGATACATCTATTGAATAGAAATATTTGTATTAGGCCCAAGTAAACAAAGAGTCACTGAACGCAATCCCTGACCTCAAGTGGCTTAGAATCTACTTAAGGAGATGAGACATTGTTTTAAAGGACAAAATTCTATAAAAGCCAGCATTAGTTAAAGGCCCAGTGAGTATAATGAATAAACAATTATACCGAAATTAAATGTATTGTCTCATGTCTGGGGTGAAGGGTTTGACCCCTAGGGCGTGGGCTAAAGAAGTGTAGATAAGGAAGGAGATATCCCATGGCAGCAGGACGCCAGCCAAATAAGGTTGTATTGGATTCTCCCTAATAAGCCCGCATCAACCTCTAAGTCACTGGGATGTGCGGTTCCCCATTTTGCCCCCTTCTGCTAATATCAGAGAAAATGAAGTTTGCTCTACTATGTTTCTCTGAGGTTTGGCATTAAGTGTTATGCCCTGATCTTTCCACTCCAGACCCTTTGCATGACATCTATAAGGACCAGGAAGGATTGTGGACCCTCTTGTTTTTGGAGAGCTCATACAATGGAACGCATGCTGTCTAAGGAACAAGCAGACTGTGACATAAATTTGGCATGTTAGAATATGAAATTTTTAAGTTAAGAGATCTTTGAACTCAGTATATCACATAGGTAATGAATTTTCTCATTTCAAATATAATACACAGGATTACTTTTGCCTCCCTCTGCTAATTCTCTTTCATATTGTCCCTATCCAGAATCAAATAAAAATCCTCTCATCTCTCCTCCAGTTCCATTTAGACTGGAGGAAAAATATATGTCTCTCCAGTAACTAACAAATTAATTTAAATATATAAATAATTATTCAATTTGAATAAAATTCAATAACAACCTGAGAGCAGGCAATGACAAACAACCATGAAGTAAACGGAAGAGTCAGTACTTGAATTTATGTTGCCAAGCTCCCAATCCATTTTTGAAATAAAATTTAATTCCTTAAAATTATCTGCTAAGGAGTGGCTAGGTTGCACAGTAAATAAAGCACTGGCCCTGGAGTCAGGAGGCCCAGAGTTCAAATCTGGCCTCAAAGACTTAACCTTTACTAGCTTACCTGGGCAAGTCACTTAACCCCAACTGACCTCCCTTCCTCCCTTCAAAAAAATGCAAAAAATATTATCTCATAAGAATCTTGACCTATTGTTGAACTGTAAGTATTAGAAACTGATTACTTTGAATTTCTTTCTCCTGGTAGTGACTTGCTCTTCTATAAAAGCCATTTATAAGATTCCCTTTATCAATGCAACTCCTTATTAGAATGGTAGAGCCATTTCCACTCAGGGTTTGGAGACTTTCTTAGCTGACTCTTCCCCTGATGGTAGCAGTGTAGCCTACAAAGAATATGAAGTCCCTCCTAATGTGTGACCAAATGCATTATGGGAGGTGGTGGGGCATGGAATAAAAATTAATTGAATGGGAGTTACCTCACTCAGAGAACCTGAAATGGCCTTAGCCTAAAAGGGCTAGGGTCTCTCATTGCATCCTGAGTCATCATCAGTCATCCTCATGAATATCTGACCATTGGACCCAGATGGCTCTGGGGGAGAAAGTGAGGCTGGTGACCTTGCACAGCCCTCTCTCACTCAACTCAAGGTCAACTGCAAGTCTTGTCATCATTACCCTGACATCACAGTCCTCTTAAAAAACAGAGGACCAAGACAACCAACAACATACTTAACTCCCAGTGCCAAAATTGTTTCAGTATACCAAAGAAAAACTATTTTTTTGGCATGCAACAATGAGCAAAACATGTAGAAAATTTCAGAATTTTCTTCAAAACTGCCTCATTTCACAGAGGTTCATTTCTCTTGATGTCATATAACTTCTTGGCATGTTTCTTTTCAGCCACAATGGAAGCATTTTATCCAGTGAAATATCATTGTCTTCATACTTCTCATCCCTTTTGAATTCAAACTAAGGGAACATAGAGGGTAAATGAGGAGGGGAGGGACAGAAAGAGAGAAAGGAAGGCAGGGAATGAGGAAAAGAGGAGAGGATAAGAGAAAAGGGGAAGGAAGAAGAAAAAATCAGAGAGCAGAGGAGAGGAGGGTAGGAGGAAGAAGGGAGGAGGCAGGGTAGTTTTCATTTGATTCTACAGGCAACAGGAAGAAACTGAAGGAGAATTAGCAGGAGGATTACATAATCAGACTTGTACTTTCAGGAAATCATTTTGGCAACTGGCACAGAAGATGGATTGAATGGAGGGGAGGCTAGAAGTTAGATGACAACTTAGCGGTCTATTCCAGCACACTAGGTAAGAGATGATGAGGATCTAAAGAAAGTTGGTGATTACGTGAGCGGAAATACAATTAAGGATTGTTACTTATCATCATGAAAAGGAGGTAGTAATCACAAAAACCTAAAGATGCTTCATGGGGGAAAAAGACTCAGACTAACTTTTGAACCTCCCAATATTTTTTTAACAAAGTTCCTAAGTTTATGAGAGATGATATGATATAATGGATAAAGACCTAGTTTGGTATGTGATACATATACATTTCATTAGTATAATGAATGATATTTCCATGCCCAGAATTCCCTGCAAAGATGAAATATTGGTGTAGCAAAAAAGTGAAAAATTAAAAGAATTAATTAACTGATAGAAAGAATTGTATATGAATTTCTACTGTGTACCCCAAAGAGATCATTCAAGTGGAAAAAGGACCAGTATGCACATGTATTTATAGCAGCTCTTTTTGAAGTGGCAAATAATTGGAAATCAAGGGGATGCCTGTTAATTGGGGAATAGGCAAAAAAGTTGTGACATATGAATGTAATGGGATAATATTGTACTATAAGATGTAAGGAATTGACAAACTTCATAATAATCAGGAGAGACTTACATAAACTGATGCTGAATGAGAGGAACAGAACCAAGAGAACATTGTATACAATTATAGATACATAGTATCTGTGATAACTAACTTTCAGATGCTGGACTCCTCTCAGAAGGCAAGACTATAAGACTGCTCTGAAAGACTCGTGATGGAAAGCGCTATCCACATCCAGAGAAAAAATTTGTGGAGTCTGAATACAGATTGAAGCAAACTCCTTGCTCTCTCCTTTTTTGTTTTGTTTTTCCTTTCTTTCTCATTTTTCATTCCATTGGTTATAATCCTTTATTACAACTTGACTGATGTTTAATGTGAAGGAAATTGGAGAATCTATATTGGATTGCTTACCACTGTAGAGGGGGGATGGGAGAAAATCTGGAACTCAAAACTTTGTTTAACCGAATGTTGTAAAGTAAAAGTAAGTCAATTAATTTATTAATTAAATTTAAAAAAATAATTCTATACATTACTCTACATTTTATTAAAGTATTAGATGAAAATATGATTTGCTTTATGTGGAGATGATGTGGGGATATAAGATGAATAGAAGATAACATATAAGTATGTGTATAATATAATTGCTAGATTTGTGAAAGATGATTTTTGTGGAGGGTAGGTTGCATCTGAGTTGATCTTTGAAGGAAACAAGAGCTCTTCAAATGTGATCTTGAAAAGAAAATGCATTGTGGCAGGACAGAACCACCTATGCAAAGGTTCTGAGATGGGCAATACATGTGAGGAATACCAATGAGGCCAATTTCTTTAGGTCATAAGATTGATGAAGAAGAATGATGTACAGTAAATCTAGGAATTAAGTGTGAGTTGCAATGCAAAGGTTGTTAAATTTAAAATAAAGTTTTCTTTTTTATCCTAAAGGTAAGAGTCACTAGAATTATTGAGAAAAATTTGGCATGTTAAGACTTTGATTGAAGCAAATGCTATGGCAGGCACTGAAGAGGGATTGGTCCCAGAAGGGAAAACAGAAAGCAATATGTAAGAATTACAAGTAGGAGAATTTAGACTGAATGTCTATTTTAAGGCTCATCTTATTGAGAGACAAAGTCAAATAGGTTTTCCTGAAATCAAGTCAGTTACTCCTTGTCGGAGGTCATCAACCAAAAGGCAAGATAATCAACTGTCTGTTTCTTATAAAGAGATGTTATTTTCAGGTTAGGATTGTAGTATATCATGATTGAGGTCTTCCAACTCTGAAATGCTGTAATTTTCTTTAACAGTAACCATGGGGAGTGAAGACCGAAATCAGAGTGCTGCAGTCATATTCATCCTCTTGGGATTCTCTGACTACCCAGATCTCCAAGTACCCCTCTTCCTTCTGTTTCTGGCTGTCTATATAGTCACAGTGGTGGGAAATCTGGGCATGATTATGATCATCAGGATCAGCCCCAAACTGCACACCCCTATGTACTTTTTCCTCAGTCACTTGTCTTTTGTGGATTTCTGTTACTCCACTGGAGTTACACCCAAGTTCTTAGAAAACCTAGTTGTGGAAGACAAAAAGGTTTCTTTTGGAAGCTGCATTGCACAGTACTTTTTTGCTGCTATCTGTGTGTTGACAGAAGCTTTCTTGTTGGCAGTAATGGCATATGACCGCTTTGTGGCCATTTGTGATCCGCTTCTTTACATGGTTACCATGTCCCGGAAACGATGTACACTGCTGGTGACTGGGGCATATGTATGGGGAATAACTTTTACCATCATATTTGCCTATTCTCTCCTTAGATTGTCTTTTTGTGGGACTAAGATCATTAATAATTTTCTCTGTGAGTATTCTGTCATCCTCTCTGCTTCCTGTTCAGACAGACATGTAAGTGAAATGATACTTTTCTTCCTTGCTAATTTTAACATCCTGAGCACCCTCATAACCATCCTCACATCCTATATTTTAATTTTTGTCACCATCATGAAGATGCAGTCAGCCAGTGGGAGGAAGAAATCCTTCTCTACCTGTGCCTCCCACCTGACTGTCATCTCCTTCTTCTATGGGCCCCTTCTCTTTCTGTATTGTGTCCCCAGTTCAAAAATTTCAGGGCTCATAGTCAAAGTGTCTTCTCTTTTCTACATAGTAGTCACTCCCATGTTGAATCCCCTAATATACAGTCTGAGGAACAAAGATGTGAAAGAAGCTGTCAGGAAACTAATGGACACCAAAATATTTTCTTTCTAAAATATTTGTTGTTTTGATGAGTCTGAGATTAACTTCTTGGTGACTCCAAAATCTGTGCAAACCTTTAAATTGTATAACAATGGCTCTTTGCAGTGTGATAAAGAGTTTAACTATTTGGGGATTTCTATAAATGTATGAAATTCTAGGTCAGAGAGAGAAAAAGAGAGAGAGAGAGAGAGAAAGAGAAAGAGAAAGAGAGGCAAACAGAATCAGAGCTCAGTCTATTTACTTCCCTCTCTCTCCCTATCTCTGTCTCTCTCTCTCTGTCTCTGTCTCTCTGTCTCTGTCTCTGTCTGTCTGTCTGGCTCTCTCTCACTTAATTCTTTCATGCCCCTTTATTAATAGAGCCCTCTGAGATTATCTTTCATTTATACTACATACTACACTCTGTGTGTGTGTGTGTGTGTGTGTGTGTATGTGTGTGCGTGCGCATAAGAGGCAGCTCGGTAAGCTTTGGATAGAGGGTTGGCCCTGGAATAATTGTTCTGAGTTCAAATATAACTGTAAACATTTGCTAACAATGTAACCGTGGACAAGTCACTTAACTCTGCATCAATTTCCTCATTCACAAAATGAACTGGAGAAAGCAATGGCAAACCACTCCAGTATCTTTGCGAAGAACACCCCAAATGTGGTAGGGAAGTTTTGAGCATTACTGAAATGACTGAGCAACTATATATATATGTGTGTGTGTGTATGTGTGTGTGTGTGTGTGTGTATACATATAAACATATTTATGTGTATGCATGCATATCTTTATATGTCAGTGAATATATACAAATGTGTCTACACATATGCGTTAATATTCAGATATACATAGCTGATATGTACATAATTATTTACATGTTGTCTTTTAGGTAACGATAAATTCCTTCAGAGCACTGATTGCAGCTTTGCCTTTATTTGCATCCTCAGAACTTAACATGGTGTTCTGCACATTGTAAGAGTTTAATAAATACTTGTAGATGAACAATAACTTAAATGCTGAATGATGAAAACTAAAACACATAAAAATTTGGAGGAGAAAGAAACATGGAAATATAAGTAGGAACAACCAGGATTTTGGAAAACTCTCCTCTCCACTATTCTCCATCATGAGTCCCTCTTATTTCCCTTTTTCCTCATTTATTCCTTATAAATTTCTCACATAACTTTATTTGATATGAGATTTCAAAACAAATACTAATTTCACAAGTAAATTATTATCATTTATTATTATTATTATTATTATTATTATTATTATTATTATTATTTCACCTAGATCTCTAACTTCTTTGGTATAAATAACTTCCATTGTGAAATCAACTCTTGCAGAGTACTGACCTGTAATTTGAATCATTAGTTAGTTTCCTAGGCCACCAAGAGGTTTACTGGTTAATTTAGGGTCACAAGCTAATATATGTTAGAGATAAGATATTCTTTCTGACTTCAAGGCTGATCTTTTATCCACTAAGAACCATTGACTTTCATGAAGGGAATGTTTGATTCTTTAAATGATCTTTAATTGTCATCATTTCCTTAAACCTAACTTCATCTCACAACCCATGTCCTTTTCATTATACTATTCTGTTTCTCAGGATTTATTTTCAAATTCCATTGAGGGCCAACTCCAGTTAGGTAGGTAGAAGTGGCCAGCTTCTTGCAGTTGTTCCCAGGACAACCTTACACTCATTTACATTTACCACTGTCTGTGACGTGCAGGGAACAGAGTACCCTGAATTCTTCCACACACTGATAATAGGACACAAAGGAAACTATGTACAAGGGAGTATACAACCCATCCTGTGTGAAACGGTAATACTAAAGTATGGACATGATAGCATTTAAGGTTTGCCTGACATCATCTGCCTGACATCATGGAAGTCAACAAAGCAGTAATGGAAAACATAATGACTGATAGTTACCTTCATTATCTGATTGCTCTATGAAAACCTTTCTCAGAGTATCAATAAATGGAGTTCTATCCTGAACTGCCCACCGGACCCGGTTTATCTCATGTGTCTGATCATACTTGATGATGGTATCAAGTGGACCCATGGCAAAATGGTGCCCAATGTGGGGTGAATAAAAACCTGAAAGGAACATCACAGCAAAAGTTACTTTACATTCACTGGAACTTCACAAGTCAGAAAAACATAGGGTAAGGTAACTTTTTCAGTTAACCTTTTTTTAGGGATTTTTGTTTCACCAAGCTGATATGGGTATTTTTCTAACTTTCTATCACCATGGGCCAAATGTATGATTTTGTAAAAGATCACTAAGAATTTTATTTGAGTACACTCTTCCTGTCATTTGCTTTCTCTGTCTGTTTTTGTGTATGTGTGTGTGTCTTTGTGTGAATGAGAGTGAGAGTGAGTAATCTGACATCCTATAAGGCTTAAAATGCAGCTGGACTGCTGGACTTTCCTTGGAATGTTATTATCTCTTTTGCTTCCCCCTCCCTCCTTGCCTGCCAGAACATAAGCAGCTGGGTTGGCAGGGAAGGAGGAAAAAGGGAAAAAGTGTTTTATTATAGGAAGGTAATGGCAAGTTGAAGAATGTGGGAGAAGTGTCAGGTCAGAATTAGAAAGAAACAAATTATATGTGGTTTTAAAGGGGTTTTAATAAATGTCCAACAGAAGGATGAGTAGACAGTAGGAAAAGCAAGAAAGTTTAAGCATGTAGCAAAAAGAGGAGCATGGGTAGGAAATTTTAGACAGGTATAAACAAATTGGAGGAACAGTGTGAATAGAGATTTCAAGAGTAAAAGTTTGGAAATTTGGGTGAGTTAAAAGCTCTCACTTTCAAAGAAATGTTTAAGGGATAAACATAGCAATGAAATCTACTGAAAATTAAAACAGCTGAAACCATTTTACAAATTTTTATTAAAGTCTCTCATCCCAGATCAGACTAACAAAGAGAGTGCTGAAGAATAATTTGGAAATACAATCAATGTCATAATGTCATTGTGTTGTTATGGTCTTTCTAAATTGTAATAAAATTCACTTAAAAATTGAGGGATCATTGCAAGCCAAAAATAGTGTTTGATAAGGAAATTTTTAATCTCAATTTTATGGAAACTAAAAGATAGAGAAAAAATTTGTGTAAAAGCAGTTGTCACTTACTCATTATAATGTTTATATATGCCATATAGGAAACCAGGTATTTACACCTTTACCTATAGTTAAAGAGGAAGTTACACCTAAAACAAATTAGCTATTAGAATTGTTGATTAATTACCTTATGTGAAAAGGAGGAGATTAGGAAAAAACTGTATTTCAAATTAATAATGCCCATTTAGACCATTTCTCCTGCATGTATGAGATTTAAGGAGGCAGGGGAATCACCACTAGCCCCTCCCTAAAGTCCTTCTTAGTTATTCATATTTTGTAAAACTGCCAAGATCCCTGGAAACTATCTCTATAAACAACGTCATTCAGCCTGGGAAAGGAACTTGTTATAGTTATGTAGTTCCTAAATAATGAGCTTAACTTTCTATGAAAGCTGCAAAATATTAAAAAGGATTTCTAACAATTGGTTTTTACACTTTGACAAGTTTAAATTTGAGAAAGAAAAATGCTAAATTAAATCCCATATGTATAAGGGACCTAGTAAATCTTTGTTGTTTATTATAGCTCAATGGGAATGAAATTAACATATAATTGGGTATGAGCTTTGAATTGGTGATAAATTTCTACTTAAAATAAAAAAAACATTGAAGACAACATGTAAGTCACATATTCTTATTTTTTTTTCTATAGCAAACTTTCTATAATAAGAATTATTAGTCAGTAAAATATATGAACTCTTTTGTGTTAGCTTGAAGGGAAATCTAATATTATTTTTCATCAAAAATTAGAACACGTACATAAATTTATATAAACTACTTAAGGCTTACCTTAAGAAGATTCTAAAACTAATGCCTTTTACACCAACTTCATTTTTATGAATCTCAATTTTAAAAGTTTTGTTTTAGTTTTAAGAAAAACAGAACTATCTTTTTAAAACTTTTCAATTAATTTTCTTC
>CM053583.1:17144657-17174969 GCA_028627135.1 Pseudochirops cupreus | reverse complement strand
TGGCCTAAGCAAAGGTTAAGTAGTGTCTGAATTTAGTATAGGTATAAGATTCAATTTCTGAAGTATCTCTTTGTTCCAAAATTAATATAATCAAAGGATAAACAAGCTTTGTGAAACGAGGATTTAGGTCTACTATTCAGTTGTGAGGTTCTAGTCAAGAACTTCTGTTGTCTATCAACTTCCTGGAAATGCAAGCTACTATGTTAACTCTAATAATGATAGAGTTATTAATACTCACTGTACTTCTGCTCAAACTGTATCCCTTAATATTATCTATCAACTTCATGGAAATGCAAGCTACTATGTTAATTCTAATAATGATAGAGTTATTAATACTCACTGTACTTCTGCTCAAACTGTACCCCTTAATATTATGTCAGAGAGCAAATATTCAGTGCACGTGTGCCTACATGTTGATACTGCTACACTTATACACACAAAAAAACACAGATCCTTTTAACCTTTTTTTCTAAGATTACAAACAATCATAAGATAGAAACTCTCATGAGATAGATTTCACAACCTATTTAACCCATATTACAGCTCATTCTTCACTTCCTGTACCTCTTTTCCAAAATACTGCATCTATTGATCAAAAGGTTCAAGTTTTTCCAAATATCTTCACAAATATTCATAGATCTACAGTATCTTACTCTTATTTTCATCAAAATGCATGTGCTCTATGTAAACAATTCCATATTATTAGGGAAAAAACTAGATAAATCTTTAAAAACTGCCCTCAATGTGTTATCTATATTACTTGTACAACTTCCCTTCACACGGGGGAAGCAATAAAAAATGTAATTAACCATTTTTTATAATCTTTTGTTTCAAGGGGCATTCCAAAACAATTGAAAACTTATAATGCCCTTGCCTACATTAGCAAATTATTTCAATCTTTGGGTAATCTTTTTCAAATAAAATTAATTACAGGCATCCCATATAGTCCCACTGGTCAAACTGTACTTGAAAGATGTAATAAAGATAGTAAAACCGATTTACAAAAATTGTAGTAAAGGGAAACTTGAACTGATAAGCCACAAAGGCACCTAGCTACTCCTTCATATACCCCAATATTTTTTTATACATTGCTAAAAATGAGTACTCACCAGCAGTAAAATGATGTGAAAAAGTGCATACTTCCCAAATGAAGGTTATCCAAACACAGAAATAGGAAGAGCCTGAACATTTACTAACTGGGGGTGAGGTTATGTTTGTATTTTTCCAGAAGCCACAGAATGACCAGTGTGGGTGCCCAAAAGAAATGCCAGGGTGTGTACTCCAAATTCATCCAGGAGATGAAAGTGCTCCAGCAACAGGAGAAGAAATCACAGAGATGAAACACAGGAATAAAGAAGAGGCCTCCAAATGCAGCCACTACACAAAACGCTGTGCCCACATGCAGACAGATTGAGCATTTATTATATCAAGCAAAAGAACTGAAACTTGTTACCCAGAGATTTGTGTTTCTTGCTATGATCACTCTGATTTCACTACAAACTGAACTGGTTACATCCTGATTTAAGTCCTGAGACACATACCCCTATCACATCAATTGTTTCATATGTAACCTATAACTACATGTATTTGACCCCCTCAAGCCTTCCCTACTTCTATAAATGTAAACCATTTACAGATGATATGTCAATACTACATTTTATTGGAATATTATATGCATTACTCATACTCTTTCTCAAGATATATCTAGTAGAGATTTTGTTGTAGTGACTGTTAAAACAACCTTCAATTGCTTTTTCCAATTAATTTAACTCATGCTTGGTATCAAACATCAGGGGAACTTACATTACTTATGATTTTTGACTTAAAAAGAAGAGGGGATAGTTTTCTCAGACTGCGTGTTACTAGACACATTGCCCGAATATTATTGATAATTTCAACTACTGTGTCTGCATTTCCTCTACAGAAAGAAATACAAACTGCACAATATGTTAATGAATTATCAGAAAATGTTTCTGTAGCATTTAAGACACAACAGAACATAGAGAAGGATCTTTTGTATATAATCAATGTATTAGAAAAATTAGTACTGTATTTAGATGATGAGTTAAAATCATTAAAAACTCAACTGTTACTTAGATGTAATTATAAATATACATATATTAATGTAACTCCTTTATTGTATATTAGCTCTGATTCTAATGTTTTCTGGGGACAAAATACACACCCAAATTCTTGGTGCTTGGGATGATTCAAATATTATGGAACAAAACTGAACATAGCAACAATGTGGGAATTGATTCCTCTGATTTAGCTAATAAGATTCTCCATATTTTTGATAAGGTCAATTGTTTCCATAGTATGATATCTGTGTTATTACACTTTGTACCTACGCTTATTATATGATTAATTCTTTGTGCTTCCTTCCTATGTATACTGTGTCTTGTACCCAGAAACCTCAGCATCCTTGTTGCCGAAATTCATGGTGTTCAGTTACTTGCAAAAAAAGGCGGGGGGGGATGTTGAGGGACAATTCCAGTTATGCAGGTAGAAGCAGCCAGCTTCTTCCAGCTGCTCCCAGGCCAATCTTATGCTCACTGCCCACTCTCTGTGATGTGTAGATAACAGAGCACCCTGAATTCTTACACTGATAGTAGAGACTCAAAGGGAATTAAATACAAGGGAGTGTACAGCCTGTCCCGTGTGAAATGGGAACACTAGATAAAATATAGACATGCTAGCTTTCAAGGTTTCCCTGATATCATGGAACTAAACAAAGCAGTAATGGAAACCATAGTGACTTCTAGTTGCCTTCTTTATCTCATTGCCCTATAATGTATTTATATGGTTATCCTGTCCCATAAATATTCTGTACTGACAATCGCTACAGCTTACTCCTGGAGTGTATTCTTCTGTCTGTTCTTCACCTACTCGGTCCTTGTATTATCTTTTTGTGGAATTGATATCATTAATTATTTTGTATGTGAGTATTCTGGCATATCTCTGCCTCCTGCTTTGATGGGAATGTTGGTCCACTGATACTTTTATAATTGGAAATTCAATGTGCTGAGCAAATTCGTGCTCATATTCACTTTTTTTTATTTTCATTTTTATAACTCTCATGAAGATACATTTAGTTACGGCAAGGCATACAGCTTTCTTCTCTTGAGCCTCTCACCTGACAGCTGATGGAATCTTCTATGGAGCAGTCCTCTTCCTTTACTGTATACCCCCTAGTAAAACCTCCTAGTTCATCAACAAAGGGAGCTCTGTTTTCTACACAGACATCATCCCCTTTCTGAATTCACTAATTTGCCATCTGAGTGATAGTGATGTTCAGGGAAATCTCAGGAAATTGTGGGACAAAAATGATTTCTCATTAAATTATTACTTTGATCACCACCACTGCCATCATCATAATCACTAACATCATTTCTCCTATCAACATAAAACTACAACAGTAGCAGCAACAGTAACAACTAAAGAACAGCCACATCTATTGCTTAAATATTCTGCTGGAATTAATGGATCCATTCTTCTAGATGAACAATGAATACATTCAGAAGTTCTCATAGGTAAACCTCTTGTGTGTTTAAACTTTTAGTAACATCTTATTTTTCACACTGTTGAAAATCCATGCTTAAGTGAAAAAAATGAATGTTAAAACTGAAAATAAAAGTAAATCCCCTTATGCTTTACTTTGTAGAATGGATAGACCTTCATTCCATCACCAAGAAGCTTATCTCCTTAAAATAACAGGCAAAATGCATTAATGTTATAAATTCACTATTCTTAAATATCTTAGTTTTACTCTCCAGAGCTTTGTAACCTATATCTAGTATCTGGGGGAATATCTTGGAGGGAGGAGAGGTTCTCATAGAAAAAAAATTACTGAGAATTAACCATTGATGATCAGGGAAGAAAAGAGTGATCACTAAACACTCAGACACAACATAAGGTTTAAGTAAATCAATGCAAATGTAAGCTATGCAATAGAAATGCATTATTCTCCACAATAATGGTTATTTCCATTATTTTCTGAAATATTCAACATCCTCACTCCTGCCCTTTAAATCTTCCATCTTTCCTTAGAAATCAGAAGGAATGATGAGGTTAGGGGGTCCTGTGCAAGAATGCCAAGGCAGTATTGTCTGGATTGAATTCATACACTCAAATCTTCTCTTAGTCAAGTGGTAAAAAGTTAATTGTAATGCTTTAGCAAAAGTGGAAAACAGGGAAATGAAGGGAAAGAAGCAGGAACTATCATGAGCTTTTCCACCAATCACCTCCAATACCTGTAAAATATGACTCTAAACAAAATTTAGAGCTACAGAACCCAGAAAGTAACAGAGAGAAAAAATTATTCTGCTTAAAATGGCACAGCAGGCCAACAGGAAGGGTCTATAACACTGAGTTGGGAGCCAAACATAGCCCCATGTGAGCCCAGACCTGGAGCCTCATCAGGGGCCCCAACTCATGGCATAGACTGGCCAGAGAAGACTTCAGCAGAGTGAATCACCAGCAGCTGTGGTGGTTTCTAGACTTCTCAACCCATCAACACCAAAGGAAAAATAAAAGATCAGTGAGGAACTCTGTTGGAACTGGGTGATGGGAAAGTGTGTTCTGACACCTGCTGCAAGGGTGATAGGGGGCCAAGGTAGAGCTGCTGCAGCTGCTGTCTCTTGACTGCCTCCAGAGCTCTTGCCTTGCAAGTTGTAGGGGAACCAAGCCCCCTTTCAGAGGGCAATCACTCTTGCTTTGGACTGCTTGGGTATGGATCGCTGTCTTGGGCAGTACTCTTGGGGTAAGATACCTCAGTGTGCCAGAGCTTGGGGTATCTGCAGAGAGGACACCCTCCTAAGACCTCTGAGAACATTTGAAAAACTGCAGCAATTTGGGACATAGCTCTCTCCACTCTGGAAGCAGAGTTGTACCATGGCAAATGGTTCAAAAGTCAAGTAATTAGAAGGCAAGATGTGCAAGTAGAGGAAGCACAAGCAGATCATAGAATCCTTTTGGGGGGAACAAAAGAGATTAAAGCATGGCATCAGAAGTCAACAAAGGCAAAACCCCAGCATCAAAAGCTTCCAAGAAAAAATATGAACTGGTTACAAGCCATGGAGGAGTTCAAGAAGGACTTTGAAAATGAAGGACTTTGAAAATCAAGAAAGATGAGTGGAGGAAAAATTGGGAAGAGAATTGAGAAGGATGAGAGAAAATCATGAAAAGGGAGTCAACATCCTGCTAAAGGAGATCCAAGAAATACTGAAGAAAATAACACCTTAACAAATAGACTAACTCAAATGGCAAAAGAGGCCCAAAAAGCCAATGAGGAGAAGAATGGCTTAAAAAGTCAAATTATCTTGATGGAAAAAGAATTTCAAAAATTCACTGAAGAGAATAATTCCTTCAAAATTAGATTAGAGCAAATGAAAGCTGATGACTTTATGAGAAATTAAGATACTATAAAACAAATCGAAACAAATGAAAAAATAGAACGCAATGGGAAATATACCATTGGAAAGAGCACTAAACTAGAAAATAGAACCAGCAGAGATAATTTAAAGATTACTTTACCTGAAAGCCATGATCAAAAAAAGAGCCTAGAAATCATTCTTCAAGAAATTCTCAAGGAAAATTGCCCAGATATTCTAGAACTAAATGGAAAAACAGAAATTTAAAGAATTCACTGATAACCTCTTGAAAACCATCCAAAAAAGATAACTCCAGAGTTCCTAGGTCAAGGAGAAAAATATTACAAGCTGTCAGGAAGAAACAATTTGAGTATTGTGAAAACACAATCAGGATAACACAATACCTAGCAACTTTTATATTGCTGGATTGAAGGGCTTGTAATATGATATTCCAGAGGTCAAAGGAGCTAGGATTAAAACCAAGATTCACCTACCCAGCAAAACTGAGTATAATGTTTTTGGGGAATATACGGTCATTCAATGAAATAGAGGACTTTAAAATATTCTTGATGAAAAAACCAGAGAGAAATAGAAAATATGACTTTCAAATACAAGAAGCAAGAGAAACATGAGAAGGTAAACAGGAAAAACAAATCATAAGGAACTTATTAAAGTTGAATTATTTACATTCCTACATGGAAAAATGGTAATTGAAACTCATGAGACTTTTCTCAGTATGAAGATAGTTGAAGGGAATAGACATACATGCATACATACATACATACAGGAATAATGTGTGAATGCATACACACATGTGTATGTATATTTATATATACATATATATGTATATATGTTTGTATAGAAGGGTGCATGTATGGGTGCATACATATACGAATGTGCGTATATGTGTGTACATGTATACATAGAAGGCACCATATCAGTTGAATAGGAAGGGATGATATCTAAAAAAATAAAATTAAGGAGTGAGAGGAATATAATGAGAAGAGAAAGGGAGGGATAGAATAGGGTAAATTATCTCATATAAAAGAGCTAAAAGAAAACTATCACAATGGAGGGGAAAAGCAGGAAGGTGAAAGGGAATGGGTCAGCTTACTCTCATTGATTTTGGCTTAAGGAGGGAATAACATGTATACTCAACTGGATATCTTACCCTCCAGGAAAGTAGGGGGGAAGGGGATAAGAGGGGGCTGATAGAAGAGAGAGCAGATTCAGGGTGGGGGTGGGGAAGGTAGTTAGAAGTACACACTTTTGAAAAGGGGCCAGGTCAAACTACAAAATAGAATAAGGGGGGGGGCAGCATAGGATGGAGGGAAATATAATTAGTCTTTCACAATATATCTGCTATGGAAATGTTTTGCATAACTACACATGTACAACCTATATTGAATTGCTTATCTTCTCAGTGGGGATGTGAGGAGGGAAGAAGGGAAAATATCTGGAGATCAAAGTTTTAAAAACAAATGTTAAAAAAATGCAACTGGGAAAGAAGTTATACAGGCACTGGGGGAGGATATAAGAAAGAGCAGATTGGGGGAAGGTGTATTCAGTAGGCTTGGTATTTCAGGGTGGTGGGTTGGGGACAGACGGGGAGAAAATTTGCAACTCAAAATCTTGTGGAAATAAATGTTGAAAACCAGAAAAAAAGAAAAAAATATATATAATAAAAAAAGATAGGCACCATCAACCAGGACTAGGGAAGCTGAGGAAAGCTTTTAGAGGAAATCAACCTGAAGACGTATCTTAAAAAAGGGTCAGGGGATGATTGCTTTAGTAGAAAAGATTTTGAAGCAGTTTCCAAACATGAAAACAAAGTAAGGAAAGGCTTTGAAATAATTTCAAGTAATGATAATAAAATAATCTGAGTTAAACAAAAAACAAAACAAAACAAAACAAAACAAACAAAAAAAACCCCAAACAAACAAAATGGGAAACAGGCCTTAGGGCACCTAGGAGAGAGTGAGCATGATTCTGGGCCTTACCTGGAAAAGGGGCATGAGAATAGAATGCCTGTGATACTAATTAGAGAAAATGGGAATCCAGGTGTCTTTGAGAGCTATGGATGGGAAAGTGTAGGAAGTAAACTAGACACTGAGTGAGTTGTCACAGGCATGGACCTTGGGGAACTGGTGGGAAATAAAAATCCATTAGCCAGTCCTGTCCTTTGTCTCTTCTGATAAGAGAATGTGTTCTGATAACAGAATATAACATAACAGAGAAAATTTTCTCACAGGACAGGAGCCTACTGAGAAATTAGGAGTCTTCCGAAGACTTGATCTTAGGGCTAGGGTCCAAGAACCCCACCAGAAGCACCACCTTCTAAACAAGGTACATTTTCTAATCCATACAGATACTTTGTGAGTATCGGTAAGCAAACATGTATGTGTGTGTATATGTATGAATATATATATATACACACATATACAAATACACATGTGCATCTATCCATGTCCATGGATATACAGATATGTCCAGAAATATTATTGTTGTTGTAGTTAATATTACATAGGAATTAATAGATGTTTCTAATAATGGATGCAAAGCATTAAACAAGAACAGGATATCTTCAATGTTATCATTTCATTCAGGCAAGGAAGATTTCCAAAGCAGGAATTCTCAAGGAAAATGCTTTTTGAGTTATAATCCGTTACTTTTCAAACACCGATTTAATACTTACACCACTAGTATGCCCTGAATGATCAAAGAAAGACAAAATGCTACTTTGATTTTAATACCATTTTAAATGGATTTTCATTTTGTTAATACAAATATTTGCATTCATTTAAAAATAATAATGTATATGTATGAAAGAATATGCTATCTCAAGTTTTATCTCTGCTTAATTGTTAGGGTAAGTTTAATTTGATATTTTTTGAAATATTTTACAGATCAAAATGGTAATGCGTAGTGTACAATTTGATTTTCCATATGCCCCCCCCCCCAAAAAAAAACCTAACAAAGAAATTAAAAAATCTCTTATTCTGTCCCAGGATCAACATTTCAGACCCTAAGAATATTTCCTCTCTCTCTGGTTTGTGGATGGAGGTGAATTGGAGGGTCAGTGAATCCCCTATGTTTCCAAATGATGTTCCTAGGGTTACACACTTAGGACATATCTGAGGCCAGAAGTGAACTCAAGTCTTTCTGATTCCACACCTCAGGTATATCCATTGAGATGCCAAGCTTCTGAATAAACAATGATGAATAATAGTAATGATAGCAGAATATCAATCATTAACTATGATACAGAACAAAATATACCTACCAATCTGATAATATTTTCCCTCCAGACAATGAGAGAATCCACAAGAAGGAGGAAAGGTGGGAAAGCAAATTAATTAAGAAAATGCTTATTAACTACCTAAACTCTTCAAGGATTTATCTCATGTAATCAGTGATATAAAAGTAAAATAATAGCAAGAAGAGTATGCGGAAGACACGCACACACACAGACACACACGTAAACACAACTAAATATGTTAAGGTGGTATTTTTTTCATTACTTTTTAGTATTGAAAGTATATGAAATGCTTCCAAGTTTGTGTAAGGTTTATAGAAGAAAGGACTTTCCACTTGTTTTCACACTGCAATTTGCACCTTGGATTCAGGTCTTGGGAACCATAGTTTAGTACTCCATAAATATGACTTTTTTTTTCTATCATACACCTTTATTTTGTAACAATTCCCATGAAAAATGGACAAATTTCAAATTTTCAGTAAATGCTTTCTTGTGGATTACTCCTTGGTGAGGGACTCAAGAAAGTGGGTACTAGCATTGTAATTGGCTGATATGAAAATTTCCGTAAGTTTACGGGCTGTTTTATTTAATTCAAAAATTAATTTTATTTTGGCATAGTTATAGGAAGTTTGGTAAGTTAATACCTTTTCATCATTTGATTTTATTCCCTTAAAATCAGTTATCACTTCTCTTGCTAAATAATGATTATGCAAAGAGGCTGGGATTAGCGTTGGTGTTTCATTATTCCTTCTTTCTGGAAATCTCCTACACATGTGTTCTTACGATTCTTTCTTTAGTGCCATTTTAGGTGTGTTGTGCTATAGACTGGATGCAGGGTTTATACACCATATTCTACCAATTCATCCTTTCAGAGTCCTTTCCCTGCTTTCTATTTTAGAAAATGTTTTGATGAGATCTTCTATTGCCTCTCTCACTTTCCAAGTAACTATCCATGTTATCAGAGCAGTTAAGCATGAATTTTGGGGATTCCCAAGGTTTGAATGAGATATATCTTATTTAAACATTAAGGGTGGTACCCTAACCAAATCAAGGGAGTATGGAATAGTTTATGCCAGATCTATGGATAAGGGAAAAAAATTTAGGACCAAACAAGATATAGAGAGTTTTACAGTATGCAAAAAAAAATCATTTTGATTATATAAAATTTTTAAAAAGTTTTTCAGAAAAAAAAGGAAACCAAAATTTAAAGGAAAGCACAAAACTGGGCAATGTTTTTGCAACAATTATCTCAGAAATGAATAATTGCTCAAAAATATATGGAATTGAATCAAATCAATAAGAATACTAACAATTTTCCAATTGATAAATTGTCAAAGGATATGAACAGAAGTTTTTGGTGAAGACATCAAAGATATCTATAGCTATATACAATGTTCTAAGTGGCTATTGATTAGAGAAATTCAAATTAAAACAGTTTTGGGATACCATCTAATACTAATCAAATTGATTAAAATGAAAAAAAGTGAAAATAACAAATGTTGAGGGAGAATGGGAAAACTATGATAACAATGCAATGTAATCCAACCACTATGGAGAGAAATTTTCTGTAATGCCCAAAGGGATATAAAACTGAGCAAAATCTTTGCCAGAAGAATACAAATGGTAGGTCTGTAGGCCAAAGAGATTAAAAAAAAAAAAGGAGGGGGAAATGCCCTAGTTGTACAAAAAAAAAAAATAGCAAGTCTTTTTGGTGGTAGCTATGAATTGGAAATTGAGGGGATGCCCATCAATTGGGTAATGACAAAACAAGCTGTAGTATGAGTGTGACAGAATATTAAAGTGCTTTAAGGAGTGACAAGTAGAATACCAGATTAACCAGGAACAATTTGCATGAACTGATGCAAAAAGATGTGAATAGTAGAAAGAGAACATTATACACTGTAATGGCAGCCCTGTATGATGAAGAAATGTGAATTACTTAGCTATTCTCAGCTATAAAATGATCAAACAATATCACAAAAGACACATGATGAGGTATGTCATCTGTCCCCAGATAAAGAATGGATAAAGTCTGAAATGTGGAAATAAAGACTGAAACATACTGTTTTCTCTCACTTTTTATCTTTTTTTTATTTCTTTCTTTCCTTCCTTGCTTCCTTCCTCATCCCCTCCCTCTTTTCTCTCTGTTTCTCTGTATTTGTCTCTGTCTCTGTCTTTCTCTGGTTCTCTGTCTCTTATTTGAGTCTTCTTATACACAATGAAAATTATGAGAATGTTTTACATAACAAGGGAGGGATGGGATGGGATGGAATGATAAAAATAGGGACTTAAAACTCAAAAAAATTCAAATTTTTTTTTATGTAATGAAGAAAAAATAAAATATTATTAAAAATAATTAAGTACTTATGGAACTGTTTACTATGGACATATTGTATATATGCATCATTGTTTCCTTATGATCTCCTTTTTTAAGATCTGAACTCCTCTGTGTTTACCCAATAGGAAATAACATGCATGGAATTTTGTAAGTGGTTATTAAATATGTGTTTCCTAGCTGGCTTACTGGAATTGTGTCCCATATAACAAACTTGCTTATTGTATTACTGGGGAGAGTGAAAGGGGGAGGAGATTTCTCAAATCATAAAAGTGATTTGGAAACAGGGTAATTATCAACCTTAAATATCTAGGAAATGAAGTAGGAAAGACATGGCATGTAGAAAAAAGGCCTAGCAGTTGGAATGACATAATGAACTCCAGAGAGATTTTGTCCTGTGACCTTAGGAGCAGCATCTCCAGAGTAGAGATTCTTGACTGTGGGTTGACTGAGCTCAGATCACCAAGCAGAGTCATTCCATGTAACACCTGGCTCTCCCATGTGCTATAGCACAGGAGAAATTCTGGATCTTGGAACCATATTTTTGCAATATCTTAACACACTTGTGCAAGGTTAGTCAAGAAGTATTTATTAGATGCTTTCAATTAGCATTTATTAATGTGATGCTGCCCCAGCCTTACCCTCAAGACCTCTGAGAAAAAATTATTCCATTACATGATAATTTGTATCCAATTATATATATTTTTTAATTTTATGGCAAATATTTGTTAATGTTCATTAAGGTGGGAAAAAATTCTCACTGCAAGACTAATTTCTAGAAAATCTCATTCTCTGAAAGTGACAAAGCAGAGGCATATATATTTTTTTAAATTACTTCTTCAGAGACAACACATGTAGGGACAGTAGAGAGTCTCTAGGGCCTGGGACCCAAAGGAGCTGGAGACAAATGAAAGATCTTCAGCCAAGTACTGTACTTGGTCTTCAGATAGAGTAAGAGGACATGTCTCTGACTCTGCATTTTGCTGTAAAATGGAGACAACCTCATCTTCCTTGTCTAGTTAGTGAAAGAGACCATGATGTTTTTGTAATAAGGTCCATCAGTGGATTAATTCTAAGTTCGATAATTAGGAAGGATTCAGGGATGGATCTAACCATGAAAATACTATGTCACAAGATATACATTCTATACCATAGATCAAGGCAACGAACCATTCAGGACCTCTATGTCCTGGTGAGTATATATGTCTTCTAATTTCCTCCTGTACACATTTCATCTTGGTCTATTAACTAGAAAGTTGAATTCTCTTTTCATAAGCTCCCTGAAAGATAAATGAGAAAGGAACTGCTCAAAGACTGGTAGGGCTTATCTCACATTGTCCTCAACATCATCGTTCTTTTTGGTCACCATTTTTGTTCATGGAATCTAATATCCATAAATATTAGGAAGATCTTCCCATAACGTCTTTTCAGTACATGTGGAAAGATGAGACTGGTACATACAAAGACCAATGCCAATATCGTGTAGCTACTGTTAATGTTTCACTGGCAGTTAATAACAAGGCTAGAGAAAGTGAGAATGAAGAGTTAGTGTATGTGTTTGTGAGTGTAGTAGTAGTAGTAGTAGTAGTACTTGTAGTAGTAGTAGTAGTAGTAGTAGTAGTAGTAGAATTCTCAGCAAAAAATGATCTTGAGAAAACTATGCATAAAAGGGCGGACATAATTTAGTAGGGATCAAAGTAGAAGGCATCACACTTTGGGGGAAATGCTATGTCCAAAGTCATGAAGGCAAAAAACGAATATATAATCTTCAGAGAATAATGAGCAGATGAGTTTGGCTACAAATGTGGCTTCACTTATGAAAATTGCTGGGAGGTAAGGTTGGAGATGAATCAGGTTATGTATTTGGCAAAAAATGAAAGAGAAAAAAAATACAGGAATTTGGAAAGATTGTAGAGAAGAATCATACTATGTTCTACATAATGCTAGGAGGAACAACCTGGATTCACGTTCTTCCTGTGAAATATACTTGCAGAGACCAAATGACCCAAAACAAGGTGATTTAACTGTCTCTTGCTAAGGAATTATTTCAATTTATAAATTGCAAAACATTCCTGAAGCAGTTTCAGTGGAGATGGTTCATATGTCTGAAGCTCCTTCTAACTATGGAAGCAAAGTTCCAGACAAAGCATGAAAATCCATTATTTAATTTAAAAAAAAAATAGTAATCATACTCTTTGACCATTAGTTATCAGAATTGACATCATATTCTAAAAGTGACCATTGTTTTAGAGCTTTGTTCTCAAAAATGTTTAGAGCAATACAAAATTATACAACCTAAGAAATACAAGCCTGAAATCAACTTAATTTTTTAATAATGAAGTAATTGTTTGATTGCTTCAGATACATTACTACAGTTAAAGACTCCAGTCCCACCAGCAGATGCCACAAATCCAGAAACTAGATGTGGATGGGAAGGGGAGAATTATGACTATCTACAACACAGTAGTATAAATCCAGTATCAATAAGAAAGAAATTAAAAAGAATGAAATTTAGGCTTGATATGAGGCAGATGTTCTGAATAATGAAAACGTCTTAAAAAATGGAATAAACTGACTCCGTTGGTGTGGTGACCTGAAGGTTTTAAGGACATTTCTCTTTCTCCTTCTTAATATTTATTTTTACCAAGTGTGATTATCTTCTTTCAACAAGTAGAGACACCAAAGCTGAAACAAACACATGCGTTGACATCAGGGGTTCCATATTCAAGACACAGAAATAGAAATCTGCCCACAGAGATCATTCTTAGAACTCCAAAGATTAAGAGCCTAATGGCGTCTCACAAAATGAGTCTTACATCTTTAAGGGGAGACTTTAGACCATGGACAGAGAATGGACAAGGAATAGTTTGAAAATTGGGAAGTTTGCCTTATTTGAGGAGAAGTTAGTATTTTTAAAATTAGAATAGCAGAAAGAGGGTCACAGAGGCAAGAAATATGGTGAGAGGATAGGTATGGTGTCACAAATATACATTTTATTGACAGTATAAAGAAGATACACTTTGGGTTGAACCTTGTGCTAGGTGTTAGAAATTGGATAGAAAATCAGTGTGCATGACAGCACGTTTATGGAAGGACTTGTATGACAGGCTAAGGACTCAAACAGTCTATTTAGCTTAGACCACAATTTGCTACATAAGTATTTCCATTTGGCAGTTTCTTTTGAAGTTAAGATGCAGCATAGTTGAAAGATGGACCCAGAGGAACCATGTCAGAATCACATCTCTGCTATTTCATACTAGCTGATCTTGGACAACTCATTTAACCTCTCCTTTTCTATAAAAGGAGAGACTACACTATATAGCTGATTAGTCTTTAAGCCCTAAATCTATGAAAATAAATGCTAAATCTCCAGTGCATGCAAGGACAACTGAGGCTACAAATCCATTGAAAACACTGGAAATACAGAAAAGAGATGGGTGAGATTGATAAAGTAGTTGAAAACCTAGACTGAGAATTAGATAGATACATACATACATAGATACATAGGTAGATAGATGGATAGAAATATTTCTTTTTTACCTCAAATTGGGATTCCTAATTTTTTTTTGTTACTTCTTATCTATCCTACAAATGAGTGTGTGTATTTATATATTAGTGTGTGTATATATGTATATATACACATACACACACATATATGTATACATACATATATATGTATATATGTAAATATACACACATATGTATGTATATATGTGTATATATGTACATGTGACATATATACATACACAAATCCACATGCACACATACACATATAGTCATAATGTTAATCCAGGAAGAACAATTTAGTAGAGGGGAAAGAATGAGAAGGGATATTCTTGTTCTAGGTCTTCCTCTGAAGAACCTACTAGGGAATATTTAAATTAAATGACTTGGGACAAGTCATTTAACAACCTCCTGTGTCAGGCAATAAGATTGGGGAAAAAGAAAACACCTGAACAAGGGTGTGTTTCACCACCACAACTTGGTGGTGAAGTGAATAGAGCACTGTTGTGGAGTCAGTGAGCTCAAATCTGCCCTCAGTTATTCTCTTTGTGATTGTGGGCAAGTCACTTCACCATATTTGCTTCAGGTCTTCCTCTATAAAAGGAACTGAAGTAGGAAACACTAAAACCTTGCAGTATCTTTGCCAAATAAGCCCAAATGACTCAGGGAGAGTCACTCCTGAAAGCCTCAGACAACTTGCTAAGTGTATGTTACAAACAACTATCACACTGCCTTGAGCAATCTTTCTTCAAATAACAATGAAAAGACTGATCATATATATGAGAATCTGGGGAAGCCATTTCAAGGAAAACAGGGACATAAAGGGTGTGATACATAGGAGTGACATTTATTGTCCTTTGTAGAAGTTTAGGAGATCACGCATATATTTGAAAAAAAAATGTGTAAATCGTTCAATAGAATTTATGAAATGGGAAATATTGGCCACAACTTTATAGTAGAGAAAGATAATTAAGGGAAAAAATGTCCTCAGGGAAGCCACACATCTGGATTTACCAGACGAATATTCACTTCACTGGCAGTTAATTCTCTCACACTCTCTTACAATGTCCATTGTTTACGAACATCTTTGGAACTAGAGAATGTTCTTCACATAGATTTTGATTTATAAAAGAAAGAAAGAAATATATATGGAAAAGATAACTATTATGTCTTCCTCCCTGACCCATTTGCTAATGCACAGACCTCACTCATGTCTGACTTAACTTCCAATGAACTAGGCCTCCACCACCTTTGACTTCTCTCTCTCTCCTCTGCCTCTGTCTCTTTGTTAATTCATTTGTTTGTTTAGAGTTTTTCTTTTATCTTTTTTCAATTGTTTATTCATTGAAAGATAATTACTCCATTGGGCTGTTGTTGTTTTTTTCGGGGGAGGGGAAGGCAGGGAAATTGGGGGTAAGTGACTTACCCAAGGTCACACAGCTAGTAAGTTTGTCATGTGTCTGAGGTTGAATTTGAAATCAGGTCCTCTTGCCTCGAGGGCTGGTGCTTTATTTGCTTTGTCATTTAGCTGCCACTTAACATTGTGTTGTTCTTCAAAGAAATGCACCAGTTACTCCATGGAAGGAAAGATAATGCATCAGACCCCTAAAACACCCAATTTCAGACTTTTTCTATGGTCACTTTCTTTCTATTATATTCAGAAAATATAGAGAAACATTTTCCCAGGTTTACATCTCATATTCAACTAAGAGAGGGTTTCCCTGTTTATCTGGGTGCTTATTCCAGGTAAGTTACAAAGGGTGGGAAGAACCATAAGATTTTAGGACATACATTTAGAAATGATTTTAAAACATAGAATATATAATATTAGACCTGGAAAAAGAATTCAAATGTTTTCTCATCCAACCTCATACTTCATAGCACAGTAGATAGAGATCTCAACCTGGCATCAGGCAGACCTGAATTCAAATCACACCTCAGTGCATGTACTAGCTGTGTTCCTCTGGGTAATTCATTTAACTTCTGTAACCATCAGTTTCTCAGCCTGTAAAGATGGTATTAATAATTGCATCTACTTCTCCAGGTTATTTTGAGGATCATTTTGATAATAATTGTAAAGGACTTATCGTAATACCTGGCATAAGGAATGCATTATGTAAACATCAGTTATTATTATTGCTGTGTTTGTTATACATATCAGAGGAAATAAGTGGAGTGACTGAAGATTACAAAGTCATTAAGGTCTCCAGTTGTTATGAAAGGCATTTAAACAAATAATAACAAACATTAACTTAGCACTGATGTGTGCCCTGTGTTGTCTTAAGCTCTTTGAAGATCTTATCCCATCTGGTCTCTCCAACGGTCCTAGGAGGTGAGTGCTCTTATTTCCCCCATTTTAAAAGTGAGGAAACTGAGGCAATGAGAGGTAAAATAATTTCCTGAAGGTCACATTGTAAGTTTCGAGCCTGTATTTGAAGTTAGGTCTTCCTGACTCCACACTTTGTAACCTCTCACTTACCTATCCCTATAGCATACTAATGCTAGATGTGAATTTTTATGTTGATGTACAAATAACTTCACATCTTTTGTTATTCCAGGACAACTAATGAAATAGGTTCTTTGTAAAAACCTTCACTGGATTCTTGGTACAGAAATTGTCCTTATAAGAAAAGAGAAGAAAAACAGTTTAGGGGTTACATGTATTTTCAAATTTTAAAAGCTTGTTATGTGTAAGAGAGCTGAGACTTCTTTTGCTGGGGTTCAGGGAACTGACCTAGATTCAAAGGGTAGTTCAGTGACTATTGCATCAAAAACAGATCCCACTTAGGCACATTCAAGTGACATATTCAAGATAATGCAGTGAATGCCAAAAGTGAAGGATAGATGATTAGACTTTGAACTTCCATTTTGATGAGTAAAGGAATGAAATAGGCTGGCTACTGAGTAATTGGGTTCTCCTTCATTTAAAGGTGCTGGATGAGCTCTATTTTCTCTACCGGACATCTGAAGTACAAATTGTATTAAGTTCTGTAAATTTATAGCCATCCATATACTTAGATCAATCTCTATTTCACTTTTATCTTGGTTTTGTTCATACTCCATGGTTCTCTCTCAACCCAAATAAATTGGGCATTAGAAGTGCTAAATTTGAAAATAATGCTATTATTATCTCTGTAATAATTATAACAATAATAATTTTCTAATTCATACTCCAGCCTTCAATTATATTTGTGTTTTACTTCTCACAATCCATTTCTAACTCTCTCCAACAGGTATCATGATGAGTCCTGAAAAGAATCAGAGTAGTGTGGCTGTGTTCATCCTCTTAGGATTCTCTGAATATCCAGAGCTCCAGGTGCCCCTTTTTCTGCTATTCCTCATCATCTATGCAGTCACTGTGGTAGGGAATGTGGGCATGATTGTGGTCATCAGGATCAATCCCAAACTCCACACTCCCATGTACTTTTTCCTCAGTCACTTATCCTTTGTGGATTTCTGTTACTCCACTATAGTTACACCCAAACTACTAGAAAACTTAGTTGTAGAAGACAGAAGCATCTCCATCAAAGCCTGTATCTCACAGTATTCCATTGGTGTCATCTGTGTTGTGAGAGAAGTGGTTATGTTGTCAGTGATGGCGTATGATCGCTTTGTTGCTATATGTTATCCTTTGCTCTATACACTTTCAATGTCCCCAAAATGCTGTGCCCTGCTAGTGACTGTGGCATATTCTTGTGGCATAACTGGTTCTATTGTACTGACGTACTCAATTCTTCTACCATCATTTTGTGAGATCAAAATAATTAATAACTTTGTATGTGAATATTCTGGCTTCCTATTTGCTTCCTGCTCTGATATACACTTCAGTGAGTTAATATTTTCTATCCTTGTAAATTTAAATGCATTTTCTACCCTCATCATTATCCTTACATCCTATCTTTTTATTTGTGTCACAATCCTCAAAATGCATTCAGGCAGTGGCAGATATAAAGCTTTCTCCACTTGTGCCTCCCACATGACAGCTGTCACCATCTTCTATGGGACCATCTTCTTCCTCTATTTTATTCCCAGTTCCAAAAACTCATGGCTTGTAGTGAAAGTGGGATCTGTTCTATATGCTGTAGTGATTCCAATGCTAAATCCCTTTATATGCAGTCTTAGGAACAATGATGTGAAGGAAACCTTAAGGAAATTAAAGGATCTCAAAATAATTTCTCAATGAGATCATTTGTAGATTCTATGACTACTCTCTAAACTGTTCTGATGTGATTTCAGATGGTTTTCTCATCTTTGATGGTGTCATTTTTAGTTTCTACAAGCATCTGAATAATAGCAGGAAAAGTCTTAGGTAAATGAAGAAAAATCATTTGAACTGAGAAAAATTACTCCCAAAAAGTCATTACAATGTACTCTAAGCTATGATGTAGTGTCAACCTCAGAATCTTTCCTGAAAACTCTCTGACAATTTATTGTAAAAATAAATCATTTGATGCTGCAGGATTGAATGTTTATTTCTTCACTTTTCCACTATTACAAAGAGAAGAAAGGAACAGAAATCTAAGGCATGAGCTAGAAAAGTGAACAGGTGATTCTTTAAGATGTTGCAGAAACAAAAACCATGAGGAGTGACCATAGTCTGTGTTGGAAGAGAATAATTGTGACTAACTCCTGAAGCAATTCAGTGGACTGATGGAATCCATATAAAGGAAAATTTAGTCCTACAAAATGTTTAATATAGTTCTTGTAATATAATAAAGTCTTAATAAGTGTTAGTTAGCTGATCAATTTGTAGTGTGGAGTCAGAAATTCTTGACTCCCCTTGCTTTCAACTTGAGCAACTCTATGGTAGATATTGGCTTCCAAATATTTTTTTAAATTTTATTTTATTTTTAATAAATGAGACAAAACAATCATGTCATTGGCATAGAAAAATATGAGTGGATTCAAAATATGTAACAATATTATTTTTTATTTCAAGAAAGCCTATATGATAAAAACAATAATCATCATGTTGATAATTATCCATCTTTTCTTTGATTACTAGTGAGATTTATTTTTTCTCTGTAGTGCAATTTTTTACTTAATTCTTTTTTCCCTTCCCCCCGCCCCCAATACCACCCAGGAAGCCACAATTAAGTTTAGATATATTTCTCTGCATCTATAAATATATGCATGCACATATGGATACATATATAGACATATACTTTCCCATACATATTCTACTCCCTTTACTTCCCTCCTATTGCTTGCTTACATTCCTCCAAGGGTCTTCCCACTCCCATAAATCTAAAAACCTTTTATATCCACATTTTACCTGTTTCCTCAATCTCCCCTCTAAGATTCCACCCTTGAACTCTCCCCCCTCTCTATGCCCCTATTGCTTTGTTTTTTTGAAAATAGAAGACTTGTATAAGCTTCTAAATATGTATATATTGCTCCTTCTTAAACCTATTCCTATCAAAATTCTGTCACCAGAACTACTAGCCTGTCCCCCATCAAATTCCTCTGTATCAATTCTTCCTCTTGTACCTTATTTGCATAAAATAATTACTCTTTTAGCTATTCCTAAATGATTTTATTTTTTGAATTCATATCTTATTCAGGTTTACCCACAATCTTTCTTATGAGCTACCCAATTGTTAATAAGAATCTAAGACATACATTTTAAATATATAAAAAATAAAGAGCCTGTCCTTATGAATCCTTGACAAGAAGTCTTTCTTATGTTCCTCATATTTCTCTTGGTTCTTGTATGCCAAGTGATAGTAAAATTTCATGAATTCAGAAGCACTCAAAAGTTAGACTCAAGTATTATTTCTCTGATTATGTACAAAGTCAACAATCCCCTTCAAGTAACTTACCATGTACTGGGTGAGAAAAAGGGAAATATTTCTAAGAATGATATTTAAGGGAAAAAATATAAGATGAAGAAAAAGGTAATTCAATTGGAAAGACAAGAAGCTTAAAGATTGGTAAGAGTGGAAACTAAAAAATGTGTGGTAAATAGCAAAAACCAAACCAAAACAAAACAAAAGAAAAACAAACAAACAAGGGATTCTGATAGACCTAAAGAGAGAATACAAGTCAGTTGAGGTGGGTGTGGAGCACATACACAAATGTATACAATTAGATGAAGACATAGGTGTGAAAAATGGTGGTAAAGTCATTGTAGTTGAACAACAAAGGTCAAGAAGAGAAATAATGAATATTAAAGCTGGAAAAGTTGATGAGAGTTGAACCTGTGGAAAACCTTAAAGGCCAAACATATGAGTTTGTATTTGATGCTGGAGAGAAAAAAGGAAATTATTAAAGTTTGTGGAGAATGACACAGTCTGATCCATTCATTAAGGCAATTAATGTGGCAGGTATAAGGGAAGGATTAACCCCCATGAAAGAAGGAAGGGCTAATGGACAGATATTTTAAAGATATCAATTTAGTTGATGGAAATTTCAATTTCAATACTTTTATAACTATTAAATTTCAATTCAGTCCCTTGAAATGAATTGTCTTGAAGCAAAGAGTGTAACCAATCATAAGGTTACTTTTAAGGAGTTCTGAGTCATGTGTTGCCATAGATATTTTTTTTTCCCTACCTTTGATAGGCTATGTTTGTATAACTTTGAAATTCTCTTAAAGGAACCATGGTAAGTGCAAACTGAAATCAGAGTTCTACCAACATGTTAATCCTCTTAGGACTCTCTGATTACCCAGATCTCCAAGCTCCCCTCTACCTGGTGTTCCTAGCCATCTATGTGGTGAGTATGGTGGAAAATGTGGGCATGATTGAGATCATCAGATGCAAGCCCAAACTCTAATACCCTAGGTACTTTTTTCTCAGTCACTTGTCCTTTGTTAGTCCACTATAATTATACCCAAACTCTTAGAAATCTTAGTTGTTGAACACAGAACTATCTTATTCACAGGCTAGATCATGCAATTTTCCTTTTCTGTCACCTGTGTGGTAAAAGAGATGTTCATGTTGGCAGTGATGGCTTATGATTGATTTCGTAGACATTTGCAATCCCTTACTATATTCAGTAACCATGTCACAGAAACTTTGTTCCCTTCTGGTTACCATGTCATATTCATGTGGCCTAATTTCTTATATGGTCTTCACCTACCCTCTCCTTATTGTAAAGCCAAGCACCACCAGTTATCCACAGGACTGCTGTTGTGAATAGATTTCTAGGTTCTGATTATATAGATTAGAGATGTATAATTCAATGCAAAATTTATTTTTGACGTGTTATTGCAGTAAGATTTTTTATTACTTTAATTAAGGGATATATACACACACACACACACACACACACACACACACACACGTGTGTGTGTGTGTATGTATATATATATATATATGTATTATAAAGTGAGATTATGAAATATCAAAAATATATGTGGATTCTAAAAAAACAAATTTTATTGTAATAAAATTTCCATAATATTTTTGGTAAACATTTTAACACAAAATCTATCAGCATATGTACATTAATGGAATAGAAAGATTTTCCCTGTCCATTAATAGATCTGTGGGACCTGCTTTAGGTCACATGCAGCCGGATTCACATGAAGCCTAGATTACATGGAGTTAAGAGTTGGAGGAGCTACTTCAATGGAATTTCAACTGAAATAGAGTGTTGGCAAGAGAGAGAGTGTGGAGTGTGAGAGGTAAAGGAATGAGTGAGAGTGACACAGTGCTTAGAGGGAGGAGCAGCTTGAGTGGGCAGAAGGAGGAACTAGTCTGTAATGCCATGCAGCAGCAGCTTTCCAGAAGAATACGACTGTGAACAGCTTTTGAGGTTCTGATTATACAGTATAGTGAGCACTCTATTTATTCCATAACAGATCAAAGTAAAACATTCTCAGAAAATCACAATATACTGTTCAAACAGCTTATCATTAAAATGGCTACATAATTTTCAACAAAGTGGTCACAACATTTAGAACAAAGAACAAAAGAACAAGCATCTAGTATCCTTAAGGAAGTTTGCCTCCTTACTCAGCCATTCAGTCATCTCAAAATACTATAGTCTGTCTTCCACTCATGGGGCAACTATGTTAACTTAATGAGTCACTTGTCTAACAATAAGTTAATAAGTATTGTTAATCATTAAATACAATCATTAGGAAATACTTTATAAACCCTCCACTAGTTAACTCAATCAGTCGCTTATTTAGATTCATATTTACTAAGTATCAGTAATCTTTATAGTCTTTAGTAATCTAAAGTACAATCTTTAGAAAATGCACAAACACACCACCCCTAGTTCTCTAGTAAACTTGAATTTCATTACAGCATTCAATACCCAAGAAGAGAACTTTTCTTCGTCTTGACCTGAGGCAAGATCTCAACAATATATTTTCCTGGAGAGAAAAAGTTTAACAAAGCCACAATATTCACTGCCAGTTTCCTCATCAATTCACTCTCTGCCTGAAGAACAGACTCAGGACCCATGAAAACATCAGCAAGACCCTCTTCCAGGATTTCCATTTACATACAACAATAAAATCCCTCTTCAGGGGTTCTGAGCCAATGACAATGTTCCAGGTCCTTTGCAACAACACTACTGTCTTCACCAGCAGATGAATCTGGCAAAACACTAAAACAGAGAAGCAGAATAGTGGCAGCACAGCCATGCTTCTTTAGCTGGCTCAAGGACCAGAAGAAATCTCAGCTGGCTCTGGGAATCAGAATAACACCTCTCTGGTTTCCGAAAACAAAATCATTTTCTCCAGTCTAGGTAAGGCTTTCCTCCTCAGCCATCCAGGCAATAGCAACCTTAGCCTTAGCAGCAACATAATGTGGCAGCAGACTTAGCCCTCCAGGGCACAGCTACCTCAGCCTTCCAGGCAGCCTTCTTCTTCTTTTTTTCAAAATAAATTAATTAATTTATTTTCTTGTTTACATCACTCATTTCCATGAGATTTTGACTTACATATTTTCTCCCCATCTTTCCCCTACCCACCACCTCAAAACAGCCATCCAATTGCATAACACCTCTCCCAACCTGCTCTCTCTTATGTCCTTCCCCATTGCCCCTCTGACTTTCTGGTAGGGTAGGATGGGTCTCCCTACCCCTGTGCCTGTATATCTTAATTCCCAATTGCATGTAGGTAATAATAATAATAATAATAATAATAATAATAATAATAATAATAAATGTACATATATATTTTAACATTTGATTATAGAACTTTAAATTCTAGATTCTTTTCCTTCCTCCCTTGTAACCCCTGCCACTGGAAGGACAAGCTATTCAATAGAGGCTGTACATGTTTAATTATGCAGAACATCTACATGGTGGACATATTGTGAGAGACTGCTTATGTGTCCCTCCTTGCTATTCCTCCCCCCCCCCTTTGTTCTATTCTCTACATTGTTGCTGTCCCTTTACAGAAGTGTGTACTTCCAGCAACCCTCCTCCCCCATACTTCCCTTCCCTCCCATCATCCCACCTCACATTCTCATCCCCCCTACTCTCCTATGTGGCAAGATAAACAGTTTAGTGTTTATGTCATTCCCTCCCTAACCCAAATTCAATGAGAGTAAGGTTGACGCTTTCCCTTTTGCCTTCCTGATCTTCCCTTCCATTGTAACCATTTTCCCTTGCCTCTTCTATATGAGATGATTTACCCCATTCTGTCTCTTCCTGTCTCCTTTCATTCTATTCCTCTCCCACCTCACAATTTCACCTATTAAAGAATCATCCCTTCCTATTCAATTGACTCTGTGCCCTCTATGTACATATATATACACATACTCAGATATGTATTCATATGTACATATATACCCTCGAATATAGACATATGTACATGTATACGTACATATACATTTGTAATACTTTCACCTATGCTCATACTGAGAAAAGTTTCCTAAATTACAATTACCATTTTTCCATGTTGGCATGTAAATAGTTCAACTTTGAGAAGTTCTTTATGATTTCTTTTCCATGTTTACCTTCTCATGCTTCTTGAATTTGAGTGTCAAATTTTCTTTTCAGTTCTGGTTTTTTCAGCAAGTATGTTTGAATGTCCTCTATCTCACTGAATGACCATATTTTTCCCTGGAACATTATACTCAGTTTTGCTGGGTAGCCGATTCTTGGTTTTAATCCTAGCTCCCTTGATCCCCAGAATATCATATTCCAGGCCCTTCTATCCCTTTATGTAGAAGCTGCTAGATCCTGAGTTATACTAATTATATCTCCACCATTTGTATCGTTTCTTCTTGACAGTTTGTAATATTTGTTTCCTCATCTGAGGACACCAGGACCTGGCTATAACATTCCTAGGAGGTTTCTTTTTTGGGATCTTTTTCAAGAGGTGATCGGTGAATTCTTTCAACCTCTATTTTGCCCTCTGGTTCTAAAATATCAGGGCCATTTTCCTTGAGAATTTCTTGAAAGACACTTTCTAAGTTCTTTTTTTAATCATGGCTTTCAGGTAGTCTAAGAATTTTTAAATTGTCTCTCTTGGATCTATTTTCCAGGTCAGTGGTCTTTTCAAGGAGATTTTTCACATTGCCTTCTATTTTTTTCATTTGTTTGGATCTGTTTAATAGTATCTTGATTTCTCATAAAGTCATATGCTTCCATTTGCTCCACTCTAATTCTGAAGAAATTATTCTCTTCAGAAAGCTTTTGAGATTCTTTTTACAACTGGCAAATTCAACTTTTTAAGGTGTTCTTCTCCTTATTGGCTTTTTGGGCCTATTTTGCCATTTGAGTTAATCTATTTTTTACAGTGTTATTTTCTTCAGTCAGGTTTTTCACTCTCTTTTCATGATTTACTTGCACCATTCTCATTTCTCTTCCCAATTTTTCTTCCACTTCTCTTATTTGGTTTTCAAAATCTTTCTTAAGCTCATCTATGGCTTGTAGGAAGTGTTCATGTTTCTTGGAAGCTTTTGGTATGGGAGTTCTGACTGTATTGTCTTCCTCCCATTCCATGCTTTGATTGTTTTTGTCCCCCAAGAAGGCATCTACACTTTGATTGCTGTTCTTACTTTGCTTCCTTTTCCTGCTCATGTTGTTTCCATGCAATTTCTTTACTTTTTAGCTCTTTTAAACTTTGCTTCCAGAGGGGAAAGCTCTGTCCCAAATCGCCAGTCTTTTCACAGCTGCTGGAGCCATTAGGAGGCTGTTGCAGCCCCCGCCAACTGTGGCTCACTGAAAACCCCCCAGGACCACCATCCAAGACCACAATCTGGATCCAGGCTGCTCAACGCAAGAGCACTTAGCCTCTGAGTGATCACTTGGCTCCCCTGCAATATGCAGGCTGGAAGCTCTGGAGCAGCCACATGGAGATGGCTGCCAGGCTAATGCTTCTGCTGCTTCCTTGTTCTGGAGACTGTTTGGTCGGACTGCTTTTCTCCCCGAAATTTAGCTGGGTTCCACTGACCTTTCACTTTGTCCTTGTTTCTTATGGGTTGATAGTATTGGAAACTGCCACTCTCCTGAAGGCTCCTGCTGGTGATCCACTCTCCTGAAGGCTCCAGGTGTGGCTAGTCCTGGCCACCCCAGGGCCAAGCCAAGGTTTAAGGCTGGGATAGTTTAGGCTCTCAGTGTGCTGTGATGAGCCCTTCCTGCCAAGCCACTTTCAGCAGGAGATGTGTTTTTCTGTGTTTTTGTGACTTCTGAAGCCCTAAAATTTGTTTAGAGTCATATTTTATGACAATTTGAGGTGCCTATGTGGGAGGTGCAGTGTTTTCCTGCTTCTATGTTGCCATCTTGGCTCTGCCCTCTTCCCAGGCAGCCTTCTTGTCAGCAACTTCATCCCTCACCAGATTCTGATCTCAAGAAAATCCTCTCTCAGTTCTCAGTCCAGCAGTAGCAGCCTAGCTTCCAGATGTTGCTGAGAGAAACTCTCTCTCTCTCTCTCTCTCTCTCTCTCTCTCTCTCTCTCTCTCTCTCTCTCTTCCCAGCAGAACAGATTCTGCCACCAGGTTCTTGTCAGGAGAAATTCTGACTGTCTCTCTCTGGGGCTTTTCTTATATATACACACAAAACATTGGCTTTGTTTTTCAACCAACCATTTCCTGTTATGTCAGCAACAGGAAACAGAGTTCACACCTGTTTCTTTCACAGAGGTTTGATTAGTTACTAATTAGTTATTTGACATAACCAAATGGGGTCTTCTAATTTAAATTAATCATCATTACATAGTCTAAGAAAACTTTTTTTTTTTGTAGGGAGATCTAACTAATAGGAATCCCTAAAATGTCTGCACTCCCTGGAATGATTAAGATGAATATCTTATTAAATACAAACTTCTTATATTCTAATCAAAATAAATACTTTTGTTTTGCATTTAATGTAGAAAGTTTATTATATATATATATATATTTATATATTTATACATACAGTGGAAATACAATGGCTATGGGTAGAGCACTGGCATTTGTGCATATAACAAAATTTATCAGAGTAATATCTGGTCCTCAAAAATTAAGTGCCCTATATAATTCTTGAAATAAGAAAAAATAATAATGGCCTGTATTTCTGTTTAAATTCTATAATAATTAAGAATACAACCCCCCCCCCAAAAAAAATCAGAGTTACCAGATCACACAATTTTCAAAGATAATTAAAAATTAAGTTGATAGAAGCAAAGGCTGAGCATTTCCCACAATACTTTATCCTGTTTAAGTTGTGTGATGATCTTGAAAATAATATGCAATTTCAATACGTTTTTTAATGCTCATTCTATGACCAATGCTAAACATTAATGAATAAGTAAAATAAGATTAAATTTTTAAACAGAATAAGTAATTTTTAAATGTGAGGTATTTAATTATGTTCAAGCTAACAAACAATAAAATGAAAATTTTATGCTTTTAAAATTAATTTGTATCCCTTTTTCAAAAGTACTTATATTTGTGTTAGGGAAAAATTATGAAGAGGGGAGCTGAGATGGTAGAGTTAAAGCAGAAAATTGCTTCAGTTCCCATCCAACCACCACCAATACCTGCAAAAAAAATTTACTCTAAACAAAATTTTAGAGCTATAAAAGACACAAAGTGACAAAGAGAAACAAATCTCCTGCTGATGGCAGCCTAGCAGGCCAACAAGAATGGTCCATAATACCAAGCACAGAACCAAGAACAGTCCTGCATGAGCTGGCCCAGACTGGAAGCCCAGATAGCCTAGATCATTCAAGAGAGTGAATCACTGCCAGTTGTGTCCAGTTTCAGTCTTCTCAACTCATAAACATCAAAGAGAAAGTAAAAGGTCAGTGGAGACTCTGATGAAACTGGATGAGAGAATGTAGCAATGGGGGGCAGCTGTAGCTGCTGCCATGTGGCTGGCTTCAGAGCTCCTGGCCAGTAGAATCATAGGGGGACCAAGTGACCATTCAGAGGGTAATAGCACTTGTTTTGACCTGCTTGGATCTGGGTCACTGGTCTTGGGTTGTGGTCCTGGGGTGAGGAATGCTAGTGTGCCAGAGCTTGTGGTGACTGTAGAGAGGGTACCTCCTCATTGCTCTGACAATAGCTGAAAAACACCAGAAATTTAGGACAGAGTTGTCTTTACACTGAAAGCAGAGTTCTACCATGGCAAAGAGCTCATAAGGCAAGTAATTGACCGGAAAGATGAGGAAACAGAATCAGCCTATAGAATCTTTTTGGGGGGACAAAAAGGATGAAAACATTGAACCAGAAGAAGACAACAAAGACAAAACTCCTCCAAAAAAATATGAACTATTTACATGCCATGGAGGAGTTCAAGAAGGATTTTGAAAATCAAGTAAGAGAAGTAGAGGAAAAATTGGGAAGAGAAATGAAAGTAATGCAAGGAAATCATGAAAAGCAAGGCAGCAGCCTGCTAAAGGAGAACCAAAAAAAATGAAGAAAATGACACCTTAAAAAATAGTGTAATCCAAATGGCAAAAGAGACCCAAAAAAGCCAAGGAGGAGAAGAATGCCTTAAAAAGTTCAATTGCCCAAATGGAAAATGAATTTCAGAAACTCACTGAGGAGAAGAATTCCTTCAAAATTAGACTGTAGCAAATGGAAGCTAATGACTTTTTAAGAAATCAAGATACGGAAGGCCCCAGACACCCAGTACAGTGGCGCAACCAACTAGGCAGGCTCCAGAGACCCACGGCCTGCTGAAAGGCCATCGCTGGACATGGCCTGCTGACTCACCAACCACAAGGGCCACTCCTAGGCATATCACAACAGGGCAGGGACGAACTGAGCTGGGTAAGAAACAAAGGGAGGGCCCACAGCAGGGGCAGCAGCTACCCCCGTGTACTACCCATTCATAGCTTGGTAATTTAAAAAGCCCCTAGTTGAATCTCCAGGGACATAGATGACAGCCTGAACCTCAGCTGCTGTAATCCTTCCCCAAAACAAAAACATAGTAATTTTTGCTGCAGAGGAAAATTTTAAGCAGTAAAGACTTAGGAACCCCAGAGGAAGGGAGAGAATAAGGTCCTGCCTCAAAATGGGAAGAAAGCAGGCTACAAAGATAAAGGCAAAGACTCTGGAATCCTATTCTGGTGAGAGGGAGGAAGCAAAGTCAGAAAGAGAAAGTACTGACTCCACACCCACAGCTTAAACCTTAACAGACACTATGACCTGGTCTCAGGCACAGGAAGCATTCCTAGATGAGCTCAAAAAGAACTTTGAAATCTGGCTTAGAGAGGTAGAAGATAAAATCAACACTTCCTACCAAAACAAAATTATGAAACTAGAAAAACATTACAATGAAGAGAACAGCTCCTTAAAAAGTAAAATGTGTAAACTAAACATGAAATGTGAGCATATGGAAAAGGAGCTTCAAAAACTAACTGTGGATGTTTTGTTTGACTGATTCTTGGTTCCTCATAGAGTCATTGGGGGAGGATATAGCAGAGAGCAGATTGGGGAGGGAGCATACAGTGAGATCACTGTTTTAGGGTAATGGGTAGGGGAAAGATGGGGAGAAACTTTGTAATTCAAAATCTTGTGAAATTAATCACCCCTCTGACTTTCCTGTAGGGAAAGATGTATCTCCCTACCCCAGTGCCTGTATATCTCACTTCCCAGTTGAATGTAAATAATAATAATGATGATGATGATGATGATGATGATGATAATAATAATAATAATATTTTTAAACATTTGATTTTAAAACTTTAAATTCTAGCTTCTTTCCCTTCCTCCCTCATCACCCACCCCCACTGGGAAGACAAGGAATTCAATACAGGCCATATATGTGGAGTTACTCAAAACATCTCCACAATGCACATATTGTGAAAGACTGACTATATTTCCCTCCATCCTATCCCACCTGCAACTTATTCCATTCTCTACTTTGTCCCTGTCCTTTTACAAAAATGTGTGGTTCTAACAACCCTCCCCCCCCCAACCTCCTCTGCATCATGCCCCCTCTCATCCCCTTCCCCCCTACTTTCCTGTAGGGCAAGATACACAATTTAGAGTGTGTCATTACCTCCCTAAGCCAAATTCAGTGAGAATAAGGTTGAACCTTTCCCTTTTTCCTTCCTGTTCTTCCCCTCCATTGTAACAGTTATCCCTTGCCTCTTCTATATGAGATAATTAACCCCATTCTGTCTCTCCCTGTCTCCTCTCATTATATTCCTCTCTCACCTCTCAGAAATTAAGGACTTTCAAGCATTCTTGATGAAAAAAAAAACAACAGAGCTGAAGAGAAAATTTGGCTTTCAAATACAAGAAGCAAGAGAATTATGAGTAGGAAAATAGGAAAAAGAAATCATAGGGAACTTATTATAGTTGAACTATCTACATTCCTAAATGGAAAAATAATAATTGTAACTCATGAGACTTCTCTCAGTATGAGGACAGTTGAAGGGGGGAGATATATATATATATATATATATATATATATATATATATATATATATATATATATATATA
>CM053583.1:17127049-17144157 GCA_028627135.1 Pseudochirops cupreus | reverse complement strand
CATGTATACATAGACATACGGCAAAGGATGAGTTCAATATAAAGGGATGATATCTAATAAATAAAATTAAGAGATATGAGAGGAATATATTGGGGAAAGGAGAAAAGGAGTGACAGAATAGGGTAAATTATCTCATATAAAAGAGGCAAGAGAAAACTGTTACAATGGAGGGGAAAAACAGGAAGGTGAAAGAGAATGGGCCAACCTCACTCTCATTGAATGTGGCTTAAGGAGGGAATAACATACATACTCAATTGGGTATCTTATTCTACAGGAAATTAGGGAGGAAGAGATTAAGACGGGGGTTATAGAATGGAGGGTAGATTGGGAGAGATAGTAGTTAGAAGCAAACATTTTTGAAAAGGGATAGGGTCAAAGGAAGAAATGGAATAAGTGTGGGGGGCAGGATAGGATGGATGGAATAGAGTTAGTGTTTTACAATATATCTATTATGGAAATGTTTTATGTGACTACACATGTACAACATATACTGAATTGCTTGTCTTCCCAGTGGAGGCAGGTGAGGAGGGAAGAAGGGAAAGAATCTGCAAATCAAAGTTTTAAAAGGAAATGTTTAAAAAAAAATGTTTTTAGTGGTGGCCAAGTGGGGCAGTGGATAGATCATTACCCCTGGAGTCAGGAGGATTTGAGTTCAAATCCAACCTCAGGTACTTAACATTTACTAGCCCAGTGACCTTGGGCAAGCCAGTTAACCCCAATTGTGCTGCGTTCCTCCCTCCCAAAAGCAAAAATAAATAAATAAATAAAGGTTGAAAAATTTAAAATAAAAAATTTGTTTTTTCATGCAACTGGGAAATAAGATATACAGGTACTGGATAGAGACATCCATCTTGTCCTACTAGCAAGTTAGGGGGAAGTGATGGGGGAGGATATAAGGGAGAACAGATTAGGGAAAGGGGTATTCAGTAGGCTCGCTATTTTGGAGTGTGTATAGGTGAGAGACTGGGAGAAAAGTTACAGTTCAAAATCCTGGGGAAATGAATATTGAAAACTAAAAATAAATAAATAAATCTTAAAATAAATAAAGTAAATCCCCAATCCAAACAAGGGGGGGAACCAAAAATAATAATAATAATAATAATAATAATATAAAATTTATATGAAAAAGTAATGAATAAATTCTTGAAAATGTGGTACATTATAAAGAAAATAGATTAGTTGAGGGGAAAGGGTTGATCTTAAGGTGATCTGGTATAGAGGGAACATGATTATAAGCAGAAATTAATAGCATTTCCATGAGGACTGGGGAGAGAAGAAGTTTTGTTTCCACAACATTATCCATACAGATGACAAAGTGATTTTCCTGAGAAACTGATAAAACCATTTAAATGTCCTACTCATTCAATTTCAATGACTTTCTATTGTTTCCATTATCAAATATAAGCTCCTCAATTTTTTAAAAATCTCTTCATAACCTGGCCAGAAACTACTTCTCCACCCTAGTAGGTATTGCTCATTACAACTGTAGACTTTGAAAAAACTGGTCTTCTTATTGTTTGTAAAAGTTAAATAGTTGATCTTTCATCTTCATAGCTTTGCTTTGGCCATCATCAATAAATGGATTCCCTCCACCCTTGACAAGTTTGTCTTTCCACCTCCAACTTTCACCATAGTACTATTCAATAGTAGATTTCAATAAATGATTTTTGTTTATTGGTGATTAATTTATTGACTTTCCATGTGAAGATGTGCAGCTCAAGTTGCAGAACTGGGGACACCTTGGGAAAGAAATTGCTATCATGTGTTTCCTTGGCCAAAGTAAAATATGGAGAATTTGTGAAATTAATCAGCCCTAGATTGAGATGGCATTAAGAACTTATTGCTTCATAGGATGTGCTTCCCAAAGCAATCTCCTGGTGTTCTAATTAAAGGAGCAAGAGATGTTTTATAATAGTAAAACAGAGATATGAACATATAGTGTTCTCTGTGGTGATTTTCAGACAGCTCCATGTCCCCTTTAGAATCCAATGGTTGCAATTATCTCTGAGAGTTTTTTCTCCAACCCTCTAAGTCGATTCAGAGCATAATCTTTGGTTTACATTCATAGTGACATATTTCTTTTTAATATAGTATTCCTTCCTAGGAAATTTCCAGAAATCTGTGTTTCATATTATCATACCACTTGCTGGCCTTCTTCAACTCTATGCCATGTGTGTGGAGTAACAAAGACCCTTACCCAAATTAAACTCAGAGCCTTCTCAAGGTAGAAAATAGAAAAGAGTTTGTTATGACTCTCATGAGAAAAGGAAGACTCACACTGAATGCATTCAATACATTCTCAGTGTCAGACCATGCCAGGCATAAAGAAAACACATACTTTTATAGCCCCAGCCCCTTTACCTACTCACAATCCCCTTTCCCCCACCCCCTGCCCCAGTCCTCTTCCTCTCAGCTCATTCTCGCAAGCTTTGAGGGCACAATCTAACATGGGATAAAATCTAATCCAAAGATAGTAATGACATATATAGTCAGCAAATGCAGTTATTTTGTAAATTTAGCAGTCACTACAACTCTTACATTTCTTGAGGTCCCCTTTTCTTTTGATTAATGAACAGACATGATCAAAGCCTGTCCTTGTTCCTATAACACTTCATGGTCAGCTTGCCCCTACAGTATAACTGGGCAAGGAACCAAGCAGATATGGTTATCCTGTAGATTTAGTATCCTAAGAATCCTTGTATAACTCCCATCCTTGTTAGTCTCTTAACCTGGATAATCATGCAGATGTGTTTGCATCCTATCTTCTCATTCCTGGAACACTTCAAGGTCTGTAGCTTGTTTTTTTACAGAAAAACTGGCTTGAAAACCCCACCTTTAATTCTATGAGGGTCCCTTAGCCTAAAAGTTTTAGAGAGGTCTTCATGATATCTCACACACATGCCACCACTTGCAAACTCCCACCCTCCCCCAAGTTCCTGAGTTTGTCTCTGAGAACAGTAATTTATACTATGATTCCCATAAAGAATATGTCAATAAGTTGTTCAGTGATGTAGGATTTAGTTTAGAGGAGCCTGACATACTGGTATCAAGTTATTTTAGATCTGACTTTGGCTTCTAATGAGGTATCCACAGGTGATTGAAAGGTTAACAAAAGGAGTTTTACTTAATATCAACACAGACAGGATGAATAACAAAGATATAATAGTATTTAGATTGTGTAGGTGGGAAGCCTCTCATCTCTTTGTGGCACTGAAGCTGGTCAGCAAGGCATGTCCTGCTGATTCATTGGTCTTGGAATATCAGCTATGTAAAAAAAAGGTTCTAACAACACATGGCTTGCTCTTTGAATGCCCTTAGTTGAAAAGGAAAGTCAATATGAACAGAGGATTTCAAACACAATTTCTATCTGAGAAATTGTAATTTATGAACTTTTGCCCCCTCCAGGGTAATCATATTCTACGTTTGATATCTTTTGTGGGGAAAAAAAAAATAAAGAAGCAAAAATATTAGCCTAAATCTTGCTGGAGAGGAATGGAAACTTTATAACTACTACTCCCTTTGATTTCTAGGTCCTGAACAACTGCTCCTCCCAAGCTGTCTACTTCTTCATAGTTATTGTTTTCCCCTATTAGCATATAAGCTCCTTGAGGACAAGGACTGCCTACATAGCTGGAATTTGTATCTCTAGCCCTTAGAACTTGCCTAGAAAATAGTAAATGCTTTAATATGTGGCTTCATCCATTCATTTTGTATCAGCTCTTTGAATACAGGGATAAGCACACACATATAAACATATCTGTGTAGATAGAGATGTCTGTAGGTTCTATACCTATGTAGATATATCTAAACTGATATAAATATATATATATATATGTATGTGTATATATATATATATATGCATATATATACACACACACATACATATCTATAATAAACCTATAGCTACCTATCATCTCCCCAGAGTCAAGCACAATACATAGCACATAATAATCACTAGCATATGTTTGTTCATTCAATGATTAACACTTAACTGTCTTAAGTTACTCTTGACTATTTTCCCAGACCAGTAACCTGTCACTAAACAATGAACTAAAGCCATAAAGATATTTCTTAAGCCCTTCAATACATCAGCAAACTTGGGACAGAAGAAATCCTTCCTTGTAACTTCTAGGGCATACCTCTTTCTGCCTTTCCTGTTCTATTTTGAAACAACTCAGGTTGTTGGCATTTAACTTCCTTTCAAATTCCATGTCCTTCATCTTCCTTATTGTACTGCTTCTCAAGATCACTTCTCTTCTTCTCTTCAGTAGGTACCATGGTGACTGCTGGCAGAAATCCAAGTGTTGTGACTTTATAAGGTTCCATGGATGTATCCATCATCTCTATGCAACTGATTTCTACATCTCCACTGCCAGCCTTGGTATCTTTGCTGAGCTTCAGTCATGCACCACTGACTTTTATGCATCTCAAATTGGATTGCTACAAGTTTTTTGAGTCAACATAGCCAAAAGAGAATTTATTATTTTCTCCAAAGTCTTCCGTCTCCATTTCAGAATTTCCCTATAATTGTAAAAGACTCCACCATCCTCCCAGTGATCCAGTCTCTGAATTTCATTGTCATCCTCAACATCTCATTTTCATTTATTCCACCTAGTCAATGTTGTGAAATCTGTTTGTTTCTACCATTACTTACATCTCTTCTATATATCCCTTTGTCTCAAATCCCATTGACACCATCCTCATCACATCTTGGCCAGACTATTGTCTTCTAACTAGACTTCCTCGGTCAAATATCTCCTTTCTCTTTTGATCTGGCAAATAGATGTTCTTGGTTTTATTGTTTACTTGTTTGTTTTGTTTTAAATAAAGTCTAGGTATGGCCATGTCATAGCTCCCCTTCATATTCTCCTATTTCAGGCACAGTGCACTGTAGTGGTTCTCTGTTACTGCCAGGATCAAATGTAAACACCTATTTGGTATCTCAGTCTCTTCATAGTCTATCCCTCTCCACTTTTTATACATTTATCTCCTGCACACACTTTAGATTTCAGCTACACTAGATTTTTACTGTTATTTGAAGATTAAACTACATCCCCTTGCCTTTATATAAGCTGTCCCCTGCCCCCTCATGGAATTCTCTGTTCCCTTATTTCTATTCCTAGTATCCCTCTTTTCTTCAGAAAATAAACTGAATTCTTACCTTTGTTCAGAGCCCTTTCTTAGTTCTGCAGCTGTTAATAATTTTTCTAACATTATCTTTTTCTGATATATCTTGTATCTCCTTAATTTCTTAAATCCCATCTTTCTTATTGGGAATAATTTCCTCATCATGATACATAGCATTTATGTAGCACTTTATGGTTTGGAAAGGGCTTTAGAAGTACCATCTCATTTTGTGATCATAATAACCCTGGTAGAAATGGTATTATCCCCATTTTACAGATGAGGAAATAGAGTCAGATAAAGCATAATTGGCTCTCAAGATAATATAACTAAGATTTAAAGAGAACTCAGTTCTTCCTGACTCCAGGTTCAGGGAACTAGCCAAAGTGTCATGTAGCTGAGAAAGAAAGGAAAGAAAAGAAAAAGGAAAAAGGAAAGAAGAAGAAAAGAAAGAAAGGAAGGAAAGAAAGAAGGAAAGAAAGAAGAAAAGAAAGAAAGAAAGAAAGAAAGAAAGAAAGAAAGAAAGAAAGAAAGAAAAAGAAGGAAGGAAGGAAGGAAGCAACGAAGGAAGGAAGACAGGAAGAATCTCAGTGGTGTCCTTGACATACTCAGAAACTGGAAAAGTGAATAACACATAGGAATTGTTTAATAAAAACTTTTTTTTTAAATTTCACTGATTTACCATAGGCCTTCAAGCATGTAAAATCTCTAGCTAGGTGAAATTGAAAGTTCCTTTCTTCTACACTTTGCTGAACATATGATCACTGAGTTGGGGAATCTGAAGTGATCATGTTAATAAGTTTCACCTTGCAACTATTAAACTCACCTGTACTATACATCTATATCTATATCTATCTATCTATCTATCTATCTATCTATCTATCTATCTATCTATCTATCTATTCCATCCCCCCCCCCCCCCTCAGGAACTTGTCCAGTGACTTTTGGTTGAGGGGAAGAGAGGTTGATTGGAAATGTCCTCCCAATAATTGCTAAAAAAAAAAAAAATCACTTATAAAAGAGAGAACTACTCAGGCACTTCTGTAATGATTGAGACTATCATTATAGAGTAGTGGTCTATGAACACTTTAGAACAATTAGTAATCCCCCTACTTCATAAACTTATTGTACCAGAGCTATTGTGCCTTTTTTGGTCACTGTGGGACTATTGACAGAATGTTATTTTTGGTATAATGTTCAAGTACTCTCCCCTTATATTGTCATTTTTGGTACTAAATTGAGTTGAATGATTTATAAATAGTAATTGCCTCCTGTTGCATGAATTCAGTTCTCTTTCAGACTGAGGACCACTAGGTGGCTCAATGAATAGAGTACAGGACTTGGAATCAGGAAGACTAGTCTTCACTAGTTCAATGCTGGCCTCAGATACTTATTAATTGGGTGACACTGGGTAAGTCACTTAACCATGTTTGTCTCAGTTGCCTTATCAGTAAAACCAGCTAGCGAAGGAATGGCAAACCATTCTAGTATCTCTGCCAAGAAAACTCCCAATGGGGTCACAAAGATTTGATCATGCCTCAAAAAAGAATTGATGAAAATAGATTTTTTAAATCAGATACATACAAAACGAATGGAAAATAACCATTTAATCTCCAGTGTGGGTTAAAAAACATCTCATTTTGAGAAGTTTACACAAGAGATATCAGGTTCTCTTAAGGCCTTATTTTGTTGTCCTTGGAGTAAAGCTCAGAAGATATTCTCATGAGTCTGGTTTTAAAGAGTGCCAGATGCATATGTAAAGTTGCCAGCACTGTTCCCAGGCAGATATTCCAGACGCAGTATGATGTTTTGTTTCTTCTCTCTCTCTATTTCTTTGGCCTACTCAGAACACCATTATGAAATGAAGAGAACAGTATGCTCCTTGCTCTGCCTATGAACATTTATCTTGTTTGATATTATCAGCTGTTGTGTGTGCCTACTGCTTTGGTTAAAGCTGTGGTTATACTCTTTTCTTGAGTATTATATCATCATGGAAAGAGTTTTTATCCTCACCAGGTGTATTACTCCTACCAATTCACAGCTAAGAAATAAATTGTTCTGAAATAATCTTTTGGTAAGTAAATTTACTTGCACACTTTTTACCTTGGTGCCATAGAAAAGAGCAAATTCCCCCAACAATTCATGTCAATTCCATTCTTATCTGCAAAGATTCCACAGATCAATCAAGGCTGCATTTATAGGCCAAGAGTGAGTGTAATCTAAAGTGGATAACATCTTCCACGTCAGTATCATCATCAGCAGAAATTGATGATACATCTATTGAATAGAAATAACTATCACGCCCTGGGAAACAAAGAGTCACTGAGTTCCTGACCTCAAGTGGCTTTGAGTCTGGGACATTGTATAAAAGGACAAAATTCTGCAACAGCCAGCATCAGTTATAGGTCCAGTGAATATAATGTATAAACAATTGATCAGAAATTAAATGAATTGCCTCATCTCTGGGGTGAAGGGTATGACATCCAGGGGATAAGCTAAAGCAGTGTAGGTAAGGAAGAGATATCCCATGGCGGCAGTGTGCTGGTCAAATAAGGTCTCATTGGGTTTCCCTAATAGTCTCACATCAAGCTCTAAGTCATTGGGATGTGTGATTCCCCATTTTCCCCCTTCTGCTAATATTACAGACAATCAATGCTTTAATAGGTTTCTCTGAGGTTTGTCATTAAGTGTTATGAGCTCACCTTTCCATCCTAGCCAATTTGCATGGCATCTCTAAGGACTAGGAAGGATTGTGCACCCTCTTGTTTTTAGAGAGCTCGTCGAATGAAACACATACTGTCAAAGGAGCATGCAGACTGTGACATAAATTTGGCATGTTAAAATATGGAATGTTTAAGTTAAGAGATTTGAGAAGGGGACAGACAGAAAAAGAGAAAGGAATTGTATGTGATGCTGAGCTAAAAATGTAGAAAATTTCAGAATTTTCTTCACAACTACCTATTTCACAGAGATTCATTTCTCTTGATGTCATATAACTTCTTGGCATGTTTCTTTTCAGCTACAATGGAAGTATTTTATCCAGTGAAATATCATCGTCTTCATACTTCTCATCCCTTTTGAATTCAAACTAAGGGAACATAGAGGGTGAATGAGGAGGGGAGGGACAGAAAGAGAGAAAGGAAGGCAGGGAATGTGGAAAAGAGGAGAGGATAAGAGAAAAGGGAAAGGAAGAAGAAAAAAAGCAGAGAGGAGGAGAGGAGGGTAGGGGAAGGGAGAAGGGAGGAGGCAGGATAGTTTTCATTTGATTCTACAGGCAACAGAAAGAAATTGAAGGAGAATTAGCAGGAGGATTACATAATCAGACTTGTGCTTTCAGGAAACCATTTTGGCAGCTCACACAGAAGATGGATTGAATGGAAGAGAGGCTAGAAGTTAGATGACAACTTAGCTGTCTATTCCAGCACACTAGGTAAGAGACAATGAGGATCTGAAGAAAGTTGGTGACTATGTGAGTAGAAATACAATTTAAGGATTGTTACTTATCATCATGAAAAGGAAGTAGTAATCACAAAAACCTAAAGATGCTTCATGGGGGAAAAAGACTCAGACTAACTTTTGATCCTCCCTTTATTTTTTTAACAAGCTTTCTAAATTTATGAGAGACAATATAATATACGATATAATGGATAAAGACCTAATTTGGTATATGAAACATATAAGTTTCATGAGTATAAAGAATGATACTTCCATGCCCAGAATACCCCACAGAGGTGAAAAGGTTGGTGTAGCAAAAACAAAAACAAAAAAAAAAAAAGAAAAATAAGAACAAGTAAGTTAATTGATTAAAAAGAATTCTATTTTCATTTCTATTGTGTATCCCAAAGAGATCATGGAAATGGGAAAAGGACCAGTATGTACAAATGTATTTATAGCAGCTCTTTTTGAAATGGCAAATATTGGAATCATGGGGATGTCCATTAATTAGGGAAGAGCTAAACAAATTCTTGCATATGAATGCAATGGAAAAGTATTGTACTGTAGGAAATATGGAACTGACAAACTTCATAATAACCTAGAGGGACTTACATAAACTGATGCTGAGTGAGAAGAGCAGAGCCAGGAGAAACCTGTTCACAGCTACAGATGCATCATAGCAGTGATGACTAACTTCAGTAGACTGGGCTCCTCTCAGCAATGCAAGACTATAAAACAACTCCAAAATACCCATGATGGAGAGGGCTATCCACATCCAGAGAAAGATTTATGGAGTGTGAATACAGATTGAAGCCAGCTCCTTGCTCTCTCCCTTTTTTGTCTTCTTTTGTTCATTCTTTCTTGTTTTTCATTCCACTGGTTTTTCATTCCACTTTTTTACAACTTGACTAATGTTGAATGAGAAGGTGTTTGTAGAACCTATATTGGATTGCTTGCCATTCTAGAAGGGGAGTGGACATATGAGGGATGGGGAGAAAATTTGGAACTCAAAACTTTGTTGAACTGAAAGCTGTAAACTAAAAGTTAGTTAATCAATGAATTAATTATGTTAAAAATAATTCTATAGATTACTCTACATTTTATCAAAGTATTGGAAAATATATATGATTTTTGTGGAAATGATGTGGGGATATAAGGTGAATAGTAGATAGCATAAACGAATATGTATAACATAATTAGTAGGTTTGTGAAAGATGATTTTGTGGAGGGAAGGTGGCATCTGAGTTGACCTTTAAAGGAAACTAGAGCTCTTCCAATGTGAACTTGGAAAGAAAGTGCATTGGGGCACAACAGGACAATGTATACAAATGTTCTGAGATGGGCAACATACATGAGGAACAGCAATAAGGCCAATTTGTTCAGGCCAGAGAGTTCACGAAAGTGAATGATGTACAGTAAATCTAGGAATTATTAGTGAGTTGTAATGCTAAGGTGGTTAAATTTGAAATAAAGATGTTTCTTTTTCATCCTGAGGCTAAGAAAGAGTCACTAGAATTACTAAGTAAAATTTGGCAAGTTAAGATTTCGATTGAGGCAAATGCTATGGCAGCCATTGAAGAGGGATTGGTCCCAGAAAGGAAAACAGAAAGCAATGTGTAGGAATTACAAGTAGGAGAATTTAGAATGAATGTCTATTTAAGGCTCATCTTATTGAGAGACAAAGTCAAATAGGTTTTCCTGAAATCAAGTCAGTTACTCCTTGTTGGAGGTCATCAACCAAAAGGCAAAATAATCAACTGTCTGTCACTTACAAAGAGATATTATTTTCAGGTTAGGATTGTAGGATATCATGATTGAGATCTTCCAACTCTGAAATGTTGTAATTTTCTTTAACAGTAACAATGGGGAGTGAAGACCGAAATCAGAGTGCTGCAGTCATATTCATCCTCTTGGGATTCTCTGACTACCCAGATCTCCAAGTACCCCTCTTCCTTCTATTTCTGGCTATCTATGTGGTCACAGTGGTGGGAAATTTGGGCATGATTGTGATGATCAGGATCAGCCCCAAACTGCACACCCCTATGTACCTTTTCCTCAGTCACTTGTCTTTTGTGGATTTCTGTTACTCCACTGGAGTTACACCCAAGCTCTTAGAAAACCTAGTTGTGGAAGACAGAAAGATTTCTTTTGGAAGCTGTATTACACAGTACTTTTTTACTGCTACCAGTGTGTTGACAGAAGCTTTCTTGTTGGCAGTAATGGCCTATGATCGTTTTGTGGCCATTTGTGATCCCCTTCTATACATGGTTACCATGTCCCGGAAACGATGTACACTGCTGGTGACTGGGGCATATGTATGGGGTATAACTTCTTCCCTCATATTTACCTACTCACTCATTAGATTGTCATTTTGTGGGATTAACATCATCAATAATTTTCTCTGTGAGTATTCTGTCATCCTCTCTGCTTCCTGTTCAGACAGACACATAAGTGAAATGATACTTTTCATTCTTGCTAATTTTAATGTCCTGAGCACCCTCATAACCATCCTCACGTCCTATATTTTAATTTTTGTCACCATCATGAAGATGCAGTCAGCCAATGGGAGGAAGAAAGCCTTCTCCACCTGTGCCTCCCACCTGACTGTCATCTCCATCTTCTATGGGACCCTTCTCTTTCTCTATTGTGTCCCCAGTTCTAAAATCTCATGGCTCATAGTCGAAGTGACTTCAGTTTTTTACACAGTGGTCATTCCCATGTTGAACCCCCTAATATACAGTCTAAGGAACAAAGATGTGAAAGAAGCTGTCGGAAAACTAATGGATACCAAGATATTTTCTTTCTAAAATTATTTGTTGTTTTGTTGAGTCTGAGATTAACTTCTTGATGACTCCAAAGGTGAAAGCCTCTAAATTGTAGAACAATGGCTATTTTGCATTGTGAGAAAGAGTTTAACTATTAGAGGTATCTATAAACATATGAAATTCTAGCTCTTAGAAAGAGAGGCAGAAATACAGACATAGACAAAGACAAGAAGAGGCCGAGAGATCTTCATAGTCATTGAAAAGAGAGAGAGAGAGAGAGAGAGAGAGAGAGAGAGAGAGAGAGAGAGAGAGAGAATCAAATAGAATCAGAGCTCAATCTATTTCTTTCTTTCTCTCTTTCTCTCTCTCTTTCTCTTTCTGTCTCTCTGTCTCTCTGTCTCTCTCTGTCTCTGTCTCTCTCTCTCTCTGTCTCTCTCTCCCTTTCTCTCACAATCTTTTCATGCCTCTTTCTTACTAGAGCCCTCTGAGATTTTCTTTTATTTATACTACATAGTACAGTATTTGTGTGTGGGTGTGAATGAGTCTTTGTGTGCATAAGAGGCAGCTAGGTGGCACTGTGGATAGGGTGTTGCCCTTGGAATCAGGCATACTCATTTTTCTGAGTTCAAATATAACAGAAAACAATTGCTAGCCTTGTGACTTTGGACAAGTCACTTAAGTCTGTACCAATTTCCTAATCCATAAAATGAGTTGGAGAAGGAAATGGCAAAACATTCCAGTATTTTTGTAAAGAATTCCCCAAATGTGGTAGGGAAGTACTGAACATTACTGAAATGACAGAGCAACAACAATATATAAACACACATTTATGTGTGTGCATGCATATCTTTATATGTTGGTGAATACATACAAATGTGTCTACATATGTGTATATGTATTTATACATACATACTTGATGCGTACATAATCATTTACATGTTGTCTTCCAGGTAACAATAAGATCCTTCAGAGCTCTGACTGCAATTTTTCCTTTATTTGCATCTTTGGTATTTAACATGGTGTTCAGCATATTGTAAGGGCTTAATAAATAATTGTGGATGAACAATAACTTAAATGCTGAATGACAAAAAATATGTATAAATATTTGGAGGAGAAAGAAAAATGGAACATATAAGATTTTGGAAAACTATCCTCTCCTCTCCTCTCCACTTTTCTCCATCATGAGTCTCCCTGATTTCCTTTTTTCCTCATTTACTCCTTATAAATTTCTCACATAACTTAATTTGATATGAGTTTTCAATAAATACTAATTTCACAAGTAAATTATATCATTATTATTATTATTTCATCTAGATCTCTAACTTCTTTGGTATAAATAACTTCCATTGTGAAATCAACTCTGGCAAAGTCGATTGATAACTGACCTGTAATTTGATGCATTAGTTAGTTTCCTAGGCCACCAAGAGGTTCAGTGCTTAATCTAGGGTAACAAGATATCTGGTAGAGATAAGTTATTCTTTCTGACTTCAAGGCTGATCTTTTTTCCTCAAAGAAATATTGAATTTAATCAAGGGAATGACATTTAAATGACCTTTAATAGTCATCATTTATTTAAACCCACCTTCATCTCACTACCTATGTCCTTCTCATTGTACTATTTTGTTTTTCAGGATTTATTTTCAAATTCTTTCCAAATGTAGCCATGATAATCTCTGACAAAAATCAGTGTTGCAGTCATATTGATTCTCGTAGGATTATCACACTACCCAGACTTTCAGATCCATCTTTTTCTGGTTTGCTTGGTCATCTATATGATCACTGTGATGGGGAGTCTTTAGTGATGTCAGTCCTTATTATGAATCCCATATTGTACACTCCAGTGTGTTTTATCCTTAAATATTTGTCCTTTGTGTATATCTGTTACTCCAGTACTATTATACCACAGATGTTTGAAAACTTAGCTGGAGAAGATAAGACAATATCTGTCCCTATTCGCATCATACGATTCTTTATTGCTAACTGTGATTTGACTGATATGTTAATGGTGATAGTGATGGCTTATGATTGCTTTGTGGTCATTTGAAAACACCTTTCATGCATACATACAGACACACACAAATACGAACACACATACATTATGTATAAATATTTATGTATGCACACACACAGTCACACAAATGCACACACACACGCACACACACACACACACACACACACACACACACACACACACACAGAAATAGTTATCATGTCCCAGAAACGTTGTGCCTTGGTAATGGCTAAAGCTTACTCCTGGGGCATATTCTTCTGTCTGATCTTCACCTGCTATGTCCTTGTATTTTCTTTTTGTGGGACTAATAGCATTAATCATTTTGTATGTGAGTATGTGAGTATGAGAGCATACCCTCTGCCTCCAGCTCAGATGGGTACTTTGCTCAGCTGATACTTTTTATAATTTCAAATTCAATGTGCTGAGGAGACTCATGGTGATATTCACTTCTTTTATTTTCATTTGTGTAACTCTCATGTTGATATATTCAGTTAGGGCAAGGCATAAAGCTTTCTCCTCTTTTGTGTCTCACCTGACAGCCATTAGAATTTTCTACAGAACAGTACTCTTGCTCTACTGTATACCCACTAGTAAAACCTCCTGGTTCATTATCAAAGGGGGCCCTGTTTTCAATACAGAGGTCACCCCCTTGTTGAACTCCTTAATCTACAGTCTGAGGAATGCTGATGTGAAGGGAAATCTCAGAAAATAATGGGACAAAAATGATTTCTCATTAAATTAGTGCTATGATCACCGCCACCACCACCACCACCATCATCATCATCATCTTCATCATCACCAGCACCACTCCCATTTTCAACCAAAAAGCTACAACAGTAGCAGCAACAGCAACAACTAAAGAACAGTCACATCTATTGCTTAAATATTCCACTGGGAATAATGGATCCATTCCCCTACATGAACAATGAATACATTCAGAAGTTCTCATAGGTCCACTTTTTTGTTGTTTAAACTTTTAGTTGCATCTTATTTTTCACACTGGTGCAAATCCATGCTTAAGTGAAAAAAGAAAGTTAAAACTGAAACTAAAAAGTATAAGCCTAAGTTTAAATCTAAATGCACTTACTCTTTATTTTGTAGAATGGATTGGCCTTCATCCCATCACCATGAAGCTTATCTCCTTAAAATAACAGGCAAAGTACATTAATGTAACAAATTCACTATTCTCGAACATCTGATTTCCTGTCATGTACTCTCTCCAGATCTTTGTAACCTATATCTAGCAGTTGGAGGAATGTCTTGGAGTGAGGAGAGGTTCTCCTAGAAAATAAGTTACTGAGAATTGACCACTGATGATCAGGGAGGAGAGGAGTGATTACTAAACACTCAGACACAACCTAAAGTTTATGTAATTCAATGCAAATAAAAGCTACCCAATACAAATGCATTATTCTCTGCAATAATGGTTGTTTCCCTCTTTTTTGAAATGTTCAGCTTCTTCACTTCTGTGTTTTAAATTTTCTTGCTTTCCTTAAAGAACAATAGAAATGATGAGATTTAGGAATGTTGTATAACCAAAAATACCAAGGCAGTGTTGCCTAGATTGAATTCATCGACTCAAGGCTTCTCTTAGTCAAGTGGTAAAAAGTTGACTGTAATGCTTTAGCAAAATGGAGCAATGGGAAGATGGCAGAATAGAAGCAGGAATTTTCATGAGCTTCCCCACCAACCACCTACAATACCTGTAAAATATGACTCTAAATTAATTTTAGGGCTGCATAACCCACAAAGTGACAGAGAGAATCAAATCTCCCAGTGAAGGCAGCTTGGCAGGCTGACAGGAAAATTGTATAACATTGGGCTGGCAATGGAATACAGTCCCTATTGAGCTACAGGAGTCCAGACCAGGGCATGACCCTGACCTGCAACACAGACTGGTTTGGAGCAGACTACATGATAGTGAATCACCAGAAACTGTGGCAAGTTCCAGACTTCTCAACCCATAAACACCAAAGACAAAGTAAAAGGTCAGTCAGTCTGTTGGAACTGGATAACAGAAGGGCATAGTCCAGCACCTGCCCTAGGGGCAAGAGGTGGCTGAAGAGTGGTGGCTGCTGCTGTTGCCTTGTGGCTGTTTCCAGAGGTCCAGTCCTGAAGATTTTAGGGGGACCAAACAATTATTCAGAGTGTAATCTCTCCTGCTTGGACCTACTTGGATTTGGGTCTCAGTCTTGTGGGGTGCTCCTGGGGTGAGAAGTGACAATGCATTAGAGCTGGTGGCAACTGGAGAGAGAGTGTCCTCCTCAAACATCTGACAACATTTGGAAAAACCCCAACAACTTGGGACATAGCTCTCTCCCTGAAAGCAGAGTTCTACCGAGGCAAGAGGTCAAAAGTCAAGTAATTGGCTGCCAAGATGAGCAAGAAAAGGAAGCACAATCAGATCTTAGAATCCTTTTTTTGGGGACAGAATGGATCATAGCATCAAACCAGAACAAGTCAACATAGTCAAGACCACACACCCAAAACTTCCAAGAAAAATATGAATTTGTTATAGGACATGGAGGAGCTCAGGAAGGATTCTGAAAATCAAGTAAGAGGGGGATGGAGCCAAGATGGTGGCAAAGAAGCAAGAAAACTCAACAGAACCCACATAACCACGTCAAATATCCATAAAATATGACTCTAAACCAATTTTAGGGCTCTAGTACTGAAAAAATCAAAGAGAAAACCATCTCCTACTTAAGGCAGGTTGGCAGGAAGGGCTCATTGCAGCACACTGGGAGCCAAAACTCGCCAGACCTGAAACCATGGCTTGGCCACTGGGCAGCCAGAACAAATTGCAGCTGGAGTCTTCAGGAGAGTGCATCACCAGCAGCTTCTAGAATGATCAACCCAAAAGAAACAAGGACAAAGAGAAAGTTCAGTGGAACTCTGCTAAATTTTGGGGAGAAAAGCAGTGCAGCCAAACTGCCTCCAGGGCAAAGAAGCGGCAGAAATGGCTGCTTCCAAATGGCTGCTTCAGAATCTCCTGGCCTGCAGATTGCAGGGGAGCCAAGCAATTATTCAGAGGCTAGGTGTTCTTGCATTGAGCTGTCTGGATCCAGATTGCGGTCTTGGGTGGTGGTCCTAGGGTGCGTTTTCAGTAAGTCAAAGCTGGTGGGGGCTGCAGTGGCTGCCTAATAGCTCCAGCAACTGGGAAAAGCCCACTGATTTAGGACAAAGCTTTCCCCTCTGGAAGCAGCATTCCACAGAGCTAAAAAATCAAGTAATTGACTGGCAAAATGAGCAGGCAAAGGAAACAAAGTAAGGACAGCAATCAAACTTTAGATTCCCTCTTTGGAGACAAAAAGGATCAAAGCATGGATTGGGAGGAAGACAACACAGTCAGAACTACCACACCAAAAGCTTCCAAGAGATATGTAGACTGCATAAAAGACATAGAGCAGCTTAAGAAGGATTTTGAAAATCAAATAAGAGAAGTAGAAGAAAAATTGGGAAGGGAAATGAGAATGATGCAAGAAAATCATGAAAAGAGAGTCAATAGTCTGACTGCAGAAAGTAACACCTTAAAAACAGATTAACTCAAATGACAAAAGAGGCCCAAAAAGCCAATGAGGAGAAGAATGCCTTAAAAAGTCAAATTTGCCAGATGGAAAAAGAATCTCAAAAGCTTTCTGAAGAGAATAATTCCTTCAGAATTAGAGTGGAGCAAATGGAAGCAAATGACTTTATTAGAAATCAAGAAACTATTAAACAGATCCAAACAAATGAAAAAATAGAAGGCAATGTGAAATATCTTCTTGAAAAAA
>CM053583.1:17087604-17126549 GCA_028627135.1 Pseudochirops cupreus | reverse complement strand
ATATATATATATATATATATATATATATATATATATATATACACATACACAAACCTACATGGACTCACATGTATACATATAATAAAAATTGAAGAAGAGAGGTTTTGTACAGTGGAAAGAATGAGAAAGGATAGCTTTTTTCTAGCTCTTCCTCTGTAGAAATTCCTAGGGAAAGTTTAAATTAAATGGCTTAGGACAAATCATTTAACAACCTCCTGTGTCAGGCAGTATGAGTGGGGAAAAACAAAACAAAACCCCTGAACAAGAAGCTCCTTGGTGGTGAAGTGGACAGAGCCTTGGTCTGGAGTCAGTGAGCTCAAATCTGGCATCAAACATGTACTAGCTGTTTGACTGTGGCCAAGTCACTTCACTATATTTGCTTCAGTTCTTCCTCTGTAAAAAGAACTGGAGCAGGAAACAGTAAAACATTCCAGTATCTGCCAAGAAAAGACAAATGGGTTAGGGAGGGTCAGGCAATACTGGAAACCTCAGAAAACTTTCTAATTCTGTAAGTTATGGACAACTATTACTCTGCCTTGAGCAATCTTTCTTCACATACCAGTGAAACATCTGATCACATATATAAAAACTTAATGAAACCATTTAAAAGGAAACAAGGACAAAAGGGTGTGATAGCTAGGAATGACACGTATTGTCCCTTGTATAAGGTCAGGAGGTAATACAAATATTTGAAAACTAAGAAAATCATTCATTGGAATTTTTAAAATGCAAATATTGGCCACAACTTAATAGTAGAAAAACAAAACTAAGGGGAAAATTACCCTCAAGAGAACCATTCACTTGAATTTACAAAGTTGGAATTCTCAATTTACTGCCTATTCATTCTCTCACACTCTCTTACAATGTCCATTGCTAATGAACATTTATGGAATTGGAGAATGTCCTTCTGTTAGACATTTATTTAAAAAAAGAAACAAAGAAAGAAAGAAAAAAAGAAACAAAAATTTAAATGGTAACTATCAGCCCTTCCTGCCTGAACCATTTCCTAATCCACACACACCACTCCTGTCTAACTTAATTCCCGATGAACTGTTCTTCCACCACCTTTCACTTCTTCCTCTGTTTCTCTCTCTCTCCTCTGCCTCTGTTTGTCAGACTCTTGGTCAATCTTCTTGTTTGTTTGTATTTTTCTTCTGTCTTTTTCAATTCTTGTTTCTTGGTTCAGAGATTATTACTACACTGTGGTGTTCTACAAATAATGCATCAGATTCCTGAAATACCCCATTTCAGGATTTTTCTATGATGACTTTCTTTCCACTATAGTCAGTAATTACAGAGAAAAAAAAATCACAGGCTTAGATCTCAAATTCAAGTAAAAGGGGACTTCCCTGTTTAACTGAGTGTTTTTCCCAGATAACTTACAAAGAGTGGGAAGAACAACAAAATTTTAGTACATCGATTTAGAAATGATTTTAAGACATTGAACATATAATATTAGACCAGGAAAAATAATTTAAATTTTTTTAACCCAACCTCATTATTGAAGATCACACAGTCATTAAGTCACACAGTTGGGATTGAAGTCATTTAAACAAATAATCACTAATATTAACATAACCCTGTCTATATGCACAGTGTTGTCTTAAACATTTTAAAGATATGATTCCAAGATCAGTAGGTGGTGCAGTGAAGTGAGCATCAGCCCTGGAGTCAGGTGGACCTGAGTTCAAATCCGGCCTCAGACAATTAAAACAAAAGATAGCAATATGACCATGAACAAGTCACTTGAACACCAATTGCCCTACCTTCACCTCCAAAAAATAAAAAGCAAAAAAATAAAATAAAGGCATTATCCCATATGGTCTCTCCAAAAAACTTAAGAAGTCAGAATTAACATTTCCTCCATTTTAAAAATGAAGAAATTAAGGCAAACAGATGTTATATAATTTCTCAAGGTCATGTAAGAAGTGTATGAGACTATTTTTGGACTCGGATCTTCCTGATTCCACACTTTGCCTAATGTCACTTATGAGCTCTTATTGCATACTAATAGCAAATGTGAATTTTTATGCTAATGAGCCCATTACTTCAGTTTTGTGGCCATACCAGGAAAATTATTCAAATATGTTCTTTTTAAAAATCCTTCACTGGATTCTTACTATGGAAATCCTTGAAGGAATATGTCCAACTTTTGCGATTATAAAAAAGACTTATTGCTTACAGATAGCTTGTCTTGTGACAACTGTCATTACAAGAAAAGACAAGAAAAACAGTTAAGGGGTCATGAGTTCCATATATTTTCAAATTTTAAAAGGTTGTTTTGTGAAACACCTAAGTGTTCTTTTGCTGGGTATGAGGGAACTGAACGATATTGAATGGGTAGTAATGGAAAATTCATGATGACACAGTGAATACTAAAAGTGAAGAGGAGATGAAGAACCACTGAATTTTTATTTTAGTGTGTAACAGAGTGAAATAGGCACATTATGAGAAATTGGGTTTTCCTTCATTTAAACCTTCTGGATGAGCTCTTTTATTTTTGAATGGACATTTTTTGAAATACTGATTGTACAGGATTCTGTGAATTTGCAGGCATTCATGCACTTAGATCATTCTCTATTTCACTCTTATTTTGTCTTCTCTCATAGTCCATGATTTTCTCTCAACCTAAACATATAGGACTTTAGAGGATGTTCTAACTTTGAAACTAATGTTATTATTATCTCCATTATAATTATAATAACAATGATTATATAAATCATACCCCACCCTTCCTCAATTTTATTTCTGTTTTACTTCTCATGATCCATTTCTAACTCTCTCCAACAGGAATCATGGTGAGCTCTGGTAAGAACCAGAGTAGCATGGCTGTGTTCATCCTCTTAGGATTCTCTGATTACCCAGAGCTCCAGGTGCCCCTTTTTCTGCTATTCCTCATTATCTATGCAGTCACTGTGGTGGGGAATGTGGGCATGATTGTGCTCATCAGGATCAACCCCAAACTCCACACTCCCATGTACTTTTTCCTCAGTCACTTGTCCTTTGTTGATTTCTGTTACTCCACTATAGTTACACCAAAACTACTAGAAAGTTTAGTCATAGAAGACAGAAGCATCTCCATCAAATGCTGCATCACACAGTTTTCCTTTGGTGTCACCTGTGTTGTGACAGAGATGGTCATGTTGTCAGTGATGGCCTATGACCGATTTGTCGCTCTGTGTTATCCTTTGCTCTATATAGTTTTCATGTCCCCAAAACGCTGTGCTCTGCTAGTGTCTGTGACATATTCTTGGGGCATAATTTGTTCTATTACACTCACCTACTCAATTCTTATACTGTCATTTTGTGAGACCAAAATCATTGATAACTTTGTATGTGAATATTCTGTCTTCCTCTTTGCTTCCTGTTCTGATAAACACTTCAGTGAGTCAATATTTTCTATCTTTGCAAATCTCAATGCATTTTTTACCCTCATCCTTATGCTTACATCCTATCTTTTTATTTGTGTCACAATCCTCAAAATGCATTCAGGCAGTGGCAGATATAAAGCTTTCTCCACTTGTGCCTCCCACTTGACAGCGGTTACCATCTTCTATGGGACCATCTTCTTCCTCTATTGTTTTCCCAGTTCCAAAAACTCATGGCTTGTAGTCAAAGTGGGATCTGTTTTCTATACTGTGGTAATTCCTATGTTAAATCCTTTAATATACAGTCTTAGGAATAATGATGTGAAGGAAACCTTAAGGAAATTTATGGATTTCAAAATAATTTCTCAATAGATTCTTTGACTACTGTCTAAATTTTTCTGATATAATTTCTAATGGTTTTCAAATAATTTTTTTTAATCCTATCCTGTTATTCTCATCTCTGGTTGTCACACTTTTAATGTCTGCAAAATCAGAAGAGTCAGGACAATTCTTATGGAAATGAAGAAAAGATATTTGAATTGAGAAAAATCACTGCCACAGCAATACCACTTTTGGGGTTATATCCCAAAGAGATCACAGAAGTGGGAAAAGGACCCATATGTGCAAGGATATTTATAGCAGATCTCTTTATGGTGGCAAAAAATGGGAAATAGAAGGGTTGCCCATAAACTGGGGAATGGCTGAACAAGTTGTGGTATATGAATGTAATGGAGTACTATTGTGCTGTAAGAAATGGGACGGAGGTGGACTTCATAATTACCTGGAGAGTCTTATACAAATTGATGCTGAATGAGAAGAGCAGAACCAGGAATAATTTATACACAATGACAGACACATCATATGTGTGATGACCAACCTTGATGAAGTGTACTCTTCTCAGCAAGGTACAGCTATAAGACAATTTTACAAGTCTCAGGACGGAAGGGGATATCTACTTTCAGAGTAAGATCTACAAAGACTAGAGTTTAAATGGAGACTGAAGCAATACATGCCATCGTTCTTAAAAAAAAAAAAGAAAGAAAAATCACTGCCAGAAAATCATTACAATGTACTCCATAATGTAGCATCAACCTTTGAACCTTTCATTAAACCTCTTTGTCAATTTAGTGTAAAAATAAATCTCTTGGTTACACAGTATTGAATGCCTGTTTCTTCACATTTTGACTATTTTATAGAAAAGAATTGAACAAAACTCTAAAGCATGAGCTAGTGCAGTGAGCAGGTGGTTCTTTAAGTTGGTTCAGAAGCAAACACCCTGAGGAGAGACAATATTCAGTATTGGAAGAGAATAAATTTCAGCAACTCCTGAAGTAACTCACTTGACTGATGGAATTCTTATAAAGTCAAATTTAGTCCTACAAACTGTTTGGTATAGTTCTTGTAACATAATAAAGGCTCAATAAGTGTTGGTCTATTGATTAATCTGAAGTGGGGAGACAAAGATTCTTGACCTTCCTCACTAAAACACCCCCATTTCAGCCTTGTCCTGTGACGGTTTTCTTTCTATTATAGTCAGAAGTTATAAAGAAACAATTCCACATGATTACATCTCATATTCTACTGATAGGGTATTTCCCTGTTTATATGGTACTTATTCCAGATAACTTACAAAGAATGGGAAAAACCATAAGATTTTAGTATATAGATTTAGAAATGATTTTTAAAAACATAGAATATATAATATTAGACCTGGAAAAGGAATTCAAATATTTTCTAGCCCAGCTTCATACTTTATAGTGCAGTGGATAGAGATCTCAACCTGGCTTCAGGGAGACCTGAGTTCAAATGACACCTCAATACATATGATAGCTGTGTAGCTCTGGGTAAATCATTTCACTTCTGTTAACATCAGTTTCTCAATCTGTAAAGGTGGGATAAAGGCTGGGGAAGTAGATAATAGCACCTCCTTCTCCAGATTATTTTGAGGATCATTATGATTATAACCCCTTATCAAAGGTTTAGCATAATACCTGGAATAAAGAAAGTAGTATGTAAATGTTAGTTATTATTGTTGCTGTGTTTGTTACAAATAACAGAGGAAATAGGTGGAGTGACTGAAGATTACACAGCCATTAATCCTTCAGTTCCTATTCAAGCCATTTAAACAAATAATAAGAAAATTAACATAGCATTGATATGTGCCCAGTGTTGTCTTAAGCTCTTTGAAGATCTTATCCCATCTGATCTCTTCAACAGCCCTAGGAGGTCAGTGCTTTTATATTCCCTATTTTAAAAGTGAGGAAACTGAGGCAAAAAGGAGTAAAATAATTTTCTCAAGGTCATATTGTAAGTTTTGAGGCTGTATTTGAACTCAGGTCTTCCTGACTTCCTGACTCCAGGGTGGCTATGTTCATCCTTTTAGGATTCTCTAAATATCCAGAGCTTCAGGTGCCCCTCTTTCTACTATTCCTCATCATCTATGCAGTCACTGTGTTTGAGAATGAGGGCATGATTGTGGTCATCAGGATCAGTCACAAACTCCACACTCCCATGTACTTTTTCCTCAGTCACTTATCCTTTGTGGATTTCTGTTACTTCACTTTAGTTACACAAAAACTACCAGAAAACTTAGTTGTAGAAGACAAGCATCTCCATCAAAGCCTGCATCACACTTTGTAACCTGTCACTTACCTATCCCTATATAATACTGATGCTAAATGTGAATTTTTTTGTTGATGGACAAATTACCTCAGATCTGTTGCTATAGCAGGAAATCTACTGAAACAGGTGCTTTGTAAAACAACAACAACAACAACAAAAACCCTTCACTGGATTCTTGCTACAGAAATTCTCCCAAATAATAGGTCCGGCTTTTACTACAATAGAAAAACATGTCTTTTACAGTTAACTTGTCTTTTAACAATGTCCTTATAAAATAACAAAAGAGAGATAATTTAGGGGTAACATGTATTTTCAAATTTTAAAAGCTTGTTATGTGAAAGAGAGCTGAGACTTTTTTGCTGGGCTTCAGGGAACTGAACTAGATTCAATAGGTAGTTCAGTGACTACTGAATAAAAAACAGATCCCACTTAGGCACATTCAAGTGACATATTCAAGATGATGCAGTGAATGTCAAAAGTGGAGGGGAGATGATGAAACTTTGAACTTCCATTTTGATGAGTAAAGGAATGAAATAGGCTGGCTAATGAATAATTGGGTTCTCCTTCATTTAAAGGTGATAGATGAGATCTATTTTCTCTACTGGACATTTGTTGAAGTATAAATTGTATTAGGTTCTGTAAATTTATAGCCATCCATCTACTTAGATCATTCTTTATTTCACTTTTATTTTGGCTTCTTCCACACTCCATGATTCTCTCGCAACCCAAATATATAGGATTTGAGAGTAAGTATTAACTTTGAAATTAATGTTATTTTTATTCCTGCAATAATTATAATAATAACTATTTTTATTCACACCCCAACATTCAATTTGATTTTATTTTACTCCTGATGATCCATTTCTACCTCTCTCCAACAGGAATCATGGTGAGCCCTGACAAGAATCAGAATAGTGTGGCTGTGTTCATCGTCTTAGGATTCTCTGAATATCCAGAGCTGCAGGTGCCCCTCCTTCTACTGTTCCTCATCATCTATGCAGTCAATGTGGGCATGATTGTGGTCATCAAGATCAATCCCAATCTCCACACCCCCATGTATCTTTTCCTCAGTCACTTATGCTTTGTGGATTTCGGTTTCTCCACTATAGTTACAGCCAAACTACTAGAAAACTTAGCAGAAGACAGAAGCATCTCCATCAAAGCCTGTATCATGCATTTTTCCATTGGTGTCACCTATGTTGTGACAGAGGTAGTTATATTGTCATTGAAGGCAAATGACCACTTTGTCGCTATATGTTATCCTTTGCTTTATACAATTTCTACGTCCCCAAAATGCTGTGCCCTGCTAGTGACTGTGGCCTATTCTTGTGGCAAAACTGGTTCTATTATACTCACCTACTCCATTCTTACACTGTCATTTTGTGAGACCAAAAGTATTAATAATTTTGTATGAGAATATTTTGGCTTCCTCTTTGTTTGCTGCTCTCAAATACACTCCAATGAGTTAATATTTTCTATCCTTGCAAACTTAAATGCACTTTCTACCCTCATCATTATCCTTACGTCCCATCTTTTTATTTTTATCACAATCCTCAAAATGCATTCAGGCAGTGGCAGATATAAAGCTTTCTCCACTTGTGCCTCCCACTTGACAACAGTTACCATCTTCTATGGGACTATCTTTTTCCTCTATTGTTTTCCCAGTTCCAAAAACTCATGGCTTGAAGTCAAACTGGGATCTGTTTTTTATGCTGTACTGATTCCAATGTTAAATCCCTTAATAGACAGTCTTAGGAACAATGATGTGAAGGAAACCTTAAGGAAATTAAAGAATCTCCAAATAATTTCTCAAGGAGATCATTTGTAGATTCTATGACTACTCTCTAAACTGTTCTGATGTAATTTCAGATGGTTTTCAATTCATTCTTTTAATCCCATTCTGTTATTCTCATCTTTGGTGGTGACACTTTCAGTTTCTACAAGCATCTGAAAAATAGTAGGAAAAGTGTTATGTAAATGAAGAAAAGACATTTGAAATAAGAAAAATCACTCAAAGAAAGTCATTACAGTATACTCCATGATGTAGCATCAACCTCATAACCTTTCATGAAAACTCTTTGACAATTTATTGTGAAAATAAATCTCTTGGTTCTGCAAGATTGAATGCTTTTTTCTTCACATTTCCATTATTTCAAAGGAAAGAGAGGAACAGAAATCTAAGGCATGAGGTAGAACAGTGAGCAGGTGGCTCTTTAAAATGTCTCAGAAACAAAAACCATGCAAAGTGACCATATTCTGTGTTGGAAGAGAAGATTTGTTACCAACCCCTGAAGGAACTCAATTGACTGATGAAATTCTTATAAAGTCAAATTAGTGCTATAAACTGTTTAGTATAGTTCTTATAACATAATAAAGGCTTAATAAGTGTTGGTCAATGGATTAATTTGCAATGTGGAGTCAAAGATTCTTGACTCTCTTCCCTTTGAACTTGAGCAACTCTATGGCGGGAATTAGTTTCCAATTAATCTTTTTTATTTATTTTATTTTAGTTAATGAGGCAAAACAAGTTTTTCCATAACATCATATGATAAAAGATGTTTGCACATGGAACTCCAAATTTATTGTTAAGAATTTTCTCTTTCTTTTTTTAAAGTTCTTTAAAAAAATAGAACATAAAGCATATCCATAAAATAGTACAATAAAAAGATTATTGCTCAGGAAACTGCAAATCTTCTTTTCATATTATACTAATCATTTCAAATACACTACAGAATCATCAAGCAAATTTCTTGTTTTTTCTAATGCTCTGCTGACCTACAGAAGGCTACTATGAGACACACAGAAACACACACATATATATGTTGATGTATGTGTATATACACACATATATACACACGTATATAATGCCAGGCACAAGCAGCTTCATCAGAAGAATGAATACTGTGAACAGCTTTTAAGGTTCTGATTACACAGTGTAGTGAACACTCCATTTATTTCATTACAAATTAAGGCGAACATTTACAACAAATCACAATACAATATTCACAACATTCCATCTTATCAGAGAAAACAAAAATACAGCGCTCACAACAGCTTAACATTAGAATGGACACATAGTTTTCACCAAGGTGGCCACAGTATAGAGAACAAAGAACCAAAGAATAAACATCTGGTTTACCCAAGGGGGAAATCCTCCATACTTAATCATTCAGTCATCTCACAATACAATAATCAAATTTCCATTCATCAGGAAATCATAACCACTTATACAGATTCACAATTACTAAATATCATTGATCCCTAAATACAATCATTAGAAAATTACACAAACCCTTCACCCCTCAGTCTAGTAAACTTCAATTTCATCACATGTTCATTATCTAAGGAGAGGCCTTTTCTTCATCTTTATTTGGGGTGGTCTCTCAGATTCCCTGGATCCCCTTCCATGATCTCAGCTCCTACCTAAATCCACTAGTCACCTTGATTCAGAGGCAATCAGCTCCAAGCTCCTTGTCCAGTCCTCCCAACAGTTCTTGTTACATACTGAAGTTCACAGCATCTGGCACATTTCAAACCCTTCACAACTACTGTTGCCACGAACTCAAGGATCAACCAAGCCCCCTCCCCCCCTAAATAAAATTTTATCCTGGTCATGCTTCTTCAGTCCTCCAGTAGTTTGGCTGGCCCTAGGACCCAGAAGGAAACTCAGCCTTCCAGGAGGCAGCCAATTCAGCCTTCACCAGATTCTGGTCCCAAGAAAACTCCAACTCAGTTTTCAGTCAGCTTCCAGATGCAGAGGGAGACAAACTCTCTCTCTCTCTCTCTTTCTCTCTCTCTCTCTCTCTCTCTCTCTCTCTCTCTCTCTCTCTCTCTCTCTGTCTTATTGCTGGTTTCAGTCTCCGCAAATCTCTCTCAACCAGGAGCCAGCCAGGAAGAAAATTCTTGATTCTGATTCTCTCTCCCTGGAACTCTCCTTACACATACACACACACACACACACACACAAACACACACACACACACACACAGACACTCACATTGGCTTCCTATCTCAGGAAACCCCCTCATGCCAAATCATCAACAGAAGACAGAGTCCACACCCTCTGCCCCTTTCACCCAAGTACTTAGCCCTCACTTACTAAGGACCAAGCACTTGCTAAATTAATTACCATTTCAACATCCGTATGTGTGTATATATATATATGTTTACATATACATATATATACATATATACCCACATATATACCTATATATGTAAATCATGTTATACATTTAATAATCAGTTCTATCTCTGGAAGAAGGTGACTTCTTTCCTCATATGGTCTTTAAAGTTTAATTGGGTCCTTATTACAGACAGAGTAGCTTATTTTTCAAAGTCATTTTTTTCATTTCTTCAAATTTTTATTTTAGATTCAAATATGAGAAAGCAAATACAGAATAGCGAACAGAAACAAAAACGTGTCATAAACTTAAATATTGGAACTTAAATACAAAGTCTGAAAGAAAAAAAAAACTATGTCATTTCCATAGCAGAATATGAGAAGATTCAATATAAGTAACAATAAATTTTTATTTCATGAGACCTATATGATAAAAAGTACTCATTGTATTTAGAATTGTCCATATTTTCTTTGGTTCCTTGTGAGTTTTCTTTTTTTCTCTACTGTGCCCTTTTTTTTTTTTACTTAATTCTCTTTTTTCCCCTACCTCCAATGCCATTAATGAAGCCGCAATAAAGTTTAAATATATTTCTCTAAAGTTATAAATATATACATGCACATATGTAAACATATATAGACATATACTTTCCCATACATATTGTACTTCCTTTTCTTCTACCTACTATCTTACCCTTCTATTACTTGCCTATTTCCTTAAAAGATCACTCCCCTCATCTCACACCTCAAAATCTAAACACATTCTACACCAACCTTTACATATTCCCTCAGTCTCCCCTCTAAAGATCTCTGCTTTAAGCTCTCCCACCTCCATATGTCCGTACTGTATTGTTTCTTCTGAAAAAAGGAAAGACAGAAAACTTTTATATGCTTCTAAATATATATGTATTGTTCCTTCTTAAACCCATTTCTGATGAAAGTCAGTCACCAGAACTACTAGTCTTGCCCTACATCTAATTTCTCTGTATCAATTCATCCTCTTGGACCTCATTTGTATAAAATAATTACTGTTTTAGCTGTTCCTAAATGATTTTTTTTGAATTCATATCTTACTCGGGTTTACCCCTAATCTTTCTTATGAGCTACCCAATTACTAATAAGAATCTTAGACATACATTTTAAATATATATAAAGTAAACAGCCTGTCCTTATGAATGCCTTATAACCAGTCTTTTTTATGTTCATTATATTTCTCTTGGTTCTTGTATGCCGAATGATAGTAAATTTTCATGAATTCAGAACAACTTGAAAGTTAGACCCAAGTATTATTTATCTAATTATGTACAAAATCAACAATCCCCTTCAAGGAATTTACCATGTACTGAGGGAGACAAAGGGAAATATTTCTAAGAATGATGTTTAGGGAAACAATATATGATAAGAAGAAGGTAATTTGGTTTGGAAGACATGAAGCTAAAAGATTGATGAAGGTGGAAACTAAGGAAGTATGTGGTAAATTACAAAAACAAAGAAACAAAAAACAAAACAGAAAAACAAACAAGGGATTCTGATAGACCAGAAGAAAGAATACAGTGCAACTGAATTGGGTTTGGAGCACATATGCAAAGGTATACAGTTAGATGAAGAGGTAGGTGTGAGAAATGGCAGTAAAGCTACTGCAGTAGAACAACACAGGTCAAGAAGTGAAGTGTTGTACATTAAAGCTGGTAAAGTAGATGAGAATCAAAGCTTTGGAAAGATTTAAATGCCAAACGTAGGAGTTTTTGTTTGATGCTGGAGAGAAAAAGGAAGTTGTCACAGTTTGTGGAGAAGAGTGACATAGTCTGATTTTTTTATTAGAGCAATCAATATAGCAGCTCTAAGACAAGGATTAACCCTAGAAAAGAAGGGAAGGGTAATACATGTTGCAAAAATATCAATTTAATTGATGGAAATGTCAATTTCAATTCTTTTAGAACTACTCAATTTGAATGATTTCCCTTGAAATGAAGTGTGTTAAAGCAAGGACTGTAACCAATCATAAGGTTACTCTTAAGGAGTTCCCCTTGAGTCATGTGTTGAAGTATATAGCCATAGATTTTTTTTTTCATAACTTTGATAGGCTATGATTGTATCACTTTGAAATTCTCTCCCAAAGGAACCATGGTGAGTGCTAACTGAAATCAGAGGGCTACAGTCATGTTCATGCTCTTAGGATTCTCTGATTACCCAGATCTCCAAGTACCCCTCTTTCTGCTGTTCATGGCCATCTACGTGTTGCCTCTGGTGGGAAATCCATAATCTCATGTACTTTTTCTTCAGTCACTTGTATTTTGCTACTCCACTATAATTACACCCAAACTGTTAGAAATCTTAGTTGTGGAAGACAGAACCATCTCATTCATGGGCTGTGTCATGCAATTTTCCTTTGCTCTCACCTGTGGAGTGACAAAGATGTTCATGTTGGCAGTGATGGCTTATAATCATTTTGTAGCCATTTGCAATGCCTTATTATATTCAGTGACCATATCCCAGAAACTTTATTCCTTTCTGATTACCATACCATATTCATGGGGCCTAATTTCTTATGTGGTCTTCAGCTACTCTATCCTTATCTAGCGTTTTTGTGGTTTTAACATTATTAATAATATGTTTCTGTGAATATTCTACCATCTTCTCTTCCTCCTTCTCTGATAAACACTTAAACGAGGTTATTCTACTTGGTCTTTCATATTTTAATACCTTTTGCACCCTCAGAATTACACTCAGCTCCTATCTCTTGATTTGTGTAACTGTCATGAAGATGCCTTCAATCAGTGGGAGACTTAATGCCTTCTCCACCTGTGCCTCTCCCTTGACAGTTGCTACCAGTTCTTTGAGACTGCCCTCTGCCTCTATTGTGTGCCCTGTTCCAAAATTTCATGGCTTATGAACAGAATAAGCACTGTTTTTTTTAATGCAGTGGTGATTCCCACATTGAATTTATTAACATACAGTCTCAGAAACAAAGATTTGAAGGAAAAATTCAGTAAATTAATGGATATCAAAATATTTTGTCACTAAAATATTTGTATGGGTGTTACCTCTACTTGTTGAATGACATAAGAACTTATCATGATGTTCAGTTAGAAAATTCATCCCTAGTAGCTATTTTATCTAGTAGTCCGTCATTAAGCACCACGACTGGAAGACAGTCATGAGCATGTAAGTGAAAACAGAATGTAAAATGGGGGGAAAATCACAAGGAGAAAAACAACGGCAACTACAGCGACAAAAACATACTTCTGTGACTTTTTCCAAAAGTTAGAGCCAGTCTTAAGACCATATAAATGGGAAAACATCTAAAATTGGGGTTTAAAATAAATCTATTGCTTTGATAAATTGGATCGTTTTTTCTTCAATGAATCTTCTGATCTCTCACTTCTATGCAAAGAAAATAAAAGAAGCAAAATGCTGAGGTGACACAAGAAAAATACAGAAAGTAGATGCAATGGGGCTTTCTCGTACCACATCTGAGAACACTCTGGAGAGTATAACGATGATGAGACTGATAAGAAAAACAATTCCCAATTTGTAGTGTTCGATCACTTGAGCAATAAGCACCCACAATGAAGAACGAACAATCAGATTCAGTGCTTTAAGTCACTTTAGCCCTCACATGTGATGATATTCATGTGTGCATGTCTGTACATGTGTGTTTCTGTGTCTATTGCTTGGACGCTGTATCATGGATTAGAGATGAACATTTCAGTGTTAAAATTCTTTTTGAAGTGTCATTGCAATGAAATTTTGTATTACTTTAAGCAAGGAATATCCTCAGGCATTCAACTTTTAGATAGATAGGTAGATAGATAGAAAGAAAGATAAATAGATAGACAGACAGACAGACAGGTAGATATTTTTTATTAAATATAAAGTGAGGGGAGGCCTTGACAATAACGTGGTGGCAAGGCTCCGGGACGCCCTAACAGTTGCACTCCAAGAGGCTTGGAGGGCAACGCCACTGCATTCTGGGAGGTCCTGATGGTAACTGCTGCTGGAAAGGTTCTGACAATAACTGCAATTGCACTCTGAGAGTCCCAGAAGAATCCTGCTGATCCATTAACCACAAGGGCTGTTCCCAGGCACATCACCACAGGGCAGAATCTGTGGAGCTGGGTAAGAGACAAAGGCAGGGATCATGGCAGGGGTAGCCGGTACTCCTGGGACAACCCATCCACAGCCTGGAAATTTAAAAATCCCCTATTTGAACATCCAGGGACCAGGATGGCCAAGTGTGTGCTGGCTGCTCCAATCCCTCCCCCAGACCCTGAAAACAGAAATTATTGCCCCAGAGAAAAAAAAAATTAAGCAGTAAAGGCTAAGGAACCCTGAGGAAGGATGTGGCTAAGGCCCTGCCTCAAAATGGGTAAAAAGCAGACTGCAAAGAAAAAGATGCTGGAATCCTATTACTGTGAGAGAGGAACTATATTGAGAGACAGTAATGACTCCACACTCACACCTGAATCCATAACAAGGATTATGACCTGGTCTCAGGTACAGAAAGCATTCCTAGATGAGATCAAAAAGAACTTTGAAATCTGGCTTAGAGAAGCAAAAGATAAAATATACACCTCTTTTAAAAATAAAATTGTGAAATTAGAAAAACAGTACAATGAAGAGAATGACTCCTTAAAAAGTAAATTGTGTGAACTAAAAATGAAATCTGAGCATATGCAAAATAAGCTTCAAAAACTGACTGAGGAGAATAATAATTCACTAAAAATTAGAATCAACAAAATTGAATTGAATGACTTTATGAGGAACAAAGAGTCAGTCAAACCAAATATCATGTCAGAAAAATTAGCAAAAGAGGAAAAATATATCAATGGAAAAATAACTGACATGGAAAACAGATCCAAGAGAAATAATCTGAGAAATATTGGTCTACCATAAAATCAGGATGAAAAAATGAGTCTAGCCAACATCTTCCAAGAGCTCATCAAGGAAAACCATCCTGAGATTCTAGAACCAGAGGTTAAAATAGAAATTGAAAGAATCCACTGGACAACTCCCAAAAGACATCCCAAATTGAAAAGTCCATGAAATGTTGTGGCCAAACTACAGAACTATCAGGTAAAAGAGAAAATACTACAAGCAGACAGAAGGAAACATTTTGTATATCATGGAAGCTCACTGAGGATCTCACAGGATCTGGCAGCTTCAACGTTGAAAGATAGGAGAAAATGATACATGATTTTTTGCAAGGCCAAAGATCTTGGCTTACAACCAAGGATCACCTATCCAGGGAGACTGAGCATAATCTACCAAGCAAGGAGATGGACATTCAGTGATATAACAGAATTCCACACCTTCCTGATGTAAAAGCCAGAGCTCAATGGAAAATTCAACCTCCAATTGCAAGAATCAAGAGAGACATAAAAAGGTAAATAAGGAAAAAAACACACCCACCCACATAATTTGCTATTTAATAAGAGCACACTGTTTAAATGCTTATATGGGATGTAGATTCTTGGTAATATCATGAATTCTATAGCTACGGCGACATCTAAAAGGGATGTAGATAAATAGAGGATGTGGGAACAAATTTCACAAAATGATGATAAAAATCCTTAGTAAGGGACTGCAATGGAAGAAGAGGAAAGAATGAAGCAGAAAAGGGTAAATTATGCCACACAAGAGGCATAAAAACATTATAGTAGAGAGAAAAAAGGGAGAAAAATGACCATTAAATGAGCTTTTCCCTCACTGGTTCTGGTTCAAGGAAGGAATAACCAGTTAAATATATGACTCTGTTGAGAAGATACACAACACTTATCATAATTGAGGGAAAGAGGGCAAGGAGAGGAGCTCTGCGTGAGATCTATTCCCGGCAATCTTTGTTCGAGGAAGGAATAACATACAACATTGAGTATAAAAATCGAACATATCCTACAGGCAGTAGGAGGAGGGAAGGGACAAGAAAGGAGGGAGTTTAGAAGGGAGGGAAGAAGTAATAAGGGAGAAGGTTAGGAAAAGGGAGGGGGGCAGATAAGGAGATAATACTGAGGGAGGTGGTGGCCAAAAGGAAAACTCTTAAGTAGGGAAAGCAAGAAGGGGAAAAATAAAAGCATAAGCAGGGGAGGGAAGAGCATGGAGGGAAAGTTGCAGATAGTAATAATAATTGTGAAAGTGAATGGGATGAACTCTGCCATAAAATGGAGGTGGAGAGCAGAATGGATTAAAAACCATAATCCTACAATAGGTTGTTTAAAAGAAACACATGTGAAACAGGGGGATATACCCAAGGTAAAGGTAAAAGTCTGGAGTAAAATATATCATGCCTCAGCTAAAGTAAAAAAAATCAGGAGTAGCAATCCTTATCTCAGACAAAGCAAAGGGAAAAACAGATCTAATTAAAAGAGATAAGGGAGGAAACTATATCCTTCCTAAAGGCACCATTGAAAATGAGGCAATATCATTACTAAACATTTATGCACCAAGTGGTACAGCATCTACATTTCTAAAGGAGAAATTAAGGATGGTAGAGGAAGAAATAGATAGCAAAACTATACTAGTGGGGTACTTCAACTCCCCCTCTCTGAGACTGATAAATCTAACCTCAAAATAAACAAGAAAGAAGTTAAGGAGGCAAACAGAATCTTAGAGAAGTTACATATGGTAGACTTCTGGAGAAAACTGAATGGGGATATAAAGGAACATACCTTCTTCTAAGTGGTCCATGGCACATACACAAAAATAGACCACCTATTAGAGCATAAAAACCTCACAATTCAGTGCAGAAAGGTGGAAATATTAAAAGCATCCTTCTCAGATCATGATGCCATAAAAATTATATGCAATAAAGGGCCATGGAAGGTTAGATGAAAAACTAAATGGAAACTAAATAACTTAATCCTAAAGAATGAGTGGGTCAAACAAGAAATTATAGAAACAATCAGCAACTTCATTCAAGAGAATGACAATAATGAGACAACATACCAAAACTTGTGGGATGCAGCAAAGGCAGTTCTTAGGGGAAGTTTTATATCCCAAGAATAAATTGGAGAAAATCGAGATCAGTGAATTAGGTATGCAATTGAAAAAGCTAGAAAAAGAACAAACTGAGAATTCCCAATTAAATACTAAATTAGAAATAATGAGAGTAAAAAGAGAGATTAATAAAACTGAATTAAAGAAAACTATTGAATTAATAAATAAAACTAAGAATCGGTATTATGAAAAAGCTAATAAAATTAATAAAACTTTAGCCAATATGATAAAAGAAAGAAGAAAACCAAATTTCAAATATCAAAAATGAAAAAGGGTGAATCTACCTCCAATGAAGAGAAAATTAAACCAATAATTAGGAATTATTTTGCCCAATTATATGCACATAAATTTGACAATCTTAGGGAAATGGATGCATATTGATGAAAATACAAGTTGCCTAGACTAACTGAAGAGGAAGTAAGCTACTTAAATAACATCTCAGAAAAAGAAATTGAACAAGCTGTTATTGAACTCTCTAGGAGAAAATCACCATGGCCAGATTCCTTTACTAGTGAATTCTACCAAACATTTAAAGAACAATTGACTCCAATACTTTACAAACTATTCAGGAAATTTGAAGAAGGAGTCCTACCAAATTCTTTTTATCAGACAAATATGGTAATGATACCTAAATTGGGAAGGGACAAAATAGAGAAAAAATTACAGACCAAATTCCTTTATGGATATAAATGCAAAAATCATAAATAAAATATTAGCAAAAAGTCTACAGCTGACCATCATGAGAATAATACACTTTGAGCAGGTAGGATTTATTCCAGCAGTGCAAGGGTGGTACAATACCAGGAAAACTATCAGTAGAATTGATCATATCAACAACAAAACTAGCAGAAACTATATGATTATCTCAATAGAAGCAGAAAAGGCTTTAACAAAGTACAATGCCCATTCTTACTAAAAACACTAGAAAGTGTAGGAATAAATGGAATATTCCTTAAAATAATAAGTAGCATCTAGCTAAAACCATCAGGAAATATTATATGTAAGGGGGTTAAGCTAGAAGCATTTACAATAAGATCAGGGGTAAAATAGGGATGTCCACTATCATCCCTCTTATTCAATTTGGTACAAGGAATGTTAGCAGTAGCAATAAGAGAAGAAAAAGAAATTGAAGGACTCAAATTAGGCAAAGAAGAGACAAAGCAATCACTCTTTGCAATTGATATGATGATATACTTAGAGAATCCTAGAGAATCAAGTAAAAAACTACTTGAGATAATAAACAAATTAGGCAGTTGCAGGATATAAAATAAACCCGCATAAATCCTTGGCATTCCTATATATCTCTAACTAAATCCAACAGCAAGAGATAGAAAGAGAAATTGCATTTAAAGTTACTGTAGACATTATAAAATATCTGGGAATCTACCTGCCAAAACAAACCCAGGACTTATATGAACACAATTACAAAACACTTTTCATACAAATAAAATGAGATCTAACTAACTAAAAAAACATCAATTTTCATGACTGGATGGAGCTAATATATTAAAAATGACTATCATTCCTAAATTAAATTACATATTTAGTGCCATATAAATCAATCTACCAAAAAATTACTTTGTAGAACTAGAAAAAATAGTAGCAAAATTCATCTGGAAGAATAAAAGGTCCAGGATATCAAGGCAACTAATGAAAAAAATGCTAGGAAAGGTGTCTTAGCCATAGAAGATTTTAATCTGTACTACAAAGCAGCAGCTATCAAAACTACTTGGTCCTGGCTGAGGAATAGAGCACTGGATCAATGGAATCGGTTGGGTACAAAAGACTCAGTAGAGCAAGTGACCATTCAGAGGGTAACTGCACTTTCTTTGACATACCTGGATCTAGTTTTCAGACTTAAGTAGTGATCCTGGGATAAAGAAACCTAGTGTGGTGGAGGTTGTGGAGGCTCTAGAGAAGGCACCCTCCTCATGGCTCTGACAACAGCTGTGCAAAACCTCAGAAATTTGGGACAGACCTCTCTTCACTCTGAATGAAAGAGCTCTATGGTCAAGTAACTGGCATGATAAGCAAACAGAGGAAACTGAATTAGAGTATTTGGGGGGGGGAGGAAGAGAATGAAAACATGTATGAAGAGGACAACAAAGTCAAAATTCTTGTATCAAAAGCCTCCAAAAGCTATGAACTTGTTACAGGTCATTGAGGAGCTCAAGAAGGATTTCGAATATCAAGTAGGAGAAGTAGAAGACAAATTGGAAAGAGAGGGGAGAATAATGCAAGAAATTCATGAAAAGCAAGTTAAAAGCCTTCTGAAGAGACAGCACAAAAATAATAAAGAAAATAACACCCTAAAAAATATACTAACTCAAATGGCAAAAGAGACAAAAAAAAAAAAAGGCAATAAGGAGAATAATGCCTTAAAAAGCTGAACTGCCCAGATGGAAAAGGAATTTCAAAAAATCACTGAAGAGAATCATTCTCTCATAACTGGATTGGAGCAAATGGAAACTAGTGACTTTATGAAAAATCAAGATTCTATAAAACAGAAGCATATAATTGAAAAAAATGCAAGGCAATGTGAAATATCTCATTGCAAAAACCACAAGCTTGAAACATAGATCCAGGAGAGATAATATAAAACCTTTTGGACTACTTCAAATCTGTGATGAAAAAAAAGCCTAGAAATCATTCTTCAAGAGATTCTCTGGGAAATTTGCCCTGATATTCTAGAACCAGAGGACAAAATAGAAATGGAAAGAATTCACCTATCACCTCTTGAAAAAGATCCCAAAAAGAAAACTCCCAGGAATATTAAAAACTAATTCTAGAGTTGCCAGATCAAGGAGAAAATATTACAAGCAGTCAGGAAGAAACAATTTGAGTATTGTGGAAATACAATCAGTAAAAGAGAAGATATAGCATTAAGGGATTGAAGGGCTTGGAATATGATATTCTCAAGGTCAAAGGAACTAGGACTAAAACCAAGAAAGAACTGATAATGTCTGAACTGTCTGAATACAGACTGAAACATACTCTTTCTCTCTCCCTTTTTTTCTTTTTCTTTTTTTCCTTAAATCTCTCTCTCTCTCTCTCTCTCTCTCTCTCTCTCTCTCTTTCTCTTTCTCTCTGTCTGTCTGTCTGTCTGTCTGTCTCTTTCCCTTTCAAACTCTTATTTGAGTTTCCTCATACAAAACGACTATTATGCAGATGTTTCACATGAAAAGGGAAGGGAGAGATTGGAGGGAGGGATGATATCTGGAACTTAAACAAAAAATATTAAAATGTTTATCATGTAATACTCAAAATATTTTTAAAAATAAGAAAGAGTTTACATCAAATCTGGAAATATCTTTACTATGGACATATTTTAAACTTGCACTATTGTTTGCTTATAATCTCCTCCATTTAAATTTGAGCTCCTCACTGTATCTTCAATTTACGTGAAGTGCCAGGAATAATTTAAGTAGTTTATTAAAATTAGTTGCCTAGCAGGCTGACTAGAAATGTCCCCTACATCACAAACTTGTTTATTGCATTACTGGGGAGAGTGAAAGTGGGAGGAGATTTCTCTAATCACAAAAGTGATTTACCACTAGGGTCATTATTAGCCTTAAACTTCTAGGAAATGAAGTATGCAAGACATTGCATATAGGAAATATGTCTAGGAATTGAAACGACTTCATGTACTCATATACTTGTGTCCAGCGATCTTAAGAACAGCATTGCCAGAGAAGAGATTCTTGACCTTGAGTAGGTTCAACTCAGATAACTAAGTAGAGTTATACTATCTATCACCTGGCTCTCCCATGTGCTAGAGTGAGGGAGAAATTCTGCATCTTGAAAGCAACTTTTTCTAATATCTTAACAGACGTGAGCAAGGTTAAGTCAAGAAATATTTATCAGATTCTCTGCATAAGCATTTATAAATGTGATGCTGCCCCAGCCTTTCCTTAACACCTCTGAGATTAAATTGTTCCATCACATGATAACTTGTACCTAATTATAGATTTTATAATTTTACAGAAAATCAGTATTAATATTTGTTAAGTTGGGAAATAAATCCAACTGCAGGACTAATATGATTTCTAGAAAATCCCATGCTCTGAAAGTCACATAGTACAGGCATTTTTTTTTCTTGAATGACTTCTTTAGAGGCACCACACATAGAATCAATAGAGTCTCTAGGGCCTGGGACCCAAAGGACTTGGAGGGAAATATAAAATTATCAGCATAAGTACCATACTTTGGTTTCAAATAGAGTGAGAGCATGTCTCTGACTGCACTTTGCTGTAAACTGGAGACAAACTCATCTTTCTTGTCCAGTTAATAAAAAGACTGTGATTTACTGGTAATAATGTCCACCAATGGATTAATTCTGAGCTTGATAATTAGAAAGGGAACAAGAAGGGAATGTAATTATGAAATTACTACCACATAGGATATACCTTCTATACTATAGATCAAGGATATGAACCATCCAGGAAAGTCTACATTCTGGTGAGTACATATGTCTGCTAAGATTCTCCTGTACTCACTTTTTTCTTGGACTGTTGCCTGGAAACAAGAATATTCCTTTCATAAGTTCCCTGCAAGATAAATGCAAAAGGACCTGAAAAAAAAGAAGGACTTAGATCATCTTCTTCATTATCATTTATTTTTTGGTTACTATTATTACACATGCAAACTAATATCCATGAACATTAGGAGGTACCAGACAGATCCTATTAACACAAGAGCTTTTGAGTACATGTGGAAAGATGAGATAGGTACACACAGAGACCAATGTCAATATCATGTAGCTATTCTTAAAGTTCCACTGGCTGTTAAAATCAAGGCTACAAAAATTGAGAAGAATGAAGTGTGTGTGTGTGTGTGTGTGTGTGTGTGTGTGTGTGTGTGTGTAGAGTTGGTTTGTTAACAAAAAGTGAAATTGAGAAAGTTATACATGAAAGGATAGTCTTAATTTAATAGTGATCAAAAGAGAAGGCATCACACTTTGGTGAAAATGCTATGTCGAAAGGCATGAAGACAAAAATGCATATATTATCTTCAGAGAATAATAGGCTGAGGGCTTTGGCAAAAACTGGCTGTAATTAGGAAAATTGAAGGGAGATAATGATGGAGATGAACCAAATTATTTATCTGGCAAAAATAAAGGGGAAAAGACATACTGGCATTAGGAAACAGTGGTAGAGATGAATGATAAAATGGTCTATGTAATGCTAGATGAGGAATAAGCACTACTTGGGTTCACATTCTGCCTGTGAAACATGCTAACTTAGTGAAAATGGTCCCAAACAAGGTGAGTTAACTTTCTATTCCTAAGGACTCATTTGAAGTTATAAATTCCAAAAGATGTCTGAAGCTGTTTCAGTGAAGATGGTTTATATGTTTGAAGTTCTTTGTAACTATGGAAACAAAGTTCCAGACTAAGCATGAAAATCTATCATTTAATTAAAAAATTAAGCAGTAATCACACTCTTTGACCCTTAGTTATTATCATTGTGATTATATTCTAGAATGATAATTGTATTTAGGCTTTGTTCTCAAAAATGTTCAGATAATATACAATTATAAAACTTGAAAAACACAAGCCTGAAAAAAAAACAAACAACAACTTGAATTTGGACAAGGAGGTAATAGTTTGATTGCTTGAGATAAATTCCTACAGTCAAAGACTCCAGTCCCACCAGAATGAACATGTACAGCAGATGCAACCAATCCTGAAATAAGGTTTGGATGCGAAGGGGGGCCTCATGACTATCTGCAGCAGAGCAGTATAATTCCAGGAACAATGAGGAGGAAATTACACAAAAGGAAATTTAGTCTTGATCTCAGTTAGACCTTCTGAATAAAGAAAATGTCTTAAAAGTGGAACAGACTGACTCATTTGGTGTGATGACTTGAAGGTTTTGAGGACATTTCTCTTTCTCCTTCTTAATATTTATTTTTTTCCAAGTGTGTGTATCTTGTTGCTTCAAGTAGAACGACCAAAACTGTAAGAAACACATTTGCTGACATCAGGGGGTCATAATTCACATCAGGGAAGTGGGCATCTGCCACAAAGGTCATTGCTAGTACTGAGAACACAAGAGCCTCACGGTGTCTCACAAAATAAGTCTGACAGCTCTGAGGGGAGAGGGTGGGCAATGGACAGAAAACGGTCAAGGAATAATTTGAAATTGAGAAGTTTGCTTTATTTGGAGAAAATTTAATATTTCTACAATTACAATAGCAGAAAGAGGTCTGAGCAGCAAGAGGTCTCAAAGGTAAGAAATTTGGTGAGATCAGAAGTATGGTGCCAAAATTACAAATTATATTGATAGTATAAAGAAGATACACTTTGGGTTTAACTGGAGCTGGCTGTTACAATTGTGATAGAAAATCAGAGTCCATGAATCCACATTTATGGAAAGATTTGAATGACAGGCTAATAACTCTAACAGTCTATTTAGTTTAGACCATTTATTGCAACAAAAGTGTTTCCATTTTGTAGTTTCTTGCTTTTGAAGGCAAGATGAAGTGTAGTGGAAAGATGAACCCTGAGGAACCATGTTAGAATCACATCTCTGCTATTAAAACCCAATTGATCTTGGACAACTCATTTAATTCATCCTTTTCTATCAAATGAGGGACTAGACTAGATAGCTGGTCATTCTTTAAATCCTAAATCTATTATAATAAATCATAAATCTCTAGGTATGTGTTAGGACAACTGAGTCTACAGATCCATTGAAAACAAAAGTAATATAGAAAAGGAATGGGTGATTGACAAAAGTAAGTGAAAATCTAGAAAGATAGATAGATAGATAGATAGATAGATAGATAGATAGATAGATAGACAGATACATAGATACATAGAGAGTTAGAGAGATAGATAGATAGATAGACAGACAGACAGACTGATAGATAGATAGATAGATAGATAGGTAGATAGATAGATAGATAGGACTAAATCTTTTGGTTGCACATTGGACTATCCTACTTTAATTTTTTATTAGATATTCATCCTAAAAATGAGTGTGTGTATATGTATGTATGTGTGTGTCCATATACATATATACATACACAAACCTACATGGACTCACACGTATACATATAATACAAACTGAAGAAGAGCGGTTTAGTACTGAGAAAAGAATGAGAAGGGATATCCTTGTTCTAGCTTTTCCTCTGTAGAACCTCCTAGGGAATCTTTAAATTAAATGTTTTAGGACAAATCATTTAACAACCCTAGGTGGTGAAGTGGATAGAGCCCTGGTCTGGAGTCAGTGATTCAAATCTGGCCTTAGACATGCACTAGCTGTGTGACTGTGGCCAAGTCACTTCCCTATATTTGCTTCAGTTTTTCCTCTGTAAAATGAACTGGAGCAGGAAACAGTAAAACACTCCAGTATCTTTGCCAAGAAAAGCCAAATGGGTTAGGGAGGGTCAGGAACTACTGAAAACCTCAGTGAACCTTCTAATTGTGTATGTTATGGACAACTATTACACTGCCTTGAGCAATCTTTCTTCACATACCAGTGTAACATGTGATCACATATATAAAAACATAATGAAACCATTTAAAAGGAAACAAGGACAAAAGGGTGTGATAGCTAGGAATGACATGTATTGTCCTTTGTAGAAGGTCAGGATGTCATACAAATATTGGAAAACTAAGAAAATAGTTCACTAGAATTTTTGAAATGCCAAATATTGGACACAGTTTAATAGTAGAATAATGATAATTAAGGGGTAAATACCCTCGGGAGAACCATTCATTTGTATTTACAAGGTAGGAATTTTCAATTTACTGACAGTTCATTCTCTCACACTCTCTTACAACGTCCATTGCTTATGGACATTTATGGAACTGGAGAATGTTCCTCTGTTAGACATTTATTAAAAAGAAAGAAAGAAAGAAAGAAAGAAAGAAAGAAAGAAAGAAAGAAAGAAAGGAAAGATAGATAGAAAGAAAGAAAGAAAGAAAGAAAGAAAGAAAGAAAGAAAGAAAGAAAGAAGGAAAGAAATACAAATTGAAATGGTAACTATCAGCCCTTCCTCCCTGAACCATTTCCTAATCCACACACAGCACTCCTGTCTAACTTAATTCCCAATGAACTGTTCTTCCACCACCTTTCACTTCTCTCTCTGTTTCTCTCTCTCTCCTCTGCCTCTGTTTGTCAGACTCTTGGTCAATCCACCTGTTTGCTTGTATTTTTTCTTCTGTCTTTTTCAATTGTTGTTTCTTGCTCCAAATATAATTACTACATTGTGGTGTTCTACAAATAATGCATCAGATCCCCAAAATACCCCATTTCAGGATTTTTCTATGATAAATTTATTGCATTATAGTCAGAAGTTACAGAGAAAAAAAAATCACAGCATTACATCCCAAATTCAAGTAAAAGGGGACTTCCCTGTTTAACTAAGTATTTTTCCCAGATAACTTACAAAGAGTGGGAAGAACAATAAGATTTTAGTTCACCGATTTAGAAATGATTTTAAGACATTGAATATATAATATTAGACCGGGAAAGGAATTTAAATTTTTTTAGCCCAACCTCATTATTGAAGATCACTCAGTCATTCAGGCACAGAGTTGGAATTGAAGTCATTTAAAGAAACAATCAATAATATTAACTGAGCCCTGACTACATGCCCAGTGTTGTCTTAAGCATTTTAAAGATATGATCCCAAGATCGGTAGGTGGTGCAGTGAAGTGAGCATTGGCCCTGGAGTCAGGAGAACCTGAGTGCAAATTTGGCCTCAGACAATTAAAACAAATGCTAGCTGTATGAGCTTGAGCAAGTCACTTAACCCCAATTGCCCTACCTTCACCTCCAAAAAATAAAAAGCAAAAAATGCCACATAAAGGTATTATCGCATCTGGTCTCTTCAAAAAACTTAAGAAGTCAGAGCTAATATTTTCCCCATTTTAAAAATGAGGAAACTAAGGCAAAGAGATGTTAAATAATTTCTCAAAGTCACATAGCAAGTGTATGAGGCTGTTTTTGGACTCAGATCTTCCTGATTCCACACTTTGCCTACTGTCATTTACCTGCTCCTATAGCATAATAATAGTAAATATGAGTTTTTATGTTAATGGACCCATTACTTCAGTTGTGTATCTATACCGGGAAAATTATTCAAATGTGTTCTTTTTAAAAATCCTTTACAGAATTCTTACTATGGAAATTCTCTGAAGGAATATGTCCAGCTTTTGCTATTATAAAAAGTCATATTGCTTACTGATAGCTTGTCTTGTGACAACTGTCCTTACCAGAAAGGAGAAGAAAAGCATGTTAGGGATCATGAGTTACATATATTTTCAAATTTTAAAAGGTTGTTTTGTGAAACAGCTAAGAATTCTTTTACTGAGTATAAGGGAACTGAGTGATATTGAATGGGTATTAATGGCAAATTCATGATGACACAGTGAATTCTAAAAGGGGAGAGGAGATGAGGAACCATTGAATTTTTATTTTAGTGTGTAACAGAGTGAAATAGGCACGTTATGAGAAATTGGGTTTTTCTTCATTTAAACGTTCTGGATGAGCTCTTTTATTTTTGGATGGACATTTTTTGAAGTACAGATTGTACTGGATTCTGTGAATTTGCAGGCATTCATGCACTTAGATCATTCTCTATTTCACTCTTATTTTAGCTTCTCTCATAGTCCAGGATTTTCTCTCAACCTAAACATATAGGACTTTAGAGGATATTCTAACTCTGAAACTAATGTTACTATTATCTCCATTATAATTATAATAATAATGATTATATAAATCATACCCCACCCTTCCTCAATTTTATTACTGTTTCATTTCTAATGATCGATTTCTAATTCTCTCCAACAGGAATCATGGTGAGCCCTGACAAGAATCAGAGTAGCATGGCTGTGTTCATCCTCTTAGGATTCTCTGAATATCCAAAGCTCCAAGTGCCACTCTTTCTACTGTTCCTCACCATCTATGTAGTCACTGTGTTGGGGAATGTGGGCATGATTGTGGTCATCAGGATCAACCCCAAACTCCACACCCCCATGTACTTTTTCCTCAGTCACTTGTCCTTTGTGGATTTCTGTTACTCCACTATAGTTACACCAAAACTACTAGAAAGTTTAGTCATAGAAGACAGAAGCATCTCCTTCAAATGCTGCATCACACAGTTTTCCTTTGGTGTCACCTGTGTTTTGACAGAGACAGTCATGTTGTCAGTAATGGCCTATGACCGATTTGTCGCTCTATGTTATCCTTTGCTCTATACAGTTTTCATGTCCCCAAAACGCTGTGCTCTGCTGGTGTCTGTGGCATATTCTTGGGGCATAACTGGTTCTATTATACTCACCTACTCAATTCTTATACTGTCATTTTGTGAGACCAAAATCATTAATAACTTTGTATGTGAATATTCTGTCTTCCTCTTTGCTTCCTGCTCTGAAATACACTTCAGTGAGACAATATTTTCTATCTTGGCAAATCTCAATGCATTTTCTACCCTCATTGTTATCCTTACATCCTATCTTTTTATTTGTGTCACAATCCTCAAAATGCATTCAGGCAGTGGCAGATATAAAGCTTTCTCCACGTGTGCTTCCCACTTGACAGCTGTTACCATCTTCTATGGGACCATCTTCTTCCTCTATTGTTTTCCCAGTTCCAAAAACTCATGGCTTGTAGTCAAAGTGGGATCTGTTTTTTATGCTGTGGTAATTCCTATGTTAAATCCCTTAATATACAGTCTTAGAAACAATGATGTGAAGGAAACCTTAAGGAAATTTATGGATCTCGCAATCATTTCTCAATAGATTCTTTGAGTACTGTCTAAATTTTTATGATATAATTTCTGATGGTTTTCAAATAATTTTTTTTGGTTCTATGCTGGTATTCTCATCTCTGGTTGCCACTCTTTTAATGTCTGCAAAATCAGAAGAGTCAGGACAATTCTTATGGAAATGAAGAAAAGATATTTGAATTGAGAAAAATCACTGACAGAAAATTATTACAATATACTCACTCCATGATGTAGCATTAACCTCTGAACCTTTCATTAAACCTCTTTGTCAATTTAATGTAAAAATAAATCTCTTGATTACACAGTATTGAATGCCTGTTTCTTCACATTTCCACTATTTCATAGAAAAGAATGCAACAACAACCTAAAGCATGAGCTCATGCAGTGAGCAGGTGGTTCTTTAAGTTGTTTCAGAAGCAAACACCTTGAGGAGTGACAATATTCAGTATTGGAAGAGAATAAATTTTAGTAACTCCTGAAGCAACTGAGTTGACTGATGGAATTCCTATCAAGACAAATTTAATCCTACAAACTGTTTGGTATAGATCTTTTAACATGATAAAGGCTTAATAAGTGTTGGTCCATTGATTAATCTGAAGTGTGGAGACAAAGATTCTTGACCTTCCTCACTTTCAACTTAAGCAACTCTATCACAGAAATTGGCTTCCAATTTACTTTTTAAATTTTTAATTAGTGGAACAAAATAAGCATTTTCATAACATCATATAATAAAATATGGTTTCATATGGAACTGTAAATTATATATATATGTATATATTTAACATGTGTAATGTTATATATATAATCATGTTATACATCTGTTTATCAGTTCTGTCTCTGGATGTAGCTATCTCTTTCTTCACATGGTCTTTGTAGTTAATTTGGGTATTCATTAGAGACAGAATATCTTATTTATTCAACATATATGTGTGTGTTTGTGTGTGAAGTCATTCTTTAAATACTTCTATTCATCATTTCTTTCTCTGGGAGCAGATAGGGTCTTCCTTCACATGTCCTTTGTAATTATTTTGGGTATTTATAAGTGGTAATATGACTTAGTTGCTCAAAGTTCTTCTTAAATATGAGGCTTTCATGCTTCTAATCATTTAGATTTTCATTATTTGGTGCAAATCAATCCAAGACAACTGAAAATTTCTCAGCTTCTGTCTTCCTGAGTCAATAAAGTCTAGTGACAAGACAAAAATCCAGAAAACTCGCAATGACCTGGGATGTAGTGGATAAGCTTGATTCAAGTACAAGAAAATTTTTAAGCAATCAACACCTTTCCAATATCAGTTAATATTAAAATTCATGATAGGAAATCCAATAAATTCAGAAAGTACCCAAATACAAACCCATATAATGAAACAAAATGTGTCTTGGTTTGATTGCAGTTATAGAAAGATACACATTTTTTTCATTTTACAGGGCTGAGGGGGAGAAGAATTGAGAATACTTAATTGCATGTTCTGTTAGATTTCACTTCACTTCACTTCAATAGATTACTATATATTAGTTAAGTTAAAAGAGACAAGATATCCCTCTGCTTGAATGGGGGAAACCTTCTGTACTTTTGTCTTATAGAGTACAATTCTCAGTTTGGAGTGCCTCATTATGAAAAGGTCATATATAAGTAGGAGAGAGTTTGTTACAGGGTGATATACATGAAGAAGAGCCTCTAATACATGCCAAATGTGTATTGAGGAAAACTGGGTATGGGAATGATAGAGGAAAGATTTCAGGTATTTGGTAACTGTCTTTACGCATCTAAATGACTATCAAGTTAATCATACATACACACATACATACATGTTTCTTAGTGTTTCAGATCCTGAATGACAAAGTAAAAATCTCTATCTAAAAAGAAAATATGGTATAATTTGTTTTCTATCTTTCTTGATCAAACAAATGTTAAAAAAATATGTTTTTTACATGCAATAGGTAAGTAAAATATACAGGCAACAAGGTATAGAAATCCAACTTGCTCTGTTAGAAAGTAAGCGGGGGGGGGATTGTGGAGGATATAAGAGAGGACAGATTAGGGGAAGGGTTATTCAGTATGCTTGTCACCTTGGGGTAGGTGTAGGGGAGAGATGAAAAGAAAAACTGTAACTCAAAATCTTTGGGAAATGAATATTACAAACTAAAAATAAATTTTAAATAAATAAATTCTCAAAAAAAATACAGACTGATTCATTATCTTCCTCATGTAATTTTTTAAATTTCCTTCTTGACCTTATTTCATTGTCCTTCCATACCATTCTGGATCTTTTCTGAAGTTATTGCACTGATATTTCTGGTTGTTTAATAAAACTTATTCTACTCATCCTTTATCTCACAAAATCTTTTTTAACCAAAACCATTTATTAATCATGTAGGCTTCATTTTTAAAGAAAAAAATATTTGCTTACAAGTATGATCTTTTCTTTGATACTCTCTGCTGTGTGCCAATGCCTGACATATAAAAGCGACTTAAAAAAATGATTAGTGATTCAAAATTTATTATCTATGTGGTCTTTTTTTGTGATCATTTCCCTCATTTCCATGATTTGCTTTTATTCCTTTACTCTCTGGGAAATTTATAATTATGAAAAGAGGCTAGGCTTGCCTTGATTCCTCACTCTTTCTTTTTTTCTAGAAATTCCCTACACACATTTTTCATAAGGATTTTATGTAGTGAAATTTTCAGTGCTTGGTGCCATTGTTTTGGAGCAGGGTTTCTAACTGGTATTCCACCAATTCTTCTTTCCAGAACCCTTTCCCTGATTTCTATTCTAGAAAATCGTGTGGTGAGCTCTTCACTCCTGGATCCCTTCCTCTCCATGCAGCTCTCCATATTTTCAGAGCAGCTTGCACTGAATTTGGGAGTAGATGAGGTTAATATATTATGAGTGACAGAGAGATATGGGAAAATTCAGAGGAAAGCTTCCTTTTACTGTTGTCTTCACCTAATAGAGCGTAAGTTCCTTGAGGACAGGGGCTGTCTTTCTTTCTGATTGTTTCTGTATTTCTACTGCTTAGAACAGTGCCTAGAACAAAGAAAGCATTTAATAAATGCTTATTTACTTCTGAATGTTAGATTCCAGTGGTGGTGATCACCAGGCTTAATTTTTCCAGGACATTCAGGAGATTTCTGGAAAACATGGGTACATTTAAAGTTTGTTATTACCAAAGAGCTTAATCAATTTTTTTAAAAAGTATTAAAATGTGTCGCTATTATTATTACTACTATATTAGAAGGCAAGCAACTTAAAATGAATTGTTTCACCCATTACTTTTTTTTTTGCTCTCCAGCACCTAAACATACTTAATACATCGTTGTTGATTGATGGGTATCAGTTTATTCTGGTTGAACCTTTTGTTATTGTTTTTCTATTACATATTGTTTTAATTCTCATCTTATTCTTCTATATTGAGCACCTGGTACAAGTTGAATAATTCTTTAATAAGAAAGAGGTTGCATCACAATGGAGATCTCTTTGCTATGGAGAGATGGATATGTACATAATTATTTTCTTATTGGTCTTCCAATAAAACTGAACAGTTCTATACATCTCCAGCATTAATTACAGTGCTTACAACATTGTAAGTGCATATTAAATGTGTATTGCCTGGTTGACTGACTAGAAATGTCTCCAGCTTCACAAACTTAATTATTTTATTTTGGGGGCTATGGTGAGCCCACTATTTACAATATCTTCACTGTTCCTAGAAAGGTGAAGTTAAGAAGTATTTATTAAGTTCTCTCAATAAGCATTTATTAAAGTGATGTTGGCCAAGCCTTACTCCAGCTCCTCTGAGTATTAATCATTGAATTACATGATAATTTGCATCTAATTATATGTTGTATAATCTTATGGAATTCTATGTTAATATTTGTGAAGGTGGAAGAAATTCTAACTGTAAAACTAATTTGATTTGAGAAAATTCCTTTCGCTAAAAGTGAAATGGAGACTTTAAAAAAATATATTTCTTTTGAGACCACATATATAAGGTCAATAGGAGCTCTCTAGAGTCTGTGTCCCAAAAGTCTTGGAGGTGAATGTAAAATTCTGCAAATAAATATCATGCTCTGGTTTCAAATAAAGTAGATGGACATCTCTGATGCCGACTTTGTTGTAAAATGGGGAGAATCCCATTCTCCTCATACAGTTAGCAAAAAAGACAGATTTCTGTCAATGATGTATAGCAGTGGATTAATTCTTAGTTTGATAATTAGGAAGAGGTTGGAAAAGCATCCAATCATGAAATTTCTTTATCACAAGATACACCATTTGCAGTATGCATGTAGGAAATGAAACATACAGGACAGTCTCTGTTCTGGCGAGTAAATATGTCTACTAATGTCCTCCTTGTTGGGGTGTTCAGTGTCTAGCACTAAGCATGATTAGGCATGGGAATAAGAAAAGTGACCAGGCCATGTGGGTAGTTGAGGGATGAACCATGAAGTCCATTTAATGATGACTTGAACATGATTTTTAAACATCCAAAAGACAAAGATTCAAGTATTCTCATCAGTAGGCTTAGTTTATCACATCCTGTGATATTATCATAGTTTTATCATTACAATAGTCTGCTATATCCTTGAAGTAAAGTCAGATAAAATCAAGTTGTTGAAGTCTAGGCACCAAAAGTCTTGGGAAATCAACAGGTCTTTGCAAGTCAGTTAACATTTTAAAGGAATTAACCAAGAGAATGCAAATGAGAGCAGGCCTCTAAATATCTAGGTTTTGTAAGTCATTGCTTCAATTCTGTTATACCTTGGAACCAACACAGGATGGACAATCTAATAAAAAACTTGTTATTTTTTAAATATCTGAAGCTCTGGGGCCAAAAGTTTTGTTGGAGTCAGGATCTCAGGCAAAAGTCTTTTAAGTTTACCACTGAGATTCTTTTCAGGGAAGCCAGCCTTTGCAAGTTACATCACCTCAAAAGGAATTAGGGTACATAATTAAGTTCTCTTATATGAGTCCTGGATCAGGCCTATTTGTCTCACCACACCTTCCATACACTCTTTTTTTCCAGGTCTATTGACTGGAAACTAGATTATTCCTTTCATACTTTCCATGAAAAATAGATAAATCAGAAAGGAGAAACCAAAAAAGGGGTAGCGGGAAGGCTTATCTGAGTTCATCTTACTCCTCATCCTCACCATCATCATTGACTTTCTGGTCACTGTTTTTTCTGCAGGGAATCAAATATCCATAAATATTATGAGGTATCATATAATGTCCCTTCACACAAGAGATTTTCAATACTCATGTGAAGATGATAGATGCATAGAAAGACCAATAGTAATACCATGTAGATCATCTTAAAGATCCACTGACAATTTCAATCACAGCTATAGAAATTGAGAGGAATGAAGAAATGCTAGGGTAGGTAGCAGAGTAGGATTGTCGACAACTTGAGCAAGCTATGTCTGAAAGGCTAGACTAAACTTAGTAGCAACCAAGAAAGAAGGCAGCACATTTTGGGGAAAATGATATTTACAATGGCATGAAGGCAGGAATGCATATATTATCTTCTAAGAATAATGAGCAGAACAATTTGGCCGCAACTGTGGCTTCACTTAGGAAATTTATTGGGAGATGTTAGAAAGGAACAGAATTATATATCTGGCAAAAAATAAAATGAAAAAATACACACTGAAATTGTGAAAGAACAATAGAGAGGAACCATAGTAGGGCCAATGTAATATCAGACTAGGAATAAAGACAACCTTGGTTCACATTATGCCTAAGGAATATCATAGTAAAGTGAAAACATGATGGGTAAGAGAATGAGTTAAAGTCTTTACTCCAAAAGAATTTATCAGAAGCTACAAACTGCAAAAGATGTTGGAAAGTTTATTAATGGAAGTGGTTTACATGTTTAAACCTCCATATATCTCTGCAATCAAAGATCCAGATGAAGAACCAAAATCTATCATTTAATTTTTTAAAAAATCACAGCAATCATATTTCTTGACCCTCAATTGTCATTATTGAGTTTATACTTAGAAAATAATTATTTTTAGAGTTCTCCTTTCCAAGATTTTCAGAGTAATGTATAACTATGAAACCATATCAAACACATACTCAGCATCAACTTAAATCTTTGGCATTAAAGCAATGGTTTTATGGAGATATATTAATGCATTCAAATACTACAGCACCACTGGAATGAAAAAGTATAAGGGGTACAATAAATCTTGGAATGAGACATGCATGGGAAGGGGAGAATTATGACTATCTTCCCTAGAGTGGTACAGAATGAGGATTAGTGGAGTGAAAATTACAAAGCAGGAAACTTAGGTTTGATGTCTGGCAGATTTTCTGAACACTGACTTTAATAGTCTACTTGGTTTTGACAATAATTTCAAACAAAATGATTACCTTTCTGTAATTGGTTTTGATGACGAGAGGCAGTGAAGTGGAAAGAGGGTCAGATGTGGACATTGAGGACCCCTGTCAGAAAAAATGACTCTGCTCTTTAAAACCTAGGTAATCTTGAACAAATAATTTTATATCTTGGTGCATCATTTATGTATAAAATGAGGGGATGGGCTAGATGGAAGTTGAGTTTCCAAAACCTAAACCCTTCAGAGCCAATGATAATAAATCATAAATCTTTAGTTATAAGATCACTGAGCCTACATAGCCATTGAAGGTGTTAGAAATCCACATGAGATGGGTCTGGTTGAAAAAGTAGTTAAAAACTAGAAAGACAAATAGATATGAAGAAATATATTTTAGGAGGTGTAACAATAGGCCAATCCCCTTTTATTTTTGATGTTTTTTTTTCTTTTTTCTCTGGCCTGTTTGTGTATACACACATATACACATGTATACTATATATACACATGCAGACAGATATATACATACACATGTGTATATATGTGCATATATATGTGAGCCTAAATTTGTATATGTATGTATGTTTATATAAATATGTGTGGAAGTATGTTTGTGTGTGTGTGTATGCATGTGTGTGTGTGTGCGTGTGTGTGTGTGTGTGTGTGTATGTGTGTGTATCCAGGAACATCAGTGTGGTACAGTGGAGAGAATGAGGGAGATCTTTGTTATAGCTCTACCTATGAAATTAGTAGATGATGTTTTAATTAAATGATTCTGGAGAAGTGTAAGGAAGGAGGATTTTCTTATCCTTTTTAGAGTTAGAATTTTTAGAATCCATGGCCATGGCAATGTCTAGTTTCCAGATGTCAGATAATAACTCCCAGAATAGCTCCAAGGATCCTAGATTGTAATTCCTAAAATCATACTGATAGTCCTCCTGTAACTGCACAGTGAGATAAGTGATGATATAATGGGATACTTATTATGCTTTCAATAAATTACACAAAGCTACAGTTAACTTTTGAAATTAATGTTGACAAGATGCCTTCTTTATCCTTTGCCTATAAAGCAAGTTTGCACTTGTCAGTGAACGGGGAACCCATTTAGGCTTTGGGTGATGTGTGTATGAGCCTTAACTGACTCCCTTTCAGGCTTGAGGGAATTTATGAGAGTGCACAAATGGAAAAGCTATGCCAGTCTTGATTAACTCCATTAAGAGACAGGGGCAGTAGCCCTCTCTTCACATGGAACCCTGTGAAAAGGGTCATTAGGGATGCTGTATGAATTGGTGCTCCCATTATCAGCAACTCCCTTTGAAGAAGAAAAAAGTAATATTATTAACACCTGCAAAACTGTCTTCCTCCTGTTAGAGGTTGGAGTCCAAAAACTCCCCAGTGACTCCCATCTGCTGTTTGTGAAAGAACAAATCATTTAGCCACATTGAGTCTCAGGTAATAAGATTGGAAAAAAATAAACCACTGGAAAAAGGGGGCAGCAAGGAGGTGCAGTGGAAAGACTACTGGGCTAGAGTTGGGAAGTCTGAGTTCAAATCTGACCTTAGACATTTACTAGCTATGTGACTCCGGGCAATTCACTTAACCCTATTTGCTTTAGTTCTCTATCTGTAAAATGAACTGGAGAAAGAAATGTTAGATCACTACAGTGATCTAGCCAACATCCTGGGTCATCTGGAGTAGTCCTCATATATCTGGCCACTGGGCTTAGATAACTACAGAGGAGAAAGTGAGGTTGGTGACTTTGCATAGCCCTCGCTCACTAACATCCAATTACCTTGCATGCCATGGCATCAACTCCCTTATGCCATGGTCCTCTTTGAGAAGGAAAGAGAAATAATAACAACAACATCTTACCTAAGAAAACCCCAAAAAGGAACAGGAACATTTGGATATGACTGAAAATGACTGAAAGCCTAGGTTAACTCTATAGTTGCATGTTATAAATGGCTCTTACACTGCAAGGAGGAATCTTTCTTTCCATATCAATGGAAATGCCAAAGCAAAACTTTGGCAAAGTCATTTGAAAGGGTAAAAGGAAAGATAAGTTATGAGAGTAAAGAGAGATATTTGTTGTCCTTTATAGAAGGTCAGGAAATCACACAAATATATGATAAATAAGAAAATGGCAGTTCATTAGAATTTACAAATGCCAATTATTGGCCATACATAGCGTTGTAGCAGAAAAAGCAAAATTAAGGAACTGTGTCCTCAGGATATAAAGTTTGGCTCAGGAGAGAAAGGGATTCTTAACAGGAATAACCTAGACTTTGTATATTTTAAAGAAGGAAGGAGGGGAAGATAAAGGGGAAGGGAAGAACATGTGAAAATATTTTGAAGGCATAGATACTGCACTGGAAAATTGGACAGTGTTATTCCTGGATGAATATGGACATTGGAATAAGCCAGATATCTGTATATAAAATGTTTGGACATTTTAGTTCTCAGGCGACTCATTGTTTCACTGCCCTTGTTCTTGGATACCCATCAAAGTGGGAAATGTTCTACTGTTACCTTTTCATATAAAAAGAGAAATCTACATTGAAAAGCTACCCCCCATACCTTCTTCCCTGACACATTTTCTAATCAACACAACCCAGTCATGAATAACTTAACTCTCAGTCAGCAAGGCTCCTACCACTTTTGATCTCTCTCTCTCTCCTCTTTCTGTGTCTCTCTCTCTGTCTCTCTCTGTCTTTGTCTCTCTGTCTTTCTTTCTCTGTCTCTGTCTCTCTCTTTCTCTCCCTCTCTCTTTTTCTGTCCTTCCCTCCCTCCTATCTCTCTATTTATCAATTGTTTGTTTAAATATTTTTTTTATCTTTTCCAATTGTTGTTTACTCCTTAGAAGATAATTACTACATTGCAGTACTCTCTAAAGGAACTGGCATAAGTACACCCTGGCAGGAAAGATAATGTATTAGGTCTTTAAAACAAAAACATTTTAGGCTTTCTCTGCTTATTCTGAATCACTTCATGATGACTTCCTTTCATTAAAACCACAAGCAATAAAGAAACAACTTGAGCAGGTTGAATCTAGGGTTTAACCATTAGGGGTGTTACTATTTATCTGGGAATTCTTTCATCCTACTTACAAAGGGTGGAAAGGACCATAAGATTTTAGGATGTAGATTTGGAAGTGACTTTAAAAATTGAATATATAATGTTAGAATTTGAAAATGAATTTAAACATTTTCTAGGCAAACCTCATATTCTAAAGTACAATGAAAATAAATTTGGGCCTGTACTCAGGGAGATGAGTTCAAATCCAATCTCAGAAACTTACTAGCTGTGTAACAGTGGTCAAGTCATTTTTACCTCTGCTTGCTTTCTCAAACTGTAAAATTGGGATAATAATAGCACCTATTTCTCCAAATTATTTCGGGATCATTTAGATAATATTTGTAAGGCATGTAAAATAATTGGCATATAGAAAATACTACGTAAATGTTAAATATTATTATTGTTCTTGTTATAAAGCTCAGGCAAAAAGAGGTAAAGTGATGAATTGATACTCATACAGGCATTAAGACCCATGAGTAGGACTGAAGTCATTTAAACAAATAATAACTAACTTTAAGAAAGTACAGACAATGTATCTGATATTGTCTTCAGCATTACAGAAATATTCTCCCATTTAATCTTTATGACAGCCCTAGAAATTAGGTACTTTGTTTTCCTCATTTTAAAAATGAATAAACTGAGGCAAAATGAGGTTAAATAGATTTTTCAGGGTCACAAAGAAAGTATGTGTGTGAATCTGGATTTGAACTCAGGTTTTCCTGACTCTGCATTGAGCACACTCTCCTTTGGCTGCCTCTATAGAATCCTATTGCTAATGCCAATTTTTATGTTAATAGGCACTTTACCTCAAGTTTGTTATTTGTATGCTATGCACATATACATGCATACATAATAACATTATATTTGAAGAAATGAGATGGGCTGCCTTATGAGTTAGTGGGCCCTCCTTCGATTAACGGTTCTCAATGAGCTCTATTTTCTACAATGTACAGTTGTTAAAATATAGATTTTATAAGAACGTGTGAATTGATAAAGCATTCATATATTCAGAAGGTTCTTTATTTCATTCTTTCTTAAACTTCTTTAAAGTCTCATGATTATCTCTTAATCTAAGAGTAAAGAACTTGACAGAAAGTGTGAATTTTAAAACTAATCCTATTATGGCGTCCAAAACAATGAAAATTTTCTAATTCAAGCACTGTCATTATTTTCTGTTGTTCAACTTCTTTTATGTTTTGCTTTATATTGTCCATCTCTAACTCTCTCCACCTGGAATCATGATGAACCCTTACAAGAATCAGAGCAGTACAGTCCTGTTCATCCTCTTAGGATTATCTGAATATCCAGAGCTCCAGGTGCCCCTCTTTCTACTGTTCCTCACCATCTATGCAGTCACTGTAGTGGGGAATGTGGGCATGATTGTGGTCATTAAGATCAATCCCAAACTCCATACCCCCATGTACTTTTTTCTCAAGCATTTGTCCTTTGTAGATTTCTGTTACTCCACCATAGTTACACCAAAACTACTAGAAACCTTAGTTGTAGAGGACAGAAATATCTCCATCAAAGTCTGCATCACACAGTTTTCCTTTGGTGCCACTTGTGTGATGACAGAGATGTTCATGTTGGCCATGATGGCCTATGACCGATTTGTTGCTATATGTTACCCTTTGCTGTATACAGTTTCCATATCTCCAAAATGCTGTGCCCTGCTAGTGACTGTGGCATATTC
>CM053583.1:17072263-17087104 GCA_028627135.1 Pseudochirops cupreus | reverse complement strand
TTTAAGGCATTCTTCATGTTTATTGGAGGCCCCTGGTGGGGGTGCTCTGGCTGCACTCTCCTCCTCCCTCTCTCTCCCATGATCTTTCTTTTCCCCAAAGAAGGAATCAAGGGTTTGGGAGCTGTTCTTACTTTGCTTCTTATGCTTATTCTTACTCATGGTTCTTCAGACTGTGATTTTTTTTAAATCTCTTTGGGGCTCTGCTTCCAGAAGGGAAAGCTCTCTCCCAAATCGCTGGGGTCCTCCTGGCTGCCGTAGCTCTCAGGAAGATGCTGGGAGTCTTCCTAAATACTTCTGGCAGACTGGATAATAAAGACTCCAAGACGGAGGCCCAAGACGGCGATCCAGATCCAGGTCGCTCAACGCGAAAGCACTGGCCTGAAAAGAATTGCTAAGTCCCCTTGCTGTCTGCAGGCCGCAGGCAGGAAGGTACAAAGCAGAGGTGGATGCAAAACCTCTGGCTTTCGCTTTTCTGCTCTGGAGGACTTTTTGCTGGACTGCTTATGTCCCTCTTTCCCAATCCCCTTTCGCAGCTGCTGCTAATCTGCTCACCTGAGAGGCTCCTCCACTCCTCCCAACCAGTCGCCCCCGGGGCACAGCCTCAGCTCCAGGGCAGGCTGGTTTTGGTTTGCAATGCTGATATGGTTCCTTGTAGCTGAGCTGACTTTAGTGGGAAGTATCTTTGTGCGTGTTTTGGAGTTCTAGGAATGGTTTACAGTCCTGTTTTATGGGTATTTTGGGGTGGCTATGTGAGAGCTGCGATTTGTTGCTGCTGCTACGCCACCATCTTGGCTCCGCCCCCCCTGCCACAAACTTTTGACATAATGTGGGACTGTTTTTCATCCCTTGAGGCAATACTTTCCAACAGTATGTTTTTAGAGGTTCTTTTGATTTATGGAAGGTATTGAAAATGCAAATTTTTCTCTGTCCTGACTTTGGAGAGGTATGCTATAGAAACAGTCCTTGATGTCTATGACCCATAAAGGCCATTGTGCTGGTACCATATTAGGAGATGGTAAGCCAAGCTGTAATGCTGCCATGTCCTTCATAACCTTATTCACTTCCCGCAAATCCATAAGCATTCTCCATTTTCCAGATGTCTTTTTTTCTAATTGCAAACACTGGAGAATTCCATGAACTATTTGTCTTTTCAAGGTGACCTAGTTCCAGCTGTTCTTGAACTATATCTAATAGGGCAGCGATTTTTTCTGCACTTAGGGGCCACTGATCCACCCATACCAGCTTTGAGGTAAGCCATTCAATAAGATCAGCAGTTGGCTGCCCATCAATCAGGGCCCCTCCTCAAAATTTGTTGTGAATATAACCTTAAGTTGTGATAAGATATCTCTGCCCCGTAAAGCCATTGGCAAGGATGCCAAACAATATGGCTGAAATTTTCCTGACCTGCCCTCAAAATCCCAAGTGAGTTTCCTCACACTTTGAAAGGGCTGGCTAACTTCTCCTATGCCCTTCATATTTATATCTGATTCTTGGATTATCCATTTTGGGTCCCATTGTTCCTGACTGATAATGGACCTGTCTGCTCAGGTGTCTAAAAGGCCCTGAATTCTCCTACCCTCCACATTTATATGAAGAATAGGCCTTGAGATTGTAATAATTTGGGACCACATGACCTCTGGGTTCTGTATTTGAAATATCCGTTGATCCTTTTTTAAATGAATCACGGAATTGCTGGGATTAGTAATATTAATTTTGATTTGATTATCATCTTCCCAATCCTTTTGTTCCACATAAGTTGGAGTGAATTGTATATCCATGTATTCCCCTTCTGAGGTTAACAAAAGTATCCCTGTGGCGGGAGAGGAGCTTCTAAAAAGCACCTGTCTTTCCTGGCCAGGATAGATGTTTAGGGATGTAACCTCAGGCTGTAAAATAACAGAAGTTACTTCAGAGGCTTGCCCTCCCAAACTTCTGGAGTCTCGTGCTGGGTGTAAGTCCCTGCTGTTTTTTGTGGGCCCAGGACCTGGCCCTTTAGGCCGTTTCCCGAATTTTTAGATCTACATTCTGAAGCCCAATGAAAGACCTTATAACTTTTGGGGCATTTTGTTTTTGGTCGTGCCTCACCCCTATTGCATTCTCTTTTAAAATGATCCATTTTACCACAATTAAAACAATTCTTGTTTTGTCTATGTGCCCTTGTTCGAGCTTCTGCTAAATTTTGCCCTTGAAAAACCATGGATTTTACCTCCATAGATTTTTGAATTAAATGATCCAAGGAGGCATCAGCAGAAAGGGCCAAAAAGGCTTTCTTATGATCTATGTTGCAATTCCCTCTAGCTATTTGTCTTACAAACTCTTCCAGCCCTGCAGTACTTCCTAATGTGCGCTCGGCTGCTTGCTGTATCTTGGCCACAAAATCGGGGAATGATTCCTCAGGTCCCTGCATAATGTTTGTAAAAGTTTTCCCAGCTTGGTCAGAACTGAGTATCTCTTTCCAAGCTTGCATTGCACATTCTTGAATAGTGTTATATACTGCCACTGAATAGTCTATTTGTGCATTAGGCAATGTGTTAGGCCCTTAACCCAGAAGCATAAAAATACTGGGTGCATTAGGTCCCTCTGCTAATATAAGATCATATAGTTTACTATGACATTTTCCTGTATAATTGGCCTCCCATTGTAAATAATCACTTGGGGTGAGACACATTTTAGCTGTTTGCCTCCAATCAAATGGTGTCAAAGCTATGGCAGCTAAATTCTCCAATAATGACATAGTATACTTGGCTGTTGACTCGTACTGTGGTGTAGCCCTTTTCACCTCCTTAAGGTCTTTTATACTTAATTTTTCCCATGTCCTATTACCCTGGGCATCTGTTATAACAGGGTATGCTAACAAATTGCAGCCTTTAAATCCCATTTCTCCTAATGTTCGTCCTTCCTCTTTCATAAGTTTTTGGAAGCGTGTAACTAATTCTGAAACTGTGCAGGGACCGCCGTCAGACTTCCCAGGTTTTTCAGGTACATATGTGGGATTATAAGGTGGACATGGAGTGAGGTTAGAAGGTTTGGTATTTTTTAGAGTTCCTTCTCCCACAGGAGGTGCGGTTTCTTCCTGATCACTGCCTTTGCTCTCACCCATGACACTCAATATTTCTTTAAGATCTGTTTTGTCTGCTAAGCATACTTTGATAACATTATAAATTGCAAATATGAAACCAGAATCACTCTCGTGCCCATTTTCCTTAAAAAAATTAACTAAGGCCTCTCCTACTACTTCCCAATCAGGTCCTTTGATTTGAGAACTGCTTGGGAACCATGGGGCTGCTTGATAAACTGTTTTTAGAAATTTTTTCAGCATCTGTTTTTTAACTGAAATCCCTTTCTTACATGCTATGAGTTGCAATATGCTTAAATCTTTTCCTTCATCTTTTAAAACCTTCACTAGTGATCCTTCCATTTAGACGTCTGTGTAAGCTCTGAATTTTTTTTTAAACTGAAAAACTGAGTGAGCCAGGGATCGCCCTTCATGGAGCCTTCCCCTTACCTTGCATGAGATCTGACATCCCTTGGATCTCCTTGCGGGATCCCACTATCCACTGATGATCCCAGGGGGACTGGGTGCTGGAGACTTGACTGCAGTCCTGATGCCCCAACGTTGTGAGTGCCACTTGCAGCAACCAGCACAGTTTGTGACTCAGCAACCAGCTGAATGAAAAGAGAGAGAGAAAAAAAGGAGAGAGAGATACAGGGATGTATTTGATAGTCTGTTTATTACAGAGCCATTTCATACAGAGCCATTGTACAAGAAAATCTCAGGCTTTATATACCTCATGGTAAGAGTTCCTACGTGAAGGAATGCATGACACTTCTTAGGTCCTGATCACTCCCTATCTTAGCCCAAGGCTATTATACATTAAGACTTCAGTCCTAGGACCATGTCTGGAGGCACAAACAGGGAGTCTCAAACAAGACTTGCAGATTAACTGCCCTGAAACTTTCTTTAGTCATTCAAAGATCCAATGAAAGTATCGACCCAACAAGATTATACTCTAATCTGCATATCTGCCTCATAGAAGAGGGGGAGCATGAAAGTCTGGTCTACTACAGACTTATTCCTCTGCACTAGGTAAATGATATATGTCTGATTGATTAAAGCAACATTGTTAAGCAATTGTGAGTTGCTTTCCTTTAGAAAAGTAGATCTAAGAACCTGTGCTAGCAGCCACCCTGGGTATGCTAGGGTGCTTGTTGATATACTTGAATGTTATGGCATCATCTCCCTGTTGTCATGGTCTATTTTGAGAATGAAAGATAAACAACAATATCTTATCTAAGAAAACACCAAATATAAACAGGAACAATTGGGTATCACTAAAAAAGGACTGAAAGCCTAGGGTGACTCTTTATTGTATGTTACAAACAGCTCTTACACTGCAATGAGGAATCTTTCTTTCCATATCACTGTGTTTAATGATGATGTATGGAGAATTTGGTGAACTTGTTTAAAAAAGCAAAAGGAAAAATAGGATTTGAGAGTTAAGAGAGACAGTTGTTTTCCTTTAGAGAAGGTCAGGAAATCACACAAATATTTCAAAAATAAGAAAATGGCAGTTCATTAAAATTTATGAATCACCAACAATTGAGCATAGTTTATAGCAGAAAAATCATAATTAAGGAACAATATCCTCAGTGCCTAAAGTTTGGCTCAGGATAGAAAAGGATGCTCAAGTGGAACAAGATATAATTTGGATATTTTAAAGAAGGAAGAAGGGTAAGATAACAAGGATGGAAATAACATGTGAAAACATTTTGAACTAGTAGATATCGGACTGGAAAATTGAACAGTTATTCATGGATAAAAAGTGACATTGAAATAAACCATACATGTATATTTACAACATTTGGGAATTTTAGTTTTCAGGGAGCACATTATCTCATTGCTATTGTTCTTAGATACCCATCAAAATGGGGAATGTTCTACTGTAACCTTTCATATAAATAGAGAAATCCATATTGAAAAGCTAACTCCCATCCCTTCTTCCTTGATGCATTTTCTAATCAAAACTTCCCAGTTATGTCATGATTAACTTACCTCTCAGGCTACTAAGCCTCTACAACTTTTGATTTCTCTCTCTCTCTCTCTCTCTCTCTCTCACTCTCTCTCATTCTCTCTTTCTTTCTCTCTCTTTTGGTTCCTCTCTGTGTTTCTGTCTCTGGATGTGTATCTCTATCCCCATCTCTCAGTGTATCATTTTTTATATTTTTAAATTTTATCTTTTTCAATTATTGTTTACACCTTAGAAGATAATGGCTACATTGTGATGCTCTGCAATGGGATTGGCATAAATACTACCTGGCAGGAAAGATAATGAATCAAGTACATAAAACAACTCACTTTACACTTTCTCTACTTCTCTATTTCACTTCATGAGGAATTCCTTTCATTATAGCCCCAAGCAATAAAGACATAACTGCAACATTTTGGACCTAGGGTTCAACTAAAAGGGATTTTACCTGTTTACCTGAGTATTCTGTTAATCCTATTTACAAAGAATGGAAAGGACAATAGGATTTTTCTGTCTAGATCTGGAAGTGACTAAAAATTGAATATACAATGTTAGAACTGGAAAAGGAATTTAAATATTTTCTAGTCAATCTTCATATTCTAGATTACAGTGAATAGAAATCTGGGCCTGTAGTCAGGGAGATGAGTTCAAATTCTATCTGTGAAACTTACTGTGTAACATTAGGCAAGTCATTTTTACAACTGTTTTATCAGTTTCCCAAACTGTAAAATAGGGATAATAAAAGCACCTATATCTCCAGATCCTTTTGGGATCATTCTAGATAATAATTGCAAAGCACTTAAGATAAAATCTGGCATATAGAAAATTCTAATAAAGGTTATTTATTAGTATTGTTGTTTTTATAAAGCTCAGGCAAAAGAAGAAAAGTGATTAATTTATGCTCATACAGGCATTAAGAGTCACAATTAGAATTTAAGTCATTTAAGCAAGTAATAGCTAACATTAAGACAGGACTGACTTTGTTTCTGATATTGTCTTAAGCACTATAGAAATGAATATTTTCCCACTTAATTTTTACAGCAACCATAGAAATTCAGTTCTATGGATTTCCTCATTTTAAAAATGAGGAAACTGAGACAAACTGACGTTAAATAACTTTTCCTGGATCGTAAAGCAAGTATTTGTGTGAAGCTGGATTTGAACTCAGGTTTTCCTAACTCCAAATTTAGAACTACCTCATTTGGTGACTTCTATGGCATGCTAAAGCTAATGTTAATTTTAATGTAAATATGCACATTATCTTGTTTTGTTATTTTACACACACACACCTACCCATGCATACATTCTAACAGTATATTTGAAGAAAAGAGACGGGTTGCCTAATGAGTTAGTTGGCTTTCCTTCCATTAAGGGAGCTGAATGAGCTCTATTTTGTAGAATGGACAGTCATTAAAATACAAATTATATGAGATTGTGTGAATTGTTAAGCCATTCAAATATTCAGACCCTTCTCTATCTCATTATTTCTTAAGTTTCTTTCATGCTGCATGATTTTCTCTTTTCTAAGAGCAATGAGCTTGACAGAAAGTTTCAAGTCTGAAACTAATCCTATTATTGTCTAATTAATAAATGTAACAATGATAATTTTCTAATTCAAACTCTGCCCTTCTTTTCTGTTGCTCTATTTATTTTATGTTTTGCCTCAAATTGTCCATCTCTAACTCTTTCCAATAGGAAATCAGGGTGAACCCTAAGAAGAATCAGAGTAGTACCATTGTGATCATCCTCTTAGGATTCTCTGATCACCCAGAACTCCAGGTTCCCTTCTTTCTACTCTTCCTTACAACGTAAGTATCTACTGTGCTGGGGAATGTGGGCATGATTGTGATCATCAAGATCAATCCCAAACTCCACACACCCATGTACTTTTTTCTCAAGTACTTGTCCTTTGTGGATTTCTGTTACTCTACTGTAGTTATACCAAAACTACTAGAAAACATAGTTGTAGAAGACAGAAGTGTCTCCATCAAAGCCTGCATCACACAGTTTTCCTTTGGTGTCACCTGTGTGATGACAGAGATGGTCATATTGGCAGTGATGGCCTATGACTGATTTGTTGCTATATGTTACCCTTTGCTGTATACAGTTTCCATGCCCCCAAAACGTTGTGCCCTGCTGGTGTCTGTGGAATATTCTTGGGGCATAATTTCTTCTATTCCCCTCATCTACTCACTTCCTATATTGTCATTTTGTGAGACCAAAATCATTAATAACTTTGTATGTGAATATTCTGTCTTTCTTTCTGCTTCCTGCTCTGATAAACACTTCAGTGAAATAATACTTTTTATCTTTGAAAATCTCAATTCATTTTGCACCTTCATCATTATTCTTACATCATATCTTTTTATTTTTGTCACTATCCTCACAATGCAATCAGCCAGTGGGAGATATAAAGCTTTCTCCACTTGTGCCTCCAACTTCACAGCTGTTACCATATTCTATGGGACCATCCTCTTGCTCTATGGTATTCCCAATTCCAAAAACTCATGGCTTGTAGTCAAAGTGGGATCTGTTTTTTATGGAGTAGTGATTCCTATGATTAATCCCTTAATATACAGTCTAAGGAATAATGATGTGAAGGAAACTTTCAGGAAAATATTGGATCTCAAAATCACTTCTCACTAAGACCATTTAGAGCAGTGGTTCTCAACCTGTGTGTTATGTCCAGTTTGTAACAATGAAAATACATCCTGCTACACTGAGATTCATAACAGTAGCAAAATTAAAGTTATCAAGTAGCAATGAAAATAATTTTATGGTTGGGGGTCACCACAACATGAGGAACTGTATTAAAGGGTTGTGACAGCATTAGGAAGGTTGAGAATCACTGATTTAGAGCTTCTCTGACTACTGTCCAAACTGTTCTGATGGAATTTACTATAATTTTTGATTAATTGTGTGAGACCTATTCAGTGACTCACTTCTCTTGTAGTTTCACCTTCGGTTTCTAGAACCATTTTAAGTGTAGTCAGATAATTCTAAGGAAATGAAACAAGGATGTTTGAAATGAGAAAAAAAATCACTGCCAGAAAATGATTATAATTTATTCTATGAGTAGCATCAAGCTCAGAACTTTTCCTTAAAGTTGCTAGACAATTTATTGTAAAAATAAATCTGCTCATTCTACAAGTGTGAATGTCTCTTTTCATATTCTTTTTCTTTGTCAATCTTTTTCATTTCCATTACTCCCCTGAAAAGAATGGAACAGTAGTCTATCCTGTGAGCTAATAGGATGGGAAAGTGGCTTTTGGAGGCCCAGCAGAAACAAACACTTTGATCAGTGACAGTATTTACCATTGGAAGAGAATAAAGTCCACCCTCACCTGTAGCAACACAGTGGGATAATGGAATTCTTATAAACCCAAGTTCAGTCCAACAAAGTGCTTAGTACAGTTCTTGTAACATGGTGGAAGTTTAATATATGTTAGTTTATTGATTCACGTTTTTTTAAGGTTAGGATTGTAGTATATAGCCATTGAAATCTAGTTTTGAAATGCTGTAATTTTCTTTAGCAGTATCCTGGTGAGTGAAGTGAGTGCTGCATTCATATTCATTTTCTTAGGATTCACTCACTACCCAGGTCTCCAAGTCCCACGCTTCCTTCTATTTCTGGCTATCTATGTGGTCACAGTGTTGGGAAATTTGAACATAATTTTGATCATCAGGTTCAACTTCAAACTCCACACTCCCGTGTTCTTTTTCTTCAGTAACTTCTATATAGTTGATTTCTGTTATTCCACTGGAATTAGAGCCAAGCTTTTAGAAAACTGTGACTAGGGAATGTGTATGAGAAACAACTTTTTTCCTCATATTTACCTACTCACTTATTATAATATTGTTGTTGCTTGTTTTTTGGCGGGACTAACATCATTAATGATTTCCTCTGTGAGTATTCTGTCATCCTCTCTGCCTCCTGTTCAGAGAGACACTTAAATGAAATGAAACTTTGCATACTTCCTAATTTCAATATCCTGAGGACCCTCATAACCACCCTCACATCGTTTATTTTATTTTTTGTCACCATCATAAAGATGCAATCAACCCATGGGAGGAAGAAAACCTCTTCCACCTGTGCCTCTCACCTGCTTGTCATCTCCATCTTCCATGGGCCCCTTCTCTTTCTCTATTGCATCCCCAGTTCTAAAATTTCCGGTCTCATAGATGAAATGTCTTCTGTTATTTACACCATAGTTATTCAACGTTGAACCCCCTAATATAGAGTCTGAGGGTCGAAGATGTAAAATAAGCTGTTAGAAAACTAATGGACTCTGAATTATTTTTCTAAAATTTTTTGATGCTTCTCTAAGTCTGAGATAAACTTATTGGTGACTACAAAATCTGTGAAAGCCTCTAAGTTGTAGAACGTAGTTATTTTACATTGAGAGAAAAAGTTTCACTCTTAGGAGATCTCTATAAACCAATAAAATTCTAAGTCTGGAAAAGAGAGACATTCACAGAAAGAGGCAAAGAGATAGACACAGTCATTGAAAGGGAGAGAGACAGGCAAACACTCAGGGCCCAATCTATTCACTTGGCAATATCTCTCTCTCTCTGTCTCTCTATGTCTCTCTCTGTCTCTGTCTCTGTCTTTGTCTCTCTCTCTCTCTCTCTCTTTCTTGGTATGTGTATGTGTGTGTCTGTGTCTGTGTGTCTGTGTGTCACATTCTCTCTCTCTCTGTCTCTCTCTTTTATTAAATTTTCTGATGTTCCTTCATTACCATTGTAATGACATTATCTTTGACTTATACTACATACTAAATTGTGTGTGTCTATGTCTGTTTGTATGTATGTGCATAGTAGACTGATAGGTGGCACAGTGGAAAGAGTGATGCCCATGGAGTGAGAAAGACTTTACTTTCTGATTTTAAATATGACTAAAAACAATTACTAACTATGTCACCTGGGACTAGTCACTTAACTCTGCATCTATTTACTCATTTGCAAAATGAGCTAGAGAAGGAAATGACAAAATTCTCTTGTATCTTGGTCAAGAAAACACCAAATGTGGTAGGGAAGTGTTGAACATTACTGAAATGACTTAACAATAACAAACACACACACACATATGCAGATCTTTTTATGTCTGTAAATATATACACGTGTGTATATATTCACACATACAGATTTGATGTGTACATAATTATTTTCTACTCATCTTCCAGGTTATAAAAAGTACCTTCAGAGCACTAAGTCCTTTTTTGCCCCAATTTGCATCCTCAGTACTTAACATTGTGTAATGGTAATGAAATGTGAAGATCCCTCTGTATTGCTAAGCTGACAGGTACTTAGCACCTAGTTTCAAATTAAACCTCTGTTAAAGAAACAGAAGGTATGAAGCTCTGTTGCTGTTGTACCAGGAAGGGGCTGAATAGGGAAGAGCAACACCGTATATAAGGACAAACCACAGCTGGGAAAGGCAGAATTTCCTGAGACCTTATGGTGGTAGAGCTTCTTCTGAGGGCCTGCTGGAGATTCGAAGGCTGCTGAGGATTTCCCTAGGGCCAGCTGGAGCTGCTGAGAACTTCTGAAGGCCAATAAAGCTGCTGAAGACTTCTGAAAGCCAGCTGGAGCTGCCAGGGGAGGCATGGCTGTGGTGTCTATACTTAGTCTGTTTGTGTCTTTGTTAACCCTTGGCTTCTCAGGAATAGAGACTGTGAAGGATTTAAGGTAGACTGGACACTGTGAGCTTCAGTATGGTACAGGAACTGAATGGAGAGCTGGACAAGGACCTGGGAGCTGTCTGCCTTTGTATCCACATGACAGTTTGGTGAATTCAGGAAGAAGATTGGACTATGGAAGGGAAACCATGAAAGCTGAAAGCTTGCCCTTATGCAAGATGAAAAGACCTCTCCATGAATACTGAGTAGTGACTGATCCTGATGTGAGGTTTTGCTTGGGGACTCACTTGGGGAAGAGTTGTGTGATTTGGCCGGTTGAGACTCAGGGCAGCCACTGAGCCTCCTGGCTTTGAAAACCCAGATGTTGGTGCTTCCCTCTCTGGTAACTAACTACATATGGATGTAATGGTCAGATAGCTGGAAGCACTGTCTAATGAATTGTGTTATTTTCTGTTGAATAGTGATTGATGGAATTGTAATTTATTTGTGATTGTACTTTGTAATTGAATTAAAGACTCTATGATTGACTAAATGAATGCACTACCCAGGAATGGAGTACTTTGATTTTTGTGTTTTGTGACCCTTAAGGAGGCAAGCCTTCTATAGGATGATTGAATGATTGAGTTGATTGAATGATGGAATTACTAAGTGATTGATTGACTAAATGACTGTCCTTTTTTCAGAACTATTTGACCACTGTGGTGAAAACTGTGTGGCCATTTTAGTGATGACTTGTTGTGAATGCTATATTTTGATTTTCTGCGACAAGTTGTAACACTGTGAATGCTGTACCTTGATTTTCTATGAATGTTTTGCTCTGATTTATTATTGAATAAATAGAGAGCTCACTCTACAATGTAATCAGAACCTTGAAGCTATTCAAAACAGTAGTCCTCTGGAAAGCTGCTTGTCCATGGCCTTATACATGGTGTTCAGCACAGAGCTTAATAAATACTTGTGGATGGACAATAACTTTTATGCTCCATAACAAAAACAAAAATGTATAAAAATTTGGAGGACAAATAAAAATGAAAGCTTAAGTCAGAACATGTAAGATTTCAGAAAACTTTCCTCTCCTCTTTTATCTCTCCTCTCTTGTTGTCTCCTATTCTTTTGTCTCCAGGATGAGTCCCTCTAATTTTCCTTTTTGAAGCAATCAACAGCTTTCCAATATCAGTTAACATTAACTTTCATGATAGGAAAATCAATACATTTTGAAAGTACCCAAATACACAAGCTTATAATCAAACAGAGGGTGTCTTGATTTGAAGGCTGTTATGGAATGATTAACATTTTTTCATCATCATGCACGGGGAAAAGAATTGAAAATACCGAAATACAAGTTCCATTAGATTTCACTTCACAGAGCAGTAGTTTACTATAGATCATTTAAAGGAGAGAAAGCATCCCTCTGTTTGACTTGGAGAATCCTTCTGTACTCTTGTCTGGTAGAGTACAAATTTCACACTAGAGTACCTCTTTATAAGAAGGACATAAATAAGTGGGAAAGAATGCATAACTGGGTGATACACATGAAGAAGTGTATTGGTGAAAGACCTCGGTATGGGAATGCTACAGGAAATTTTAAGGACATTAATAAATGTCTTTTTTTTTGGATATAGGCATTTTTATTAACAGACCATTAGAAAAATAATCATGGTGAATTCACCTTTAGTTCATTCTTCTAATAAGCCTGTTAATCTACTCTTCCCTATTACCAGCATCTCCACATTCCACAAAATGTGTAGTCTTTTTCTTTGTTCCGCCTCTTGGAGAAGATAATTTGGACAGCCACAGGAAGTTGTTGGCAGCTTTGATGTGCTTGCCAACAGTGTAGATCTCATGGATCAAGTTCTCCATGCAGATGATTCCATATTTACCAAGAGATATTGCAATAAGGGCGTTATCCGTCAGGGCAATTCTCTGTTTCTTGATCTTGCCATAACCATGTTTGTAAATCAAGTCATTCACAGACTTCAGGTTTGGATAACCCCATGCAATGTATGGTTCCACAATCCTCAGCATGTTAATCGAGGCCTTGTTTAGCTTAACAAAAGTGCCATTGAAGATTTGGGGAAGGCAAAGAAGCTGCAATAATTTTCGGACCTTTGTGCTAACACCATTGATACCTTTGATTCTGATCACAAAAGTTAACTTGGGTTCAGCAGGTACATAGTAGGTGCCAGCTTTTCGTGCCATTCTAGCCAGCCAGATTTCACTTCTGTACATCTGTCTGTACTCCTTATGGTAGGCTTTAGCTTTCTCATAAATAACTTTTCTCCATATTTTACGGAGCTTTTTTATAGCCAACTTCTTCTTCAAGCGTTTGGCCTTCAGCATTGCAAAAGCCTTCTGCTTTTTCAGAAGGGATTCTGGAACAGATGGTAGCTTCTTCTTTTCTTCTATGCCCGCCATGATTCCAGTTAGAAAAAGAGCGATAAATGTCTTTATGTATCTAAATGGCTAACAAGTTATTCAAGCAATCAAAAAGCATATAATACACATACATACATATACACATACATACATACATACATACATTTATACAAACACACATTTCTTGGTGTTTCAGCTCCTGAAGGAAAGAGTGAAAACATTTGTCTAAAAAAGAAAACTAGAGCAATTTATTTACTATCTTTCCAGATCAAATAGTCGTTTGTTGTTTTTTTTTTTTCAGTTGTATCCAACTCTAGTGATCCCATTTGAGGATTTTTTTAAATGGAAAAAATTGCTTTATTTCAATAAAATTATATAACACAAAAATGGTTGATTTGTTTATAACCATTCCATGCATTTGTAATAGTGGCATTCACTTCTGCTAAAGCTGTCAGGTGTGGTTTTAGGACCTATTTCAGAATTTCAGATCAAGATTATTTTATATATGTATACACATGTGTGTGTCTGTGTGTGTGTTTGTGGGTGTGTGTGTGAGTGTGTAATGTAATGGATCTGTGAATACCCATGTTTGTCACAGGGTATGTTAGATTTTCTCCACTCCTGACCCTTTATGATATCTTCTTTATAATATAAACTACATCCTGTTTGCCTAAACAAGGATGCTTTGTGCAGAGTGTCCTGGAAAAGATCGAATATATTTTCAGCTGGGCATCAGGCTACTTTAGAAGATTGTATCCATTTGAATAGCTGGGAGAGGGTTGTAGTTTTCAATCAGGAAGTCCTCAGCCTTGAAATCATTAATGGTTTCAATTTTTCCAAGAATTTTGAGTTTAGGGAAAGGTTTTGGTTCCCACTGAAGCCCAAATTTCAGTGGCTTAATATGATTATATTATATATGAACATATCTCAGAGTGTGTAAAAAAAAAAATCACCTGGCTTCAGGACTGTGATGGGAGAAATCATGTAGGTAAGCAGTGAATAACTGGCAATGTGGAATGGCACACCAAGGTCCATCTCTCCAGATCACTGATATTGTTGACAAGAAAGCTCACCATTCTATCCATAGAATTGGCAAAGAGTGTGGTAAGGAGGCAATGCCATAAGAAGATCTTTAGGATTTCAAGCACACATAAGGATCCTTTGGTCATCAGGGATTGTTGTGATTGTGTCAATGACTTTGATGATTGGCACACTCCTTCTGGAATAATCTGTGTGTTCATCTCTTTCTTTCTGCCCCAAAATGTCCTTACTGGAAGCCATTCACTGGTCCCAAATCTCCTTCCTCCCTGGCAGTGAATCCCTGCTTGTCCAAAAAGTCTCGAGATCCATTGGCATTCCAGATTTTCATTTTGACAGAGAATTCCTTAGCATTTGTGGATCCTTTAATAAACTGCAGCAACTCCTCCAGCACACCCTTCCAGAACACAGGTTTGGCTGTCAGGAAAGGAAATTCACCAAGAAGGTTGTAGCAGGCCTGCAAGCTAAACACTGACACGGTGCTGGTGCCCAAGTGGTCCTCCTTCTGGCAGACACGGCAGAGAATGGCCTCAATCTGGCACAAATACTGCTTCTCCCCATGCAGCCCTGGGGGGTGGGGGGGGCATCAGGCTTGGGCTGGGGTCACAGCCAGAGCCTGAGCTGGAGGTGGCAGGGACTGCAGCAACAGTTGCAACAGCAGAAGTAGTAGCAGCAGTATACACAGATATCTACATACATATGCACAGACATACAGATAGATAGATAGATAGATAGATAGATAGATAGATAGATAGATAGAT
>CM053583.1:17045786-17072163 GCA_028627135.1 Pseudochirops cupreus | reverse complement strand
TCTTCCCCATGACCCATCATGAAGAACAGGTGGGTTACAAAAGACAGTGAAGGAATTTATACTTTCACGCAGTCAAGCCCTGCTCCTGACTGTCACCTCTCTCTCATTGGTTGAGAAGGAGACTTCACCAAATTCTTCCCCAAATGGGACAACAAGAAAAATGTGTGGGACAGTCCCAAAGCAAGGAGGGAAGAGTGAGCCTGGGCTGTGCCTGAATCCCACTGGTCAGGAGGAGGGGCCTGCCAAGATGGGAAAGCAGACAAAAGAAAATTAAAGTGATTGACAGCAGCAATGGAGGAGGAAAAGGGAAGTTAATCCCAAACTGATTAAGTTTTCACTTATCCCATACAGTCCCCCCTTTTTTTCTTTTTACTCTGAAAACTTCTCATGAAATTGCTCATCTTCCCAAAGATGCGATCTCCAGGAAAGATGCAGTACTGATAAAAGTCAGGTCCAGATTCTTGGGAAAGCTGTCAGCATCTGATGTCATCTTCTTTAGATCCTTTTCCTCAGAGGAGGAGTTATCTTCAGATGACTAGAGTTCACATACACAAGCCGGCACAACCAACCAGACCTAACAGGGTTCTCAGAAACATATGATTTGACACCATGCGTAGATATAAAGGTCCAGTTTCCCAGAAAGGCAGGACTAGGTCCAAACTGTAGAATTAAATAGTTCCGTTTTCTTAGCCACACAGGGCTAGGCTCAAGCAATACGATAAGGTTTTCTCACAATTTTATAAAATTTCATGCTTACATTAAGTCAGGTACAGATTAAATTTCATAGATGACTCACAGTACACTTGCTTTTAGAAAGGTGATTACATATCACCAAGATAACCAAGAAAACTTACACATATCATACAAATTAACAGATTCATTATTATCAATGTACATTAGCATCCAATTCCTTGTATCCCAGTGACCTATTTCATTTAAAAAATTTTTAAACTTTTTTTTAAAAATCCCAAATGCCTCATGTACTTACACAATTCAAAAAAGAGTTTTGCTTCTCCAGTTCCAATCTAGAGATTACCAGATAATTCTGACTTAATATAGGTTGGTACAATCACTTAAAATTAGTTACACATTTTGCAAAGATAAAAAAATGATTTCATCTGCCCTTTAAAATTACCAGATGTTTTAAGATATATTATTTTCACTATTATCACTGTCTTATAGAGTCCTTTTGCTAAAATCCAAACCTTAGATCTTATTCCCAAACATTCTTAAAGTTTAAATACTCATAATAGACTATTTTTTTCGAAGCCAATCTTATACATCTGTATAAAGTTCTAGAGTAGCAGTTCTCAACCTGTGGGTCACTACCCCTTTGGGCGTCAAAAGAACCTTCCACACGGGTCACAGGGGTCACCTCAGGCAATTGGAAAACACATATTTCCAATGGTCTTAGGAACCAAGACAGTACTCCTCGATCTGTCTCCAGGTGGGTCTGCCCATATGCAGATCCACCCACATATGAGTATTAAAGGGTCGTGGCATTAGGAAGGTTGAGAACCACCATTCTAGAGGATTGATCTAAGTCTTATCCTGCTGCTCTCTCCAAACTTTACTATCCTATTCACTCAGACATCTATTGCATTATACTTTTGCCTCATTACTAACCATTTAATCCTTTTAGAGGATATTATCCCTACATTTATTCATTCATTATTTTACCCAAATATTACTGCTAAATGAGTTTGCTATGAAAGAAAAAGAGGGACGATGTCATAAATTCTGCCAGAAGGAAAAACTTCCTTAGCCCTGTTTTATTCCAGGCATGGGTCATCTCTGGTAGCAATCAGATGCCCACTAGGTGCTGAAAGCAGGGCTTAGGCATAAATAGGTGAGTGTGGGAGTTCTTTTTTCAGAAAGAAAATGCACAGTTGGGAAATAGAGTCAGAGAGGACCCACCTAGGCAGTGTCTAAGGTCATCTTCACAAATTTTCCCAGGAACAGACATCCACCCTTAGCAGTTCTCAGCCTGCAACCCCAGCCCTTCCATTATTGGCCTTTCTGACAACTATTCCTGTACACAAGCTTAAGAATAATAGCAACCTTTGCAGTTCCCAGAATTCTTAAATAGCAAATTAATATAGACTGGTATCCTTCAGATAAGGTCATCTAAAATTTGATTGAACTATTAATTATACCTTTAAGTTACAAATCTTTCTATCTTCCTAAATACTTCACACTTTTCTCAAAATACTTAACCCCTTTTAAAACTGACACAAATGTATCCAGACCACCATCTAGAGACAAGGGTGTGTGTGTGTGGGGGGGGGAAGCTTAGATAAAATCCCTTTTGTCCCCAAACCTTCTCTGCCTTCCATATTTCTATTCAAACCTTTATCTGTCTTCCCAAATCCCTCAAACCCATTATCCAGTTTATTCAGCTTTCCTTTACATTTTTTGAACCATAAAACAAGATTGCTCTTAAGTTATTATTCTTTTGCTAACATAACTGTTCTTCTTAAACAAAGGAAAGAAGTTAATGGCTAAATTCCATTGGCTGATGGATTTATGTCCTTGAAAATTTGTTTATTCTTACCTAATTATACTCAGTCTGGAAGAGTGAGATACTTCAGAAATTTAAAATTTTCACTTATATGTTCAAATTCAACTGGTAACTTATTTATGCCATGCAATAAACAAAACTTCAGATTAAAACAGCAATATCTCTTTTGCTTTACAGCTTATTGCTTTAGTGTAACAATAGTTTATCTTAAAAATTTACTAATCCTTAAATAAAATATAGCATACAACACCTTTCAAAACTTCTCTTCTAAAAGTATTTACCTTCCCTTTAAAAAGAATTTGAATCTATCCCAGTGTTAAGAGTAATAATCAGGAAACCTTTATAAAAGAACAATTAAATGGAAAGTTTTAAACAATATTTTTTTTCCTTTTAGCAAAAATAAAACTTTAAAATGGGAATGCATTACTTTAAGTTAATGTCCTTGAGTAAAATTCCTAGATATCACAAAGTTTACTCTTAAGGCCAAAACCAGTTCCTTCCCCAAGCTGAATGACCTTGTGTAATACAGGTAGTATCTAGGGGCTTTGGGAGTTTTAAAACACAAGGAAAATTTATAAGAATTCTAAGCAGGAGAGACTGGGGAAAGGGATGAACCTGCTTACCCAATTCTCATACATGCAGGAGGAAAATTCTGAAGGAGCATAACTAGTAAGAATAACACTTTACCATTCTCTTCCTTTCTACGTACTGTAATCAATTAACAAATTTAAATTTTAGCATTAAAACTGTAGCCCAAATAACTTAGCTGACAATCTTACATGTTTAAACAATCTCAACTCAAATTTCTTTTAAAAAAAGACAAACTTGGAAGCTTATAATTTTTTTTCAAAATATAATTCTCCAAACTATAACAACTCTTTAGACTGCTTCTCTTACAACATAGATAATATAACTGTTTACCAGTAACAATTATTATGTTGTTAAAATTTAAACTTTTGAACTCAAACTCGAATAATTGCCAATGTGGTGACCTTGATTAAGCTGGATATATTTTTCAAATTGTTATACACAAACTAAAACTTGCTTTAATTCCACACAGCCAATCAACTTATCACCAGAAATCATTGACATTGTGGAAACCTACAAATTAACACAAACACTTACAATATATGAGAATTTTATAATTTAGCGATACCATAATAGCACAATGACATTATGACATTAACTGCATTTCAAAATCATCACATACAAAAATTAATGACAGAAAATTACATTTACTCAATACAAAGACTTCCCCCCACCCTTTGTTTTTCCAAGTGGGAGAGCATAACTCAAATTCCCTTCCCTTATCTGAACTTTCATTATAATTCCAGGCTGGCCAGACCAGGAACTATAGGGAAACAAATTTTATAGATTTCCCAAAGTACAATTATTTCAAAACTATTAAAACACTCAGGTCAGAGTGTCTCATTCATCACTTTCTCTTCCTTTGACAATATAATTCCTAATATTCACAACATTTGGCCAAAAAAAATTGCTTTTGTTTCCCCATAGATCATACCCACTCCTGCTCACATTTTAGATCAGTTTACAATACGCTGAGCTAATCATTCTAACCACTTCTTTCGGTTCCAGTAATAATTACAAATATATTTACCATAGTCTTTGAAGTCACATTAACCATGTCTCTGGATGTAACAAACTTGAAAAATCATTGTACACTGTTTATAAGAACTTTTAGGGTACCTGACAGCTTCTAAACAATAATGCCAAGAAGAAGTTTGTTTTTAACAACAAAATTTGTAATTTTACCAAATTACACAATTTAGAAAAATGTCCCAAACTTCATGTATTTAAAAAGAAAAAAAACTGTTTCCATAAATTATATCAAGTTAACATTTCCAGGGCACTTCACAAAGGAAATAAACTATCTCCATGGAATCACCTTTCAGTGAAGGCTCCCTCTACACCCTCATAATCATATTTTGGACAAGTCACAGGGAAATCAGCAGTTTATGTTCCTAATTCCCTGATGGCTATCTCACCTAATAAGGTTAAATCTTTTCCCTTTCTGAAAAAGTTTACATACTAACAAGGACTCAATCCTCCCTCTCTCCATCCCCACCATTTCAGTACAAAAAGAGAGAAAAAGAGAGAGGGATAAAGTTTTAAATTGCCTTAATTCCCTCTGGAGGGAGGCTGTGTGTCAGTCCTGCCCCACCTTCCATTTTGGAGGGTGGAGTGCTCCTCCCCTTCCCCCTCAGCATTTCCTGAGAAATTCCTTATGGCTCCCAGACCCCAGTTAGCCCTGTCCACCATCCAGGCCCACTGCTTTTCTGATACCACAGCAGAATTCCTGGCTTCCCCAGAGATCAAAAAAAGAAAGAAAATGCCACTTTTTTTCCCTTGGAACTGTCATCAGATTCCCCCAAGTCAGAGACTCAATATTTAGCGAGAAGACCTCCTTCCCACCTTCTTTACTCTTCTGGAGATGGTTGCCAGGCTCCCCCAAGTCAGAGACTCAATATTAGGGAGAAGCCCCCTCAGCTCCCCCTTTAGGTCACACTAGGAGCTTATCAAATGGCATCCCTTCCCTAGGACCCATAGGATATTGCTTACCTTTCTGGGATATATGCATATGATTTTCATGACTGTCCTCATCACTCAGCCATACCTTTTGTCTCACTTTTACTCCTGTCTTCACTTCTGCACCTGTTCTTATCTAAAGAATGCATCTCTCTTTAGGATCTTCCCTACCTAAAGCCACAGCGCCCCACCATGTCCAGAGGCCAGGAGAGAAAGCTCCAGGGGCACACCTGCCCCAAGACTTTTGTGAGTGAGAGCTGCTTCCAGGGGAGGCAAATCTTGCACAAAGGCCCCATTTGTTTGAGATGGAAAATAACCCAAATCCTTAATTAAATGAAAAAATAAACACAGAGACCTCTTAGGATAAGAACAGGAGTTTATTCTCTTCCCTGGGAGAAGAGGGCAGTTTTCCTCATGAGACATCATGGAAAACAGGCATATTGCAAACGACAGTGAAAGAATTTATACTCTCACACAGTCAAGCCCCCTCCCTGCTGTCACCTCTCTCTCATTGGTTGAGAGGTAAGCTTCACCAAATTCTTCCCCAAATGGGACAGCAAGAAAAGGGTGGGGCTGGGTCCCAAAGCAAGGGAGGAAGAGTGAGCCTGGGCTGTCCCTAACTCTCACTGGGCAGGAGGAGGGGCCCACCAAGGTGGGAAAGCAGACAAAGGAAAAGAAAGTGATTGATAGCAGCAATGGAGGAGGAAAAGGTAAGTTTACAATCCCAAACTGAGAGGTTTTCATTTCTCCCACACAAACCTGAACTCAAATACTCCCAAAATGGTGCTCAGAGCAGAGGTTCTTATAAACATAACTTGTAAATAGATCCTGATATCGAAAATGAAAGAACAAACAAACAACAATAACAAGAAACTCTGGCATAGATACTTTCAGTTGCTTCCTAATTTGTCTCTTTTCCTCAAGTTGTCCTATTCTTATCCATCCTCCACTTTGCTGACAAAAGATTTTTTCCCCTTAATCCCAGATCAAATCATATCACTACCCCAATCCATCACCTACACTGGTTTCTTACTGGCTCCATGGAAATGTATAAGCTTTTCTGTATACCTTGGAAATTCCTTCCCAATCTAGCCCCCAGTCTACCTTTCCAGAAATACTGCCTTGTAACCACACTTCACCATCGAGGCAAAGTGTCCTTTGTTGTTCCTCCCAAAAGCGGCTCCATCTCACATCTGAAAGTCATTGAAGAACCATTTCTCTATTCCTAAAATGCACCCCGTCCTCGCCTCTGCTTCATAAAATCACTTCCTGCCTGAGGTAGGATAAACTTGCTTCCTATAGGAAGACTCTAGTTATCCCTCCAAATCTGAGTGCCCTTCCTTCCAAATTTCATTGACTACAGATAACTTGTATTGGTTTTATTCATGTTTCCTAAATATATTTATCTGCATGCTTGTCTTTTCAATCAGATTATAAATTTGCAATTATTATTAGTTTGTAAGTTCTCTGATAGTGTTTTTAGTTCCTGCCCAAATGCCTGGCATACTACTTCTTTCCTAATACTAGCTTAAAAAATATGGGTTCATTCATTATCTCCTTCATTTACTTTATTTTCATTTATTTCTTGACCTTTTTTTAATTGTCTTTCTATGTCATTCTGAAACTTTTTAGAAATTCTTGCACTGATATTTCTTGTTATACAATTGAATTTATTGTATTCTTGTCCTTTATCTCCTGAAGTCCTTTTTTATCCAAAACTGTTTCTTAATTATGCAGGTTTCTTTTAAAAAAATATTTGCTCAAAAGTAAACTTTTTTTCTTTGACGCTCTCTGCTGTTTGCCAGTACTTGACATTTAAAAGCCACTTAAATTCTTATTGGTTTAAAATTGACCATTCACATGGTCTTTTTTATGGTCAGTTCCCTTATTTCCATGATTTGCTTTGATTCCTTTCTTTTTGGGCAAATTTATAATTACGAAAAGACACTCTGCTTTCTTTGGTCCCTCACTTTTCCTTTTTTTCTGGCAATCCCCTACACACATTTTCATTGCTTGGTGCCATTGTTTTGGAGCATGGTTTGCTTCTGGTATTCTACCAATACTTCCTTCCAGAATCCTTTCCTTACTTTCTATTCTAGAAAATATTGTGATGAGCACTTCACTCCTCCATCCCTTCCTTTTATGGTAATTCTCCACATTTCAGAACACTGAATTTAGGGTAGTCTGTACTGAATTCAGGGTAGTCTTTAGGTGGGTTTAAGATAACATGAATGGGGAGTGAAAGCATGAACTTACCTGAATTCCTCAATGAATTCCTTTAGCAACACCTAAAAAATGAGTTTGATTGGATTTTTAGAGTGGCAGAATCCATTGGGAGATGGAGAGCGGCAAATTTTCAGTTGAGCAAGGAATGCATGGGGGACTGGGCAGGGGGAGCATGGAGTTAGGGGCCTACTCCACCACAGAGCCCAGATCCGACCAGAGAGGAGCCAAAGCAAGCCTGGGCTAGGTGATTCACTCACTTCAGGCAATTCCCTGACCTCTCACCTCACGGCTGGGGATCTGTCACAGGTGGGTAAGAGAAAGAACCACAAGGAAGGAGCAGCTAATTCTGAGGCTATCCATCCAAAGCCTGGATATTTAAAAATCAACTCCCTGAACCTCTAGGAGCCAAGAGTAAACTTTAGCTGCTCTCCTCTCTCCCTAAAAGCATGAAAACTCAAAGTATCTTGCCACAGGGGAAAATCCCGAAATAGTGCAAATACCTGTAGGCTTCGAGTGCTAGAAGAAGGACATGGGTGTGGCTGTGTGGAGGCTAAGGTACATAGAAGGAGCTATCCCAACAAGCTCCATCTCAGCTGACCAGCAGGAGCTCCTGAACCCCAGAGGGGTGGATCCAGAAAAAAAAATGCTTTAAAAAAGGAAGAGCAAGTTGTACAGAATAGAGTTGAAGGTTCATGTACTATCATGTTTTATTTTATTGTGCGATGTTATATAAATGCTTTTTGTATTCCCTTAATCAGTAACAAAATAAATAAATTGGAAGGCAATCTCTGTGATAGAATTGTTCATATTAAAAGGGTGGAGAGTCAAGAATCTTTTTTTTTGCACTATAAATTATCAAAAGAACAACACTGATTAAATCTTTAATCCTTTGACAACTGTACTAAACAACTTGTAGGACTAAATTTGGCTTTATAATAATTCGATAAAATTGCTTGAAGCGTTGATGACTACTATTTTCTTATGAAACTAAAATTAACATCACCTACTCACTGCATAAGCTTATGTCCTCGATCTTTATTCCTTTATTTTATTTGAAATAGAGGAAATAAGAAGAAAGCACCATTCAATCTTGAAGAATCAACTGATTTATTTTTACAACAAATTTGCAAGGATCTTTTATAAAAGGTTCTAAGGTAGATGCTATATCATGGAACATATTGAAATGATTTTCCGGCAGCAACTTTTTTCATTTCAAATATCATTTCTTCATTTGCCTAAAAAATGTTAATGATTATTTTTCAGATAGTAGAAATTGAAAGTATGACCACTTTAGAAGGGAATAACTGAATAGGACACAGAGAATTAATTTAAAGTCACCAAAAATCAGAACAGTTTAGCCAGTAGTCATGGAATCTGAAGAAATGATCTTACTGAGAAATGATTTTGAGGCCCATTAATTTCCTCAAAGTTGCCTTCACATCACTGTTCCTTAGACTACATGTTAAGGAATTTAGCATAGGAATTACTACAATATAGAAAACACATCCCATGTTCCCTATAAGCCTTGAGTTCTGAGAATTAGGAATACAATAGAGGAAAAGGATGGTGCCATAAAAGAGAGTAACAAATGCCAACTTGGAGGCACTAGTGGAGAAAGCTTTACATATGCCACTAGTTGAATGCATTTTGAAGACTGTGACAAAAATAAAAAAAAGTAGCATTTAAGGATAATGGCGAGGATGCTTAAGGTACTGAGATTGGCAAAAATAAAAATCATTGTCTCACTGAAGTATCTATCAGAGCAGGAAACAGAGGGGAAGACAGAATATTCACATACAAAGTTATTAATGATTTAGGTCTCACAAAATGGCAGTGGAAAAAGTGAGTAGGTGAGTGCAATAGAAGAAATAATTCCACAAGTATACGCCACAGTTACTAGCAGGATGCAATGTTTTGGGGACATAGAAACTGTGTACAGCAAAGGATTACATATAACAACAAATCGGTCATAGGCCATCACTGCCAATATCACCATCTCTGTTATCACACAGGTGACACAAGTGGAAAACTGTGTGATGCAGGCTTTGATGGAGATGCTTTTGTCTTCTACAACTGAGTTTCCTTGTAGTTTGCGTGCGACCATAGTAGAGTAACAAAAATCCACGAAGGACAAGTGACTGAGGAAAAAGTACATGAGAGTGTGGAATTTGGGGTTGATCTTAATGAACACAATCATGCCCACATTCCCTACCACAGCAATTGCATAGATGATGAGGAACAGTAGAAAGAGGGGAGCCTGGAGATCTGGATAATCAGAAAATCCTAAGAGGATGAATATGACCACAATACTCTGATTCTTGTCAGGGCTCACCATGTTTCCTGTTGGAGAGAATTAGAGATGGACAATGAGAAGCAAAACATATGTGAAATTGAAAAACACAGGATAAGGGTGGGGTTTGAAGTAGATATTACTCAAAATCAAAATACCTTTCTTTCTGCTTCCTGCTCTGATATACACTTCAGTGAAATAATACTTTTTATCTTTGTAAATCTCAATTCATTTTGGACCCTCATCATTATTGTTGCATCCTATCTTTATTTTTGTCTCTATCCCCAAAATGCCTTCAGTCAGTGGCATATATAAAGCTTTTTTTCATGTGCCTCCCATTTGATGGCTGTCACCATCTTCTATGGGACCATTTTCTTCCTCTATTGTATTTCCAATTCCCAAAACTCACAGCTTGTAGTCAAAGTTGGATCTGTTTTTTATACTGTGGTAATTCCTATATTACATCCATTAATATATAGTCGAAGGAAAAATGATGTGAAGGAAATTTTTAAGAAAACAGTGGATCTCAAAATCATTTCTCCATAAGTCCATTTATAGGTTCCATGACTACTGTCTGAACTGTTCTGTTATAATTTACAGTGATTTTTAAATAATTATCTGAGTGCTATTCAATTACTCCCTCCTCTAATAGTCACACCTTCAGTTTCTGCAGCCATCTGAAGTGTTGTCAGATAATTCTCAGGTAAATGAAACAAGGATCTTTGAAATTAGAAAAAAAAATCAGTGCCCGAACATTATTATAAGTTACTCCATGAGTAGCATTATCATCAGAAACTTTCATTAAAGCTCCTGGACAATTTGTTGTAAAAATAAACCTACTGATTGTAAAGATCTCAGTGTGTATCTTTTTCTTTTTCTTTGCCACTCTTTATATTTCCATGACATCACAGAAAGGAATGGAAAAATAGTGTCACCTATGAGTAAATAGGATGAACAGATGACTTTTAGAGGACTTCAGAAAGAAACACCTTGATGAGTGACCATATTCACTTGTGGAAGAGGAGAACATTGACCATCACATAGAGCAACTCAATAGAATAACGGAATTCTTACAAAGCCAAGTTCAGTCCTACCCAGTGCTTAGTGCAGTTCTTGCAACATAGCAAAGGCTTAATAAGTGTTAGTTCATTGATTCATTTGTAGTGGGAAGACAAAGGTTCCTCTCTCTCCTCTCTTTGAACATTAGCAACTCTATCACAGAAACCAGCTTCCAATTTATATTTCTTTTTAATTAATGAAATAAAAGAAGCATTTTAATAACTTAGTATAAGAAAAAGATGATTGTCCATGAAACTGGAAATCTGTTATGTGCAACTTGCTATTCCTTATACACACATATTCCGTTACCATGTAAATTTGTATTTTTTTCTGGTTTTTCCCTCTGCCTCCCCTCCCCTTTAGATGGCTACCATTAGACACAAATATAAATGTTTGTATGTCTGTATGTATAAATACATGCACATATATGTGTGCATGCAAAAATGTATACATATGTATTAAGTATGTGTATGTGTATATGTATATGTATGTATATGTACCTATATACACACATACATTTGTATGCAAAAACATATGTATATATAATACCTGTGTGTATGTCTAAAATCATTCTATACACACTTCTAGTTCTCAGTTCTTCCTCTGAATAAAGATAGTCTCTTCCTTTACAGTAAATTTGGTTATTTATATAAATCAAAATGACTTAGTCTATATATGGTTATCAAAATGATATTGCTATTACCAAATACAATGTTTTCTTCATTCTGGGCATTTTACTTTTATTATTTTATGTAACTGTATTCATGGTAGAACAGAAAATTTATCAAGCTCAGTTTCTCCTCCAAAGTTAACAAAGTCCAGCGGCAAGACAAAAGCCAAGATGACTTTGGGGTTCAGCCTGGGATTCAGCAGTGACCCTGCCTCAATGATGAGAATAAATTTAAAGCTATTGACAAATATTCAATACCAGTCAACGTTATCAAGGACAATAGGAAAATGTATGAATTTAGAAAATATTTGGACAAAAACAAAAAAAATGAAACAATAGCTTTTTTGTTTGGAAGGCTACTTATAGAAAGGTCAATGTTGTTTTTTTTTTCCATCATGTAAGAGGAAAAGATTTAAAATCTTCTAATTTCAACTTCTGTTAAACATCGGTTCACACGTTATTAGTTTGCTATACAGTATAAATTTATAAAAGGCACAGCATCACTGTGTTTGAATGGGAGTATCCCGTATTCTTGGTCCTAGCACCACATATAAAGTACAGTCTTCAGATATGAGTGTCTCACCACTGGAAGGACATAAATACATAGCAGAGGGTACACAACAGGGTACTAATTTACAAGAAGAAGAAACTGTAATTCTTGCCAAATGAGAATTAGTGAAAGACTTTTGGTATAAGCATGCTCACAAAAGCCTTAAAGTCCTTGCTGACTGCCTTCATGTATCTGAAGGACGAATAAATGAACCAATCAATGAGCTATTATTATTTATCTACTAGGCATCAGGTTCTAGGTTAGGTATGGGTTTTAATAAAACTCACAAAAAAATCCATATCTTCACAGATGTTGTCTTCTTTCTTGTAAACAACACTGGAGACATGTTGGAGATAACATGAAAGTTTATATAACTTAATAACTTGGTTTGGGAAACATTATTTTGTGGACAGAAAGTGACATTTGAGGAAACTAGAGCTCTTCAAATGACAACTTGAAAAGAGACTGGATGAAGACGGTGGTATAGGAGCACTAAAGTATTGCAGCTCCCACATAGCCACTTCAAAATACCCATAAAATATGGCTCTAAACAAATTCCAGAACTCTAAAACACACACAAATATACTTTCTGCGAATGGCAGCTCAGCTAGAAGGCACCATCTCAGGGCTGGAAGCCAAAACCTGCCCAGCCTGAAATGGCTCCTTGGCCCTGGGGGCAGCTGGATGAGCTGAGCTGCAGCTGGAGCAAGAGAAGAGCACATCTGCAACAGCTGTGGCAGTTTCCAGAATTTTCAAGCCATGAAGAAAAGATAGTGGAACTCAGCGAAAAATCTGGGGAGAAAAGTGTATCTGGCCAAATTGCCTCCAGGGCAAGGAAGCAGGAGAAGCAGAGGTCCTACACCCACCTCCACATTACCACTTTGGTGCCCCCAGCCTTTGGAGAGCAGGGGGCCCAAGCAATTGTTCAGAGGCGAAGTGCTCTCGCGTTTATTGGCCTGGATCCAGATCCCGGTCTTGGGTGGTGGTCGTTTGTGTCTTTTCACTGAGCCAGAGAAGAGGAGGCCTCCAGCAGCCTCCTAAAAGCTCTGGCAGCTGTGAAAACCCCAGTGATTTGGGACAGAGTTTTCCCCTCTGGAAGCAGAGTTCCACAGAAAACTGAAAAAAAAAAATATCGCCTACTGGCCAGCCATGATTAAGCACAGGAAGCAAAGTAAGAAAAGCAACCAAACCCTAGATTCCTTCTTTGGGAAAAGAAGGATCAAAGCAGGGAATGGGAGGAAGACAAAACAGTCAGATCTCCCACCCCAAAAGCTTCCAAGAAACATGAAGATTGCCTAAAAGCTAGAGGTAAGCTGAAGAAGGATTTTGAAAAGCAAATGAGTGAAGAGGAGGAAAAACTGGGAAGAGAAATAAGAATGATGCAAGAAAATCATGAAAAGGGTGTCAACAAGCTTACTGAAGAAATTAAGACCTTAAAAAAAAGATTAACTCAAATGTCAAAAGAGGCACAAAAAACCAATGAGGAGAAGAATGCCTTAAAAAGTTGACTTTACCAGATGGAAAAAGACTCTCAAAAGCATTCTGATGAGAATAATTCCTTGAAAATTAGAGTGGAGCAAAGGGAAACAAATGACTTTACGACAAATCAAGATACTATCAAACAGATACAAACAAATGAAAAAATTGAAGGCAATGTGAAATATCTCCTTGAAAAAACCACTGACCTAGAAAACATATCCAGGAGAGGCAACTTAAAAATTATTGGACTACCTGAAAGCCATGATCAAAAAAAGAACTTAGAAAGCATCCTTCAAGAAATTCTCAAGGAAAATTGCCTGAATATTTTAGAACCAGAGGGCAAAATAGAACTTGAAAGAATTCACCAATCCCCTCTTGAAAAAGATCCCCAAAAGAAAACTCCTAGAAATGTTGCAGCCGGGTTCCAGAATCCCCAGACCAAGCAGAAGGTATTGCAAGCTGCCAAGAAGAAACAATGTTAATATTGTGGAAACACAATTAGGATAACCCCGGATCTAGCAGCTTCTACATTAAGGAATCAAAGGGTCTGGAATATGATATTCCAGAGATCAAGGGAGCTAGCATTAAAAGCAAGAATCACCTACCCAGTAACATTGAGTATAGCATTCCAGGGGAAAATATGGTCATTCAGTGAGGTGGAGGACTTTCAAACATTATTGGTGAAAAAAAAAACAGAACTGAAAAGAATGTTTGACACTCCAACACAAGAAGCATGAGAAGATAAACATGGGAAAGAAACCATAAGGAATTTATCAAAGTTGAACTATTTATATGCCAGCATTGAAAAGGGACAATTATAACTGATGAAACTTTTCTCAGTATGAAGATAGGGGAAGGGAATACAAATGTGCATATATATATATATATATATATATATATATATATGTATATATATGTGTGTGTGTGTGTGTGTGTGTATACATATATACACATACATATACATACACATATATCTATATAAGAGGGTTTATATATGCATACAAGCACATATCTAAGTGGTGTATATATGAATACATAGAGGGCATAGGTTGAATTGAATAAGAAGGGACAATATTCTGGAAAGTGAAATCCTGAGGTGAGAGAGGATTGGATTGAGAGGAGACAGGGAGAGACAGAATGGGGTTGAGCATCTCATGGAAGAGGCAAAGGATAATTGTTGCAATGGAGGGGGAGAACAAGAAGGAGAAAGGGAAAGAGTCAACCTTACTCTCACTGAACTTGGCTTAGGGAATGAATGACATAAACTCTAAACTGGGTATCTTGCCATACAGAAGAGTAGGGGGAATGGGGATGAGAGGTGGGATGATGGAGGGGAGGGCAGGTTGGGGGGGGAGGGTTGATGAAAATGCACACTTCTGTAGAGGGACAGGGACAGGGTAGAGGGTGGAATGGGGGAGTGGGAAAGGAAGAAGGGACATGTAATAAGTCTCTCACAATATGCCCACTGTGGAGAAGTTCTGCGCAATTACAGATATTCACCCTGTGTTTGATTGCTTATTCTTCCAGTGGGAGCAGTTGATGAGGGAGGAAGAGATAAAATCTAGAAGTTAAAGCTCAAAAATCAAATGCTAAAAACATATATGTATATACATGTATATATATATATATATATATATATATATACACACACACACATATATATGTATATATACATACATATATATGTATGTATATATATATATACATATACACACACACAATCATAATAATAATTATTATTATTAACTACATCCAACTGGAACTTAAGATACACAGGCACTGTGATAGGGAGATCCATCCTGCCCTAGCAGAAAATCAAGGGGGCAATGGGAGAGAATAGATTGGGGGAGGGGTTATACAATGGGATGGCTGTTTTGGGGTGGTGTGTAGGGGACAGATGGGGAGAAAATTTGTAACTCAAAATCTCATGGAAATGAATGATGTAAACTAAAATAAATAAAAGTTTTTTTTTAAAAAGAGACTGGTTTATTACAGTGTTGGACAACCTCTGCAAAGGCTCTGAGGCAGGCAGTGAAGTGATTTATGTTGGGAGAAGCAATGAGCAGCAATTAGATAAACTTCTTCACCAAAATCTGCTGCTCATATCCTTTGACTATCAATTGGGGAATGATTTGTGTTCTTATTGATTTGACACACTTCTCTATATCTATGAGCAATTATACTTTTATCACATAATTACTGGAAAAAATGTTCCCCAGTTTTCTGCTTTCCTTCACATTTTGGTGCCCTTTTTCCTGCAAAAACTTTTTAAATTTATTTAATCAAAATGATCTATTCTACTTTTTTTTAAAGCTCTCTATATTTTGTTTGGTCTTAATTTTTCTCTTTTGCATAGATCTGACAGATCTTTTAACCAAACTTTGGGAATCTCCCAAATTCATGACGTAATAGTCCATGAAAATAGGTTTGAGTTTCAATGCAAAGACTTTTACAGCAATTACAGTGGATAATTTGTCCTATAAAGGAAGACAAAAAGCGATCTGTAGAAAAATATAATAAAATATGAGTTGGAAAATTTTGAATTAATGTATATTTGTGTCATCTTAAGTTTGGCTATTCATGTCAAATTGGTATACATAAATCCTCTTCAGTCCACCTTCCTTGAAGGTATTCATCCAAAAGGCTGGGTGCCAATTATCTACCTCTTGTAGATCCAATGGCAAAAGCTCTTTCTTCACCATAAAAATGTGCTCTATTTCCTAGGCATTCATCATCCCCACGCTGAACCCACTGATATACAATCTGAGGAACACTCATGTGAAGGAAATACTTAGGAAGTTAATGAACATGAAATTATTTCCCATTACATTACTACTATCACCACCATCATCATCATCATCATCATCATCATCATCATCATCATCTTCATCATCATCACTGCCACAACCTCTACTATCAACAAAAACTAAGCAAAGAACAATGAAAGAAAAGGAACATCTGTTGCTTAAATATTCCAGTGGGATTGATTGTTCCGTTCTCTGAAATGAACACTGAAAAAATTTCAGAAGCTCTAATATGAATATGCTTCTGGCATTTAATCTTTTAGTGATGTCTTATTTTTCACACTTTTGCAAATACATGCTAAAGTGAAACAAGAGTGTTAAAATGGGGGGAAAAAACACACACCTGAAATTCCTTACTCTTTACTTATAGAATGAATTGACCTCAGTCCCATAAACATAAACCTTATCTCTTTCACTTAACAGGTAAAATACATTAATGTCATAAATTTACTGTTTTTGAATATCTGATTTTTCCTCATGTCATCTGCCCAGATCTTCATAATCTATTTAGTAGTTGACATAATGTCTTGGAGAGGGGATCGGTTCTGTTTTCTAAAAGAAATAAGGAGAAATAAGATACTGAGAAGTGACCATTGATTATCAGGGAAGAGAATAGAGGTGACTAAACATTAAGACACAAAGTGAAGTTGGATTAATTCAATGCAATGCTTAACTACCCAATAGGAATATAAAATTCTCTCATTATATCCATTGCTTCACTCTTTTCAGAAATTTACAACGTCCTCATCTCTGCTCTTTAATTCTCCTGGTTTCCCTTGAAGACCAGAATAAATGATGAGTTTCAGAGGTGCTATGTTCCCAAGAATGCCAAGTTAGAGTTGCCTGAAATGAATTCACACACTCAAGCCTTCTGTTAGTCAAAGGGTAATAAGTTTATTGTAAAACTTTAACAAAGCAAGCAAATGTCTTTAGCGGTCCTGCAAGAGACTGAGAATGATCCTGGGGCTTACATGGAAAACAAAGCTTAAACAAAGAAGGACAGGGGTACTAGGTAGATAATCCAGGGGTTGAAGTGTCTGGAGAAGTTGTAGATGGAAAAGTGTAGGGAGTATATTAGAAATTAAGGGAGTTGGTGAGGCTTGGATCTTTCTGGAAGGGGACAAAAATCCTTGGGCCTGCCACCTCTCTGTTTCTTCTGATAAGAAAATGTGTTCTGCAATACAAGAAAACTTTCTCAAAGGACAAGGAGCTAGTGAGGAATTGGGAAGTTTCTAGAGACATCATTTGGGAGCTGGGATTCAAGTGCCCCATCAGAAATAGCAACTACTAAACATGAGAAATTTTCTAATCCAGTTCCTTTCAATATTGTGCATTCATTACAAAGCAATACCAAGTGGGTATTGCTATGCAAACATGGGTGTCTATATATATGTATGTATGTGTATATATATATACACACATATATATATGTATGTATGTATATATATGTATGCATATATATATATGTATGTATGCATATGTATAAATGTGTATATACCCACAGACACACATACACACACACACACACACACACACACAATCATGTGCAACCGTGAATATATATGAGTGTGTAGAGATGTTCAGAAATACCATTGTTGTTGAAGTAATTAATATTATATGGGAAAGAATAGATATTTCTAATGATTCCAATCATTTTTTTTCTGAAGCAAAGTACCCTAGATATCTCTGTTTTACGTTAGGATTATTTTTCTGTTTTAGAGAGTTTCAGATCCTGAAGGACAGGCTGAAAACCCATGCCTGAAAAAGGAAAATGATGCAACTTTATCCTGTCCTTCTTGATTAAACAAGTGTTGTTGTTCAGTGTTTTCAGTTGTGTACAACTCTTTGTGGCCCCGTTTGAGGTTTTCCTGGCAGATGCTGGAGTTCTTTTCAATTTCCTTCCTTATCTAAAAGATGAGGCAAACAGAGTTAAATGACCTTCCCAGGGTCACACATTTAGAGTGTATCTGAGGCCAGATTTAAGCTCAAGTCTTCCTGACACGACACCTCAGCTGTATCCACTGAGATGCTGAGCTTCTCAATAAACAATGATGAATAGTAATAATGATTGCAGAATATCAATGATATAGAATAACACATAAACAAAAATTCTGGTCATATTTTCACTCCAGAACATGACAGAACACATAAGAAAAATAGAAGGGGGTAAGTAATTTAATTAAGAAAATGCATATTGGGGGGGCGGAGCCAAGATGCATGTGCAAGAGCAGCAAGAAATCGCAGCTCCAACACAGCTGCGTCAAACACCCAAAAAATTTGACTCTAAACAAATTGTAGGGCTCTAAAACACATTCAGATATATTTCCTTATGAAGGCAGCTCAGCTCAAAGCAACCATTTCAACTCTGAGATCAGAAACCAGCCCAGTCTGAAACTGCAGTTTTTGCCCTGGGGACAGCTGGATGAGCCCTGCCATGGCTGGAGCTTCAGGAGAGTGGATCTGGGACAGCTGTGGCAGGATCCAGAATTATCCAGCCATAAGAAAAAAGGACTCAGCTTAGTGGAACTTGGCTAAATACCAGGGAAGAAAAGTGAGTCTGGCAAAGCCCCCCCCCAGGGCAAAGAAGCAGAAAGTGGAGGTTCTGCACCCACGTCCACATTGCCACTTAAGAGCTCCCAGCCTGCAGACAGCAGAGGGGCCAAGCGATAGTTCAGAGGCCAAGTGCTCTCCCATTGAGCAGCCTGTATCCAGATCATGGTCTTGGGTGGTGGTCCTTAGGTTTTCCTTATCAGTGAGCCAAAGCTGGGGAGGGACTCAGCAGCCTCCTAAAAGCCCCGGCAGCTGGGAAAACCACAGTGATCTGGGACAGAGCTGTTCCCTCTGGAAGCAGAGGTCCACAGAACTAAAAAAAAAAAAAAAAAAAAAAAAAAAAAAAAAAAAAAAAAAAAAAAAAAAAAAACTAAAAACAAAAACTAAAAAAACCATTGAATGGTGACCATGAATAAGCATAGGAAGCAAAGTAAGAAAAGCAACCAAACCCTAGATTCCTTCTTTGCAGAAAAGAAGGAACAAAACAGGGAAAGGGAGGAATACAACACAGTCAGAACTCCCACCCAAAAGCTTCCAAGAAACATGAGGGTTGCCAAAAATCTAAAGATCGTGTGAAGAAAGATTTAAAAAACCAAATGAGAGAAGTGGAAGAAAAATTGGGAAGAGAAATAAGAATGATGCAAGAAAATCAGGAAAAGAGAGTCAACAACCTGAATGAAGAAATTAACACGTTAAAAAATAGATTAACTCAAATAACAAAAGAGGCCCAAAAAGCCAATGAGGAGAAGAATGCCTTAAAAAGTTAACTTTGTCAGATGGAAAAAGAATCTCAAAAGCACTCTGAAGGGAATAACTCCTTCAAAATTAGAGTGGAGCAAATAGAAGCAAATGACTTTATGAGAAATCAAGATACTATCAAACAGATCCAAACAAATGAAAAAATAGAAGGCAATGCGAAATATCTCCTTGAAAAAACCACTGACCTGGAAAACCGATCCAGGAGGGACAATCTAAAAATTATTGGACTACCCAAAAGCCATGATCAAAAAAAGAACTTAGAAAGCATCCTTCAAGAAATTCTCAAGAAATATGCATATTAACTACCTGAACTGTACAAGGCTTTATCTCATACAATCATAGCTGTAAAGGCACAATAAAAGCAAGAGTTGAGCAGAGTATTGTGAGAAAAAATTGCACACACTCACACAAAAAAACCACACACACAGATAGGCCAAGGTGGTATTTTTTTCATTCCTTTTCAGTCTCTGAATACATGGAATATTTGTCGGTTTCTGTAACATTGTAGAAGAAAGGACTCTCCTCTTGTTTTCACACTGCAAGTTGTACCTTGGGTTCAGGTCTGGGGAACCATGGCTTAGTACTCCACAAAGATGACCTTTTTCATCATACATCCTATATATTTTAAAACAATTCCCATTAAAAATTGGGCAAGTTTCAAATATTCAGTAAATGCTTTCTTGTGGGGGTCCTTCTTAGTGAGACACCTAAGAAAGTGGAGTAAGAGCATTCTAATTGGTTCATTTGAAAATATCAGGAAGTTTACTGGCTGTTTTTTTTAAATCAAAAATTAATGTTATTTTGGCATAATTATATAAAGTTGGATCAGATTCTTCATTTTCCTCATTTGCTTTTATTCCTTCAATTATCATGTCTCTTCTAAATTATGATTATACAAAAAGGCTGGGTCTAGCCTTGGTGTTTCATTACTCCTTCTTTCGGGAAATCTCCTACACCTGTGTTTCTTATGATTCTTTTGTTAGGGCCATTTTAGTCACTTGGGGCTGTTGACTGTATATAGGGTTTATATATCATATTTCACCTATTCTTCCTTTCAGAGTTTTTCACTTTTTTGTCTTTTAGTAAACATGAACATGAGGTCTTTTTTCGCATCCCTTCCTTTCCATGTAGCTATCCATATAATCAGAGTAGTCTATCATGAATTTGGGGGATTCCCAAAGTTTGGTTGAAAGATCTGTTAGATGTATGCATAAGGGAAAAATTAACACCAACCAATATATAGAGAGCTTTACAAAATGTAGAATAGATCATTTTGATCAAATACATTTTACAAAGTTTTGCAGAAAAAAGGGAACCAAAATTTAAAAGAAGGCAGAAAATGAGGGAACATTTTTTCCAGTAATTATCTGATAAAGGTATAATTGGTCATACATATAGAGAGGTGAGTCACATCAATAAGAACACGAATGATTCCCCAATTGATAATCAAAGGATATGGGAGGCAGTTTTTGGTGAAGAAATCGAAAGTAGCTATAGTCATAAAAATATTCCATGTGACTATTCATCAGAAAAATTCAAATTAAAACCTTTTGGGATACCGTCTCATACTTATCTGATGTACTAAAATGACAAAAAAAATGAAAGAGTACAAATGTTGAAGGGGATAAGGGAAAAGTAGGACACTGATGCAATGTGAGCCAGCCATTATGGAGAGAAATTTGGTAAATGGTCAAAGAGCTATAAAACTGTTCAACCCTTAGGTAGAGCAATACCACCGCTACAGCTGTATCCAACAGAGAATTTTTTTTGAATAGGGAAAAAAGATCTAGTAGTAAAAAAATATTTCTAGCATTTCTTTTTGTCAGTGGCTAAGAACTGGTAATTTAGTGGATGCCCATCATTTGGATAATGGCTGAACACGCTGTAGTATAAAAGTGTGATGTATTATTAATATTCTGTAAGGAATGACAAGTAGGATGATATCAGAGAAACCTGGAAAGATTTGCATGAACTAATGAAAAGCAGAGTAGAACAAGGAGAAAATTGTGTACGGTTAACAACAACCCTATCTAATGAAGAAATGTGAATGACAGCTATTTTCAGCAATACAGTGATCAAAGACAATCCCAAAGGATTCATGATAAAGAATGTCGTCTACCTCCAGAGAAATGACTGATATTGTCTGAACTGTCGGAATACAGACTGAAACATGCTGTTTTCTCCCTTATTCTTCTTTTTCTCTTTCTTTTTGTTTATTTTTCTCTTTCTTTTTTCCTTCCTCCCCCCATCCTTCTTTCTCTTCCTTTCTTCTTTCCTTCCTTCCTTCATTATTGTTTGTTGATGGACTCCTCTAACAAAATCTGAGCTCCTCTGTGTATCCCTAAATGATATGCATGGAATATTGCAAGTAGTTATCAAATGTTTGCTGTTTAGTGGGATGACTAGAAAAGTCTCCTACATCACAAACTTCCTTATTGTATTGCTGGGGAGAGGGAAAGGCAGAGATTTCCCTAATCATTAAAGTGGTTCGGTACTAAGGTCATTATCAGCCTTAAATATCTAGGGAATGAAGTACTCAAGAGATGGCATGCAGAAAGTATGCCTAGTGTCATTTTGAACTCAGAAATGTTTGTGTTAAAGATGGTGGCATAGAAGCAGGGAAACTCTGAGAGCTTCCCCCATAACCACCTAAAACACCCATAAAATATGACTCTAAACAAATCTTAGAGCTATAGAACCCAGAAAGCAACAGAGAGAAGCAAATCGCCCTCTGAAGTTGGCCCGACAGGTGGACAAGAGACATCCATCGCAGTGTGCTTTGACCTGAACACATATTGCCCCCACCCCTAGCCCATGGTTTTACCACAGGGCAGCCCCAACCAGTAGTGGATAAAGCAGATTTTGGGAGAGGGGATCACCAGCAACTGTAGAGGTTTCCAGAAATATCAACCCATAAATGCCAATGACAAAATAAAATGTCAGAGTAGATCTCTGTTAGAACTTGTGGAGACCGAGTTTGGTCCAGCCCCTGGAGCAAGAAACAGCAGAGACACAGTGGCAGTGCTGCTGCCTCCATGAGCTTCCTTCACATTTCCTGGTCTACAGATTGTAGGGGTGCCAAGGAACCATTTACAGGGTAATTGCTCTTACTTTAACTTGCCTGGATTTGGATCATGGTCTTGAGTGGTGGTCCTGAGGTGTGTCACCAGTCAGGCAGAGCCATTGGTGGCAGCAGAGAGGGCACCCAACTAACAGCTCCAGCAGCTGTGAAAACACCAGAAGTTTGGGACAAAGTACTCTTCTCTGAAAGCTGAATTCTACCATGGCAAAGAGCTCAAAAGTCAAGCAATGGAGTGGCAACATGAGCAAGCAAAAGAAGCAAAACAAGCCCAATAATGCAACTATAGTTTCCTTTTTGGGGGGACAAAAAGGATCAAAACATGGAATGGGAAGAAGATAACAGAGTCAGAACTCCTGGACCAAAAGCTTTCAAGAAAAATGTAAACTGATAACAAGCTGTAGAGGAGTTTAAGAAGGGTTTTGAAAACCAAATAAGAGAAGTGGAGGAAAAATTGGGAAGATAAATGAGAACAATGCAAGAAAATCGTTAAAAGAGAGTCAACAACCTGAATGAAGAAATGGCAAAAGAGGTCCAAAAAGCCAATAAGGAGAAGAAGGCCATAAAAAGCCAAATTTCCCATATGGAAAAATAATTTTGAAATCTCACTGAAGAAAATAATTCTTTAAGAATTAGATTGGATCAAATGGAAGCTAATGACTTTAAGAGAAATTCAGATACTTTAAAACAGATCAAAACAAATGGAAAGAAAAATAGAATGCAATGTGAAATATCTCATCAGAAAAACCTCTGACCTGGAAAATAGATCCAAGAGAGACAATTCGAAAATTTTTGGACTACCTGAAAGTCATGACAAGAAAAAAACCTAAAAAATCATCCTTCAAGAAATTATCGAGCAAAATTGTCCTGCCAGTTTAGAACGAGAGGACAAATCAGAATTTGAAAGAATTCATTCATCATCTCTTGAATAAGATCTCAAAAATCACACTCCTAGGAATATTATAACTAGGTTCTGGAGTTCCCAGATCAAGGAGAAAATACTACACACAGCCAAGAAGAAACAATTTGAATATTGTGGAAACACAATCATGATAACACAGGATCTATCAGCTTCTTCTATGTTAAGGCAATGAAGGGCTTGGAATATGATATACCAGAGATCAAAGGAGCTAGGATTAAAACCAAGAATCACCTACTCAGCAAAAGTATGTTTCAGGGGAAAATATGGTCATTCAATGAGATGGAGGACTTTCAAGCATTCTTGATGAAAAAACGAGAGTTGAGTAGAACATTTGGCTTTCAAATACCAGAAGCAAGAGAAGCATGAGAAAGTAAACAGCAAAAAGATATCATAAGGAACTCATCAAAGTTAAACTATTGATATGCCTACATGGGAAAATTATCATTGTTTCCTATGAAACGTTTCTCAGTATGAGGATAGTTGAAGGGAATATAAATGTGTGTGTGTTTCTATGTGAGTGTGTGTATATATGTGTGCAGGTATACATAGACAGAGAGCACAATATCAATTGAATAGGAAGGGATGATATTTAAGGAGTGAAATTGAGAGTTGAGACAGCAATACAATGAGAAAATATAGGGAGAGACAAAATAGTGTAAATTACCTCATATAAAAGAGGTAAGAGAAATCTTACAATTGAGGGGAAGAAGAGGAAGGCAAAAGGGAATGGGTTAACCTTATTCTCATTACATTTGGATTAAGGAGGTCATAACATGCACACTCAATTGGGTATCTTACCCTACAGGAAATTAGGGAGGAAGGGGATAAGAGGGAGGATGATAAAAGGGAGGGCATATTGGGGGGAGAGTAGTCAGAAGCACACATTTTTGAAAAGGAACAGGGCCAAAGTAGAAAATAGGACAAGATGGGGGCAGGATAGGAAGGAGGGAAATTTAGTCACTCTTTCACAATACATACAATTTGGAAATGTTTTGCATAGCTAGATATGTACAATGTATATTGAATTGCTTCTCTTTCCAGTAAGGGTAGGTGATGAGGGAAAAAAGGGAAAGAATCTGGAATTCAAAGTTTTCAAATCAAATGTTTAAAAATTATTATTATTATTATTATTATTATTATTATTATTATTATTATTATTATTATTACTATTTTACTTGCAAGTAGGAAATAAGATGTACAGGCACTGGGGAATAGAGACCCATCTTACCCTACTGGAAAGTCAGAGGGGGCATGTGGGAGGATGTAGGTGAAAGCAGATTGGTGGAGGATGGGGTATTCAGTGGGACCACCGTACTGGGGTGGTAGGTAGGAGAAAGACAGGGAGAAAATTTGTGACTCAAAATCTTGTGTAAATGAATGCTGTTATCTAAAAATAAACATAAAATTCAATAAAAAAAGAAAAAAAACTGCTTGTGTCCTGTGACCTCAGGAACAACACCCGCAATGTAGAGATTCTTGACTTTGAGTTGGCTGAGCTCAGATCACCAAGTAGAATTATACTATGTATCACCTGGCCTGCCCATGTGTTAGAGTGAGGGAGAATTTCTGCATCTTGGTATGAACTTTTTCCAATATCTTAATTTAACTTTGCAAAGTAAAATATATATATATATATATATATACATATATATGTATAGATACACACATACATAAATACATACATATATATGTATATATGTTTATATATTTACATACATATATATGTATATGTATATATATATATATATATATATATGTATACACACATATATTTGATTTTCTCAATAAGCATTTATGGAGGTGATACTGGCCAAGCCTTACCTCAACAGCTCTGAGAATAAATTATTACATTACTTGATAATTTTAATCTATTTATACAACTAGTAATTTCAGGAAAAATCTATGTTAATATTGGTTGAGGTGGGAAATAATTCTACTTGGAAGACTGATTTAATTTCTAGAAAATCTTATTCTCTGAAAGTGACATGGCAGAAGCATTTTTTCTTCAATTGCTTCTTTAAAGAAAACACATATTGCATCAATAAAGAGTCTCTTGGGCCTGAAACTCAAAGGATTTGGAGACAAATGTAAGATCTTCAGAGTAAGTACAATGCTTGGTTTTGAGATAGAGTAAGAGAACATGTCTCTTACCCTGCACTTTACTGTAAAATGAGACAACCTCTTCTTGTTGTCCACTCAATAAAAAAGACTATGATTTTTTGGCAATAATGTCTATGAGTGCATTAATTATGAGCTTGATAATTAGGAAGAGATCTATTAATGAAATTACTATGTCACAAGACATACTTTCTATATTACAGATAAAGGAAATGAAAGATTCAGGAGAGTCCATGTTCTGGTGAGTAAATATGTTTGCTAAGTTCCTTTTCTACACCCATTTTTTCTTGGTCTATTGACTGGTAACTAGAATATTGCTTTCATAAGTTCCCTGAAAGGTAAACCAAAAAGGAAGTGCAAAAGAGAGGGAGGGAGGAATTATCTCAGATGATCCTCATCCTTCTCATTCATTTTTTGGTCACCATTTTTGTGCATGGAACCTTTTTTCCATGAATATTCGGAGTCTTTTCCCACAAGGGTTTTTCAGTACATATGGAAAGATGAGGCAGGTATGTACAAAGACCAATGCCAACATCATATGGCTTTTCTTAAAGCTCCACTGGCAGATAATAACTGGTTACTGAAAAAAAACAACAGTTACTGAAATTGAGAGGAAAGAAGAATGTGTGTGTGTGTGTGTGTGTGTGTCTGTCTGTCTCTGTCTTTGTGTCTGTGTGTGTAGAGTAGAATTGCCAGAAAAATTGAACTTGAGAAAAATATGCATGAAAGACCAGATATAATTTAGTGGGGATCAAAATAGAAGGCTTCACACTTTGGGGAAAATGCTATCTGTGTTTCAAAGA
>CM053583.1:17032959-17045686 GCA_028627135.1 Pseudochirops cupreus | reverse complement strand
TATGTACAACCTGGGTTCACATTCTGCCTGTGAAATATGCCACCTGAGTGAAAATGGCCCCAAACAAGATGACTTAACTCTATTCCTAAGGAATTATCTGAAGTTATAAATTTGAAAAGATGCCTGAAGCTGTTTCAATGGAGGTGGTTCATATGTTTGAAGCTCCTTGTAACTGGAATCAAATTATAGAACAAACATAAAAAGTTATCACTTAAAAAAAATAACCAATAATCACACTCTTTCACCCTTAGTTATCATTGTAGAGATAATATTCCAAAAGTGATAAAAGTTTTTTGAGCTTTCTTCTAACAAATATTCAGAGCAATATTCAAATATAAAACCAAGCAACACAAGTCTGGAATCAACTGAAAGTATTTAGAATAAAGCAATAGTTTTGATCGCTTGTGATGCATTACTGCAGTAGCTTACTGAAGTCCCACCAGAAAGGACACGCACAGGAGATGCAACAAATACTGAAACAAGGTGTTGGTGGGAAGGGGAGAATCATGATTATCTCAAGTAGGCTAGTATAATTCCAGAATAGTGACCAGGAAACTGGCAAGCAGGAAATTCAGGCAGATCTTCTGAATAAAGAAAACTTCCTAAAAGTACAAGCGACTGACTCAGGTGGTGTGGTGATCTGAAGGTTTCAAGGACATTATCTTTCTCCTTCTTAATATTTATTTTTACCAAGTGTGTGTATCTTGTTTCAACTAGTAGAAAACCCAAAACTAACAAAGGCATTCACTGTCATCAAGGGATTCATCATTCAAGTCAGGGAAGTGGACATCTGCACGCAAAGATAATTACTAGTACTGAAAACACAGGAATCTAATGGTGTCTTACAAAATTAATCTGACAACTTTGAGGGGAGAGGGTGGGCAACGGACGGAGAATGGTTAAGGAATAGTTTGAAAATTGAGAATTTTGCTTTACTTGAGGAAAATGTAATATTTCTAAAATTTTAATAGAAGAAAGAAGTCACAGAGGCAAAGAATATGATAAAAGCAAACATATGGAGCCAAAGATATACATCGTACTGATAGTATAAAGAAGATACACTTTGGGTTGAAATCAGTGTCAGTGGTTACAGCAGGGATAGAAATCAGAGTGCAGGAGAGCATATTTATGGAAGGACTGGAATGACAGGCTAAGGACGCTAATAGTCTATTTATTTCAGACCATAATTTATTACCGAAGTATATCCATTTCATAGTTCACTGCTTTTGAAGGTGAGATGCAATATAGTGGAAAGATGGACCCAGAGGAAACGTGTCAGAATCACATCTCCTCTTTTTCATACCATTTGATCTTGGACACCTCATTTAAGCTCTCCTTTTCTATCAAATGAGGGACTAGACTAGATAGGTGGTGAGTTTTAAACACTAAATCTATGATAACCAATCATAAAGCTCTAGGGAAGTGCTAGGACACTGAGTCTACAAATCCATTGAAAAACCAGAAATATAAAAATAGATATTTGAGAGATTGAAAAATTAGGTGAAAATCTGCAGAGCGAAGTGAAGAGATTGATCTATAGATTGAAATATTTCTTTTTCATCTCACATTGGGCTACCCGAACTTTTATTTTTGTGATTTCTAAACTAACCAACAAATTAGTGGATGTGTAGATGTACATATTTGTGGGCATATACAAATATATCCATGTACAAACCTACATGCATACACACATATACATAAAATACAAATCCAGGAAGAGTAATTTAGTGTCAGAGGGAAAATGAGAAGGGAGATTCTTCTTCTAGCTCTTCTGAAAAACCTACTAGGGAATATTTTCATTAAATGGCTTCTGTGTCAGGCAATAAGATTGGGGAAAAACAAAACAAAACACCTGAACAATGGGTAACCTGGTGGTGAAGTGGCTAGAGCACTGGCCTGCAATTAGTAAGTTCAAATCTGCCAAATCAGACAAGTACTAGCTGAGTGACTGTGGCCAAGTCACTTCACTATATTTGCTTCAGTTCTTCCTCTGTAAAATGAAAGGGAGCAGGAAACTGTAAAATGCTCCAGTATCTTTGCCAAATTAGCCCAAATGGGTTAGGGAGAATCAGATACAATTGAAAGCCTCAGACAATTTCATAATTGCATGAGTTATAAACAGCTATTACACTTCCTTGAGGAATCTTTCTTCACATACCAATAAACTGACTGATCATATGTATGAGAATTTGATGAAGATATTTAAAAGGGAACAGGGGCATAAAGGGTGTGATAGCTTGAAGTGACATTTATTGTCCTTTGTACAAGGTCAGGAGATCATACAAACATTTGAAAAATAAGAAAATAGTTTATTAAAATTTTTGAAATGCCAAATATTGGCCACAGCTTTATAGTAAAAAAAAAAATGATACTTGAGGGAAAAAAATTTCCTCAGGGGAGTCATTCATCGGGAGTTACCAGGTTAGAGTCTTCAATTTACTGGTTATTCATTCTCTCACAGTCACTCGCCATGTCCATTGTTCATGAACATTTGTGGAATAGGAGAAAGTGCTTCTGTTAAACTTTCGTTAAAAATAAAAGAAAGTAAAGAAAGATATATTAATTGAAATGGTGACTCTGATCCCTTTCTCCCTGACTCATTTCCTAATCCAGAAGCACCACTCCTGTCTAATTGAACTCCCAATGAATTAGGCCCCCACCACCTTCGACTTCTCTCTCTCGCTCTCTCTCTCTCTCTCTTTCTCTCTCTCTCTCTCTTTCTCTTTCTCTCTCTCTCTCTCTCTCACTCTCTCTGTGTATGTGTGTGTGTGTCTCTCTCCCCTGCCTCTCTCTTTTTGTCCCTTTGTTAGTTCTTCTGTTTGTTTTTATTTTTTCTTTTATCTTTTTCAATTATTGTTTCCTGGTTAGAAGATAATTACTACATTATGGTGTTCTTCAAAGGAATAGACCTGTTTAATCCATGGAAGGAAAGATAAACCATAAGATCTCTAAAATGCCCCATTTCAGGGTTTTCCATGGAGGATTTCTTTTGATTATAGCCAGAAGTATAACAAAAGAATTTCGCAGGAAGAGATCTCACATTCAACTAATAAGTGACTTCCCTGTTTATCTAGGTATATTTCTCAGATCACTTTTAAAGAGCGGGAAGAACCATAAGATTTTAGTCCATAGATTTAATAAAGATTTTAAAACATTCAATACATAATATTAAAACTGGAAAAGGAATTCAAATATTTTCCAGCCCTTTCCAATGCAGTGGATAGAGATTTCAAACTGGAGTCAGGGAGATCTAGGTTCAAATATGACCTCAAGACACATTCTAACTGTGTACCTCTGGGTAAATCATTTAACCTCCGTTAAAATCAGTTTCTTAGTCTGCAAAGATGGGATAAAATCACCAGGTTATTTTGAGGATCATTTCAATAATAATTGTAATGGAGTTAGTATAATACCTTGCATAAAGAAAGTGCTATGTAAACCTTAGTTATCATTGTTGTTGCTCTTAGCATAATTAAGAGGGAAAACATGTGAAGTGAATGCAGATTACAGTCATTAAGGCACACAGCAGGGATTGAAGCCATTTAAAGAAATAACAACTAATATTACCATAGCAATCACTAAGTACCCAGTGTTGTCTCAAGTACTTTAAAGATATTATCCCACCTGGTCTCTCCAACAACCCTCTGAGAACAGTACAATTATTTACCCATTTAAAAATGAGGAAACTGAGGCAGAAAGGTTAAATAATTTCCTCTAGGCCACATAGTAAGTGTCTGAGGCTGTATTTGTACTCAGGACACTTTGAAACCTGTCACATACCTACTCCTATAGTGTATTACTAAAGGTGAATGTTAATGGACACATTACTTCGGTTGTGTTGCTGTACCAGGAAAACTACTGAAATATGTTATTCCTAAAAATCCTTTTCTGGATTCTTGCTACTAAAATTCTCTCAAAGAATGTTTTCCACTTTTGCTACTATACAAAGACATACATTTTCCTGTTACTTTGTCTTGTGACAACCATTCTAACAAGAAAAGATAAGAAATGAGGTTAGGGGTTAGAAATTACATATATTTTCAAATTTTAAAATGTTGTTTTGTGAAAGAGACCTGAGACTTCTTTTGCTGGGTTCCACGGAAGTGAACAAGATTGAATTGGTAGTAGTAACATATTCATGGTGATACAATGAATACCAAAAGGGGAGGCGAGACGAAGAAACTTTGAACTTCCTTTTTAGTGTGTAAAGGAGTGAAATTTGCTGCCTTTGGAGTAATTGCCTTCTCCTTTGCTTAAAGTTTCTAAATAAGCTCTGTGTTCTAGAATGGACATTTGCTGAAGTACAGATTGCATTAGATGCTGCAAATTTATACCCCTTGATATATTCATATACTTCTCTCTTTCACTCTTATTTTGGCCATACTTCATGATTTCTCTCAATTGAAATATATGCAACTTGAGAGTAAGTTCTAACTCTGAAACTAATGCTATTATTGTCTCCATAGTAAATGAAACAAGAATGATTTTCTAATTCATACCCAACCTTTCTCAATTTTATTTACATTTTGCTTCTCATGATCCCTTTCTAATTATCTCCAACAGGAATCATGGAGAGCTCTGGCAAGAACCAGAGTAGCATGGTTGTGTTTATACTTCTAGGATTCTCTGAATATCCAGAGCTCCAGGTGCCCCTCTTTCTACTATTCCTCATCATCTATGCAGTCACTGTGTTGGGGAATGTGGGCATGATTGTGGTCATCAAGATCAACCCCAAACTCCACACCCCCATGTACTTTTTCCTCAAGCACTTGTCCTTTGTGGATTTCTGTTACTCCACTATAGTTGTACCCAAACTACTACAAAACTTAATTTTAGAAGACAGAAGAATCTCCTTCAAAGCCTGCATCACACAGTTTTCCTTTGGCATCACCTGTGTGGGAACAGAGATGGCCATGTTGGCAGCAATGGCCTCTGACCGCTTTGTTGCTATATGTTACCCTTTGCTGTATAAAGTGTCCATGTCCCCAAAACGTTGTGTCCTGCTAGTGACTGTGGCATATTCTTGTGGCATAATTTCTTCTATTGTACTCACCTACTCACTTCTTGTACTTTCATTTTGTGAGACCAAAATCATCAATAACTTTGTATGTGAATATTCTGTCTTCCTCTTTGCTTCCTGCTCTGATAAATACTTCAGTGAGTCAGTATTTTCTGTTGTTGTAAATCTCAATACATGCTCCTCCCTTGTCATCATCCTTACATCCTATCTTTTTATTTTTGTCACAATCATCAAAATGCATTCAGCCAGTGGCAGATATAAAGCTTTCTCCACATGTGCCTCCCACTTGACAGCTGTTACAATCTTCTATGGCACCATCCTCTTTCTCTATTGTTTTCCCAATTCCAAAAATTCATGGCTTGTAGTCAAAGTGGGATCTGTTTTTTATACTGTGGTGATTCCTATGCTAAATCCCTTAATATATAGTCTAAGGAACAATGATGTGAAGGAAACGTTAAGGAAATTAAAGGATCTCAAAATCATTTCTCAATAAGATCAGTTATAGATTCTATGTCTACAGTCTAAACTGTCCTGATGGAAATTATGATGATTTACAAATAATTCTTGTAATCCTATTCTGTTATTGTCATCTCTGGTAGTCACAGTTTCATTTTCTACAACCTGAAGTATAGTCAGGAAAATTCTTACATCAATGAAGAAAGGATATTTGAAATGAGAAAAATCTCTGCCAGAAATCCATTAAAATATAATGCATGATTTATCATCAGCCTCAAAACCTTTCATTAAAACTTAATAATTTATTTTAAAAATAAATCCCTTGATTCTACAAGATTGAATGTCTGTTTCTTCCCATTTCCACTGTTTCACAGAAAAGAAAGGAACAGAAATGTAAGGCATGAACTAGTGCAGTAAGCAAGTGGTTCTTTAAGATGTTCCAGGAACAAACACATTGAGGAGTGACCACATTCAGTGTTGGAAGAAAATAATTGTCACCAACTCCTGAAGCAACTCAATGGATTGATGGAATTTTTATAAAGTCAAATTTAGTCCTGCAGCCTCTTTAGTAAAGTTCTCAAGACAAACAAAAAGCCTTAATGAATATTGGCCAATAGATTAATTTGTAGGGTGGAGACAAAGATTCTCGACTGCTCCCTTTCAACTTCAGGAACTCGATAAAGAAATTGGCTTCCAATTTGCCTTATTATTTATTTTATTTTTAATTAATGAAACAAAACAACTGTTTCCATAACAGAGAATAATAAAAGATGATTGCACATGGAAGAGCAAATTTATATATAGAGAGATAGATATAGATTCATACAGATGTATAGATACAGATGCAGATAGAGATATCTATAGATATAGAAAGGTATAGATACACATATACATGTGTGAAACTATGTTATTCCTTCGTTTATTAGTTCTGTCTCTGCATGAAGGTATCGTCTTTTTTCATATGGTCTTTCTAGTTGAGTATTTATTAAACAAAGGATAGATTATTTGTTCAAAATCATTCTTTTTTAAATTTCTGCCAAATTTTATTTTAGACTCAAATGCCAGAACACAAATACAATAGATAACAGAAGCAGAAACATATCATGAACTTAAATATTGGAACTTAAATAAAAATTTTGTAAGAAAAATGTATGTCATGTACATAACTGAACACGAAAGAGGATTCAAAATAAGTAAGAATAAATGTTCATTTCAAGAAATCCTCTATGATACATACAACTCATTGTGTTGAGACTTTTCCATCTTTTCTTTGTTTCTTTGTGAGATTTCTTTTGTTTTCTGCTGTCCATTTTTTTAATTCTTTTTTCCCTTCCCCCAGTAACCCCCAGTAGGCCACAGTAAAGTTTAGATATGTTTCTCTAGAAACATATACTTACCCTACCTCACCCCCACCCCTCCTAGAAGACTGCAATAAAGTTTAGAAACATGTCGTTACACCTATAAATACATACATTAACAGATACATATATAGACATATTCTTTCCGAAACATATTCAGCTCCTTTTGCCTCTACCTACTACCTTGCCTCCTATTACTTGCCCATCCCCAACCAAGGATCACTCCCCAATCCTTCCATTACAAAAATCTAAGCACCTTCTAACCCATCTTGTGCCTATTCCCTCAGACTCTCATCTGAAGACACTTGCTTTGTTCTCTACCCCCTCCCTATGGTCCTGCTGTTTTCTTTTTTCTAAATTTAGAAGTCTTTTATACTATTTTAAATAAATATGTATTTTTCTGTCTTAAACCCATTCCTAATCAAAGTAGGTTACCAGAACTATCAGCCTTCCTGCCCCATTTAATTTCTTTGGATCCATTCTTACTCTTGCACCTCATTTGTATAAAATAACTTATTTTTTAGCTGTTCTTAAATGATTTTATTTTTTAATTCATATCATACTCAGGTTTACCTTCAATCTTTCATATGAACTAACCAATAATTAATAAGAATAGTAGACAATAACATGTAAAAAAAATAAACAGTTTCACCTCATGAATCTCTTATAACCAGTCTCTGTTATGTGCCTTATATTTTTCTTGGTTCTTGTATGTTGAATCTTTTATTAAATTCAGGATTTATTTTAACTAAGTCTTGAAATTCTGAGTTTGTCAAATGCCTTTTTTTTTTCCCACTCATGATAATACTTAACTTTGCAGGGTATGATATTTCCAGCAAAAGCCCCAGTTCTTTTGCTCTTTGACATGTTGTGTTACAAGACCAACAGTGCTTTAATGACTCTACTGCTAAGACTCATGTCATTCTAATTGTGGCACTGCCATATTTAACTTGTTTTCATTGTGATACTTTTAATATTTTATCCTTGAACTTGGGACTTCAGGAATTTGACTACAATATTCCTATGAGATCTCTTCATAGTATCTCTTTTAAGAGGTGATTGATAGACTTTTTTTTCTATTTCAATTTTCTCCCCTAGTTCTAATGCTTCAGAACAATTTTCCTTCATTATTTCTTGTATTGTTGTACCAAGATTTTTTTTGTAGCATTTATTTAGTGTGATTATTTTTATATTTCCTATTCTTGGATCATTCTCTAAATCTGTGGTTTTACATATAAGATGTTTCACTTTGGCTTCTATTTTTTCATTATTCATATTTTGTATAGTCATTTCTTTATCTCTTACGACTTCACTGGTGGTACTTTGCCCAATTCTAATTTTCAAGGTGCCATTTTCTTTCTTAAGATTCTGGATCTCTTTTTTCTCATTGGTAGACTATCTTTTCATACTCTTCTTGTTTTTTCTTGGATTTTTCTTTTTTTTCCTGTTTTTTAGTTTTTCCTCCATTTCAGTCATTTGATTTTAAAAATCTTTTTAAAGATCCTTTTTGAATTCTTTTTGGGCAGGTAAACATCTGATGTTATTTTACTTCTATATCCCCTTCTAAATGTGAATCTCTAGTCCTCTCGTTCATCAAAATAGCTTTCTATGGTTGGATTCTTTCTACTTTGCCTGTGCTATTTTTTTTTTAATGATGATGTCTTATTTTTTTGTAATCACCTTAACCCTGAGGTATGGGAAATAGTGCCTCTTGCTCTAGATATTCAGTTCTCCCTCTAACCTGGAACCAGAGCCAAAGCGCAAACCTCCTGTAAGTGCCCACAGGCAAGGTGTTTCTGGTCCACTGCTTCTGTACTCACTTGACATCTGCTGGTTCCTTCTGAGCCCCAGTGCTCTTTGCAGCACAACTTGATTTGGCATTTCTGGTCAGCAGATATTTCCTCTGTCTTCCCAGGCTCAAAGGCCCAATACACCTCACTCCCTGGTGGTAAAAGTTTCTGTTGCTGGGCCCCAGGCAGCTTCTCAAACCAACTCACCACAGCCTTGCTTGTTGTTGAAAGGGAACCAATCCTGAAGGTGTTATTTTTTACAGGGACCAAAAGTTATACTGGGATTTTTCTTCTGAACTTTTCAAATTGTGCCAGGAAATCCCTGGTTGTGCCCCATTCTTATTTATCTCCACACACACTTTGTTTGCCCCAAAGTGCTATTTCAACTCCTTTATGGCAAAAAATCTTGAGAGCCTGGAATTTTCTGTCCTACTCAACCATCTTCCCAGAATCCTCTCTCCAAAGTCATTCTTAAAACAATGTTCTTGTTACTGTATACGATGTTTTCTTTGTTCTATTTATTTTGTTCTTCCTCATTTTCTGCAACTTGTTCCATAATTTCCCCCCCCTAAAATCCTCAAGCTCTTCACTTCTCCTGCCACAGTGGTCTCACATCATGAACATGTATCATAACTAGGTCAGCCGTCGCTCATAAAATATATGTAATTAAACATGTAATTAAAAATATGTGCTTTTCCTTGTAAATGTATATTAAAATTGTAAAGTAAATTGATTTTTCCCTTTTTTATATACTGTTCCCTACCCTAGAGATGTATACCATTAGATACACACCCACGATGTGCTCACATAAACACAGATATTTATGTGAAATCATTCTTTAAATACTTCTATTCATCAATTCTTTCTGTGGAAGTAGATAGAGTCTTCCTTCATATGTTCTTTCTAACTAGTTGGGAGTATTTACAAGAGTTGAAATGACTTAGTTCCTTAAAGTTCTTTCTAAAACAATATTGTTGTTCCAGTACACAACATTTTCTTGTTACCGATGATTTTGATTTTCATTATTTTGTGCCAATTGACCCAGGACAAAAGTGGAATTTTGTCAACCTTGGTCTGTCCTGCTGAGTCAATAAAGTTCAGTGGCAAGAGAAAAGTCATGAAGACTAGCAATGACCTTCGATGTAGTGCGTAACCTTGGCTCAATGATGAAAACATTTGGAAGCAATCAGCCTTTCCAATATCACTAACCATTAACTTTCATGATAGCAAAACCAATAAATTTAAAAAGCATCCAAATACAAACCTATATAATGAAATTTAGGCTGTCTCAATTTGAAGGCAGTTAGAGAAACATTAACATTGTTTTCATCAAACAAGGGGAAAATAGTTGAAAATACCTTATTACAACTTGTTAGATTTCACTTTATAGAACAGTAGTTTACCAGATATTATTTTATTTAAAAGAGGAAAACATTCTTGTCTTTGAAAGGGGGGATCCTTCTGTAATCTTGTCAAGTAGAGTACAAATTTCAGATGGGAGTGCCTCATTATGAGGACATAAATAAGTGGCAAAGAATGCATAACTGGGCGATGTACATGAAGAAGAGCCTCTAATACATGCCAAATGTTTATTGGTGAAAGAACAGGTTATAGGAATGCTAGAGGAAATTTTAAGGACATTGATGACAGTCTCTGAATGGCTAACAAGTTAATCAAATAATCAAAAAGCACAAGTAATACACAGACTGTGTACATGCATACATATATGTTTCTTCATGTTTCAGCTCCTGGAAGGCAGGGTGAAAGTCTCTGCAAAAAAAATATGGTATTATTTGTTGTTGATCTTTCTAGAACAAACAGTTATTCAGTTTTTTCAGCTGTATCCAACTTTATTTGAGTTTGAGTCTTTTGTGGCAAAGATACTAGGGCACTTTGTCATTTCCTTCTCTAGTCCTTTTTATCAAGAGGAAAACTGAGACAAAAAGGCTGAAGTGACCTGCCTAATGTCACCTTGCTAGGGATTATCAGAAGCCACATTGAACTCATGTCCTCCTGACTCTAGACCCAAATTCTATCCACTGTACTATGCAGCTACCCAGATAACTAATGACAAATAATAGTTAAAAAAAATAATAACAGCATATCTCTAAGTATAGAAGAATACGTACTTAATCATTCTGATCATATTTTTGCTCCAGACAATCTGACAATACAAAAAAAGAAGAGAAGAGGGAAAAGCTACTAAATTTTTGAAAATGCATACTAACTACCCAATATGCTTGGCAGTCAGTGATATAAAGGCAAAAAAGGACAGCAAAAAAATGAACAGGAGAACCTGTGACACACAGAAACACATACATACACATGTCACAATTGAATGGACAAAGGTTTGTTGATTTTAAAATTTTTGTCAGATGGGAAAACACGTAGAATTTTTGCCAGTTTGTATATGAGCTCTAGAATAAAGTAGTTTACTCGTGTTTTCATAGTGCAACTTTTATCTTGGAAACAGGTGTTTCAAACTTTCAAACTACGGGTTAGTGACCCACAGAGATAAACTGTGCCTTTCATACATCACACACATTTGTAACATTTCCCATGAAAATATATGCAAGTTTGAAATATTTAGTTATTGCTCTTTTATGGAAATCTTCCTTGGTGAAAACCTAAGTAAAGTGAGTTGTTAATATTCTAATTGGCTCATTTGAAAATTTAAATAAATTCCCGGTCTTTTTATTTGAAATGCAACTTTACTGATTGTTTTGACATGATTATAGGAAGTTTGAGAATCACTCGTGTTTCTTTCAATGTAATGGAGAATTGCTGCAGTTATAGGGGAAGGAACTTTCTTGGAATTGCAGTCTTGTGGCTCCCAACCTGTGAGACTTTGGGAAAAAAATTAATTTCTCCATAATTTCTGATTTTTTATTAAATAATGTCTAAGATATCGTCATGTTTGAAATCTTCATTTTCAGTGTTTTAATAAATGTTAAAGTCCTCCTATTTTTTACTGACCTTTTGTCTTGTGAAACCACCACCTTCCTTCCAGTTTCTCAGGTTTGTAACCTTGGTATTATTCTCATTTCTACATTTCCCATACCACATTTTTCCTCCCTTGCCACATCCAATCAGTTGCCAAATCTTACCATTTCTACTTCAATTGTACACATACACACATGAACACATACACATACTCACAAATATGTACATATGTATTCACACAGACAGAGAGAGAGATAGAGGGAGAGAAAAAGAAAGAGAGAGAGAGAGAGAGAGAGAGAGAGAGAGAGATGGCTAGATAGATAGAAAGATAGATGATAGATACATAGATACATAGATGATAGATACATAGATAGATAGATGGATAGATAGATGATAAGTAGATAGATGACAGATAGACAGACAGACAGACATACAGATAGATAGATAGACAGACAGACAGACATATATGCCTGTCTTTACTGATTCAGATATGACCTGAACTCAAATACTCCCAAAATGTTGCTTAAAGGAGTGGTCCTTATAAACATAAACTCATTTTGGAATCCTCAATAAAAGTGCAGTAAAGTGATCCTAAGACCAAAAAATAAACAAACAGCTAGAGCCTCTGGCATAGATACTTTCAGTCACTTCCTAATTTGTGTTGCTCAGGTTTTCCCATTCCAAACCATCCTCCATTGCCATTTTTAGTTGATTTGTTTTGAAGATGAAAGACAATGAAGTAAAAAGAGGGTCAGATGTGGACAGTGAGGAACCGTGTCGGATTCATGGGTCTGCTCTTTAATACCTAGGTGATCTAGGACAAATCACTTTACACCTTGGTGCCTCAATAGTGTGAAAAATGAGGGGATGGACTAGATGGCAGATAAGTCTTCAAACCCTAAATCGATGACAATAAATCATAAATCTGTAGCCATAGGATAAGTGAGCCTACAAATCCATTGAGGACACCAGCAATGCAGATGAGATGTGGGAGTTCGAAAAAGTAGCTAACTAGAAAGATAAAGAGATATGAAGGAAGATTTTTACAGGGGTTTAGCATCAGATTACCCAGTCTTTTATTTTTTTTTGTTTTTTTTCCTTTACTTCCCTGCATGTGTGTGTGTGTGTGTGTGTGTGTGTGTGTGTGTGTGTGTGTGTGT
>CM053583.1:17016721-17032459 GCA_028627135.1 Pseudochirops cupreus | reverse complement strand
TTCTCAGCAATTCCCGTCCAGCCGCCCCCGGGGCACAGCCGCGGCTTCAGGCCAGGCTGGTTTCGGTTCACAGTGCTGATATGGTTCCTCGTAGCCGAGCTGACTTTAGTGGGAAGTATCTTTGTGTGCGTTTTGGAGTTCCAGGATTGGTTTAGAGTCCTATTTTATGGGTATTTTGGGGTGGCTATGTGAGAGCTGCAATATGTTGCTGCTTCTACGCCGCCATCTTGGCTCCGCCCCCCATCAGGCTACTTTAGAAGATTGTCTCCATTTGAATAGCTGGGAGAGGGTTGTAGTTTTCAATCAGGAAGTCCTCAGCCTTGAAATCAGTAATGGTTTCAATTTTTCCAAGAATATTGAGTTTAGGGAAAGGTTTTGGTTCCCACTGAAGCCCAAATTTCAGTGGCTTAGTATGATTATATTAGATATGAACATATCTCAGAGTGTGTAAAAAAAAAATCACCTGGCTTCAGGACTGTGATGGGAGAAATAATGTAGGTAAGCAATGAATAAGGGGCAATGTGGAATGGCACACCAAGTTTCATCTCTCCAGATCACTGGTATTGTTGACAAGAAAGCTCACCATTCTATACATAGAATTGGCAAAGAGTGTGGTGAGGAGGCAATACCATCAGAAGATTTTTAGGATTTCAAGCACACATAAGGATCCTTTGGTCATCAGGGATGGTTGTGATTGTGTCAATGATTTTGATGATTGGCACACTCCTTCTGGAATAATCTGTGTTTTCATCTCTTTCCTTCTGCCCCAAAATGTCTTTACTGGAAGCCATTCACTGGTCCCAAATCTCCTTCCTCCCTGGCAGTGAATCCTTGCTTGTCCAAAAAGTCTCGAGATCCATTGGCATTCCAGATTTTCATTTTGACAGAGAGTTCCTTAGCATTTGTGGATCCTTTAATAAACTGCAGCAACTCCTCCAGCACACCCTTCCAGAACACAGGTTTGGCTGTCAGGAGAGGAAATTCACCTAGAAGGTTGTAGCAGGCCTGCCAGCTAAACACTGACACAGTGCTGGTGCCCAAGTGGTCCTCCTTCTGGCAGACATGGCAGAGAATGGGCTCAATCTGGCACAAATACTGCTTCTCCCCATGCAGCCCGGGGGTTGGGGGGGCGTCAGGCTTGGGCTGGGGTCACACCCAGAGCCTGAGCTGGAGGTGGCAGGGACTGTAGCAACAGTAGCAACAGCAGAAGTAGTAGCAGCAGTATACACAGATATCTACATACATATGCATAGACATACAGATAGATAGATAGATAGATAGATAGATAGATAGATAGATAGATCGATAGATAGGTAGATAGATGGATAGATAGATAGATAGATACACATAGATGCTTGCCTTTCCTTAATCAGATACAACCTGTTTGGGATGCAAAATAACCCTTATCCTTATTTAGTGAAAGAATAAACACAGAGACCTCTTAGGATAAGAACAGGAGTTTATTCTCTTCCCTGGGAGAAGAGGGCACTCTTCCACATGACCCATCATGAAGAAGAGGCGGGTTACAAAAGACAGTTAAAGAATATATACTTGCACGCAGTCAAACCCCCCTCCTGAACGCCACCTCTCTCTCATCGGTTGAGAAGCAGACTTCACCAAATTTTTCCCCAAATGGGACAACAAGAAAAATGTGGGGGAGAGTCCCAAAGCAAGGAGAGAAGAGTGAGCCTGGGCTGTGCCTGAATCCCACTGGCCAGGGCGAGGGGCCTGCCAAGATGGGAAAGCAGACAAAAGAAAATTAAAGTGATTGACAGCAGCAATGGAGGAGGAAAAGGGAAGTTAACCCCAAACTGATAAGTTTTCACTTATCCCATACGGTCCCCCCTTGTTTTCTTTTTACTCTGAAAACTTCTCATGAAATTGCTCATCTTCCCAAAGATGCGGTCTCCAGGAAAGATGCAGTACTGATAAAAGTCAGGTCCAGATTCTTGGGAAAGCTGTCAGCATCTGATGTCATCTTCTTTAGATCCTTTTCCTCAGAGGAGGAGTTATCTTCAGATGACTAGAGTTCACATACACAAGCTGGCACAGCCAACCAGACGTAACAGGGTTCTCAGAAACATATGATTTGACACCATGCGTGGATATAAAGGTCCAGTTTCCCAGACAGGCAGGACTAGGTCCAAACTGTAGAATTAAATAGTTCTGTTTTCTAAGCCACACAGTGCTAGGCTCAAGCAATATGATAAGGTTTCCTCACAATTTTATAAAATTTCATGCTTACATTAAGTCAGGTACAGATTAAATTTCATAGATGACTCACAGTACACTTGCTTTTAGAAAGGTGATTACATATCACAAAGATAACCAAGAAAACTTACACAAATCATACAATTAACAGATTCATTATTATCAATGTACATTAGCATCCAATTCCTTGTATCCCAGCGACCTATTTCATTTAAAATTTTTTTAACTTTTTTTAAAAATCCCAAATGCCTCATGTCCTTACACAATTCAAAAAAGAGTTTTGCTTCTCCATTCCAATCTAGAGTTTACCAGATAATTCGGACTTAATATAGGTTGGTACAATCATTTAAAATTAGTTACACATTTTGGAAAGATAAAAAAATGATTTCATCTGCCCTTTAAAATTACCAGATGTTTTAAGATATATTATTTTCACTATTATCACTGTCTTACACAGTTCTTGTGCTAAAATCCAAACCTTAGATCTTATTCCCAAACATTCTTAAAGTTTAAATACTCATAATAGACTATTTTTGGAAGCTAATCTTATACATCTGTGTAAAGTTCTAGAGCAGCAGTTCTCAACCTGTGGGTCACTACCCCTTTGGGGGTCAAAAGAACCTTTCACAGGGGTCACAGGGGTCACCTCAGGCAATTGGAAAACACATATTTCCAATGGTCTTAGGAACCAAGAGAGTGCTCCTCGATCTGTCTCCAGGTGGGTCTGCCCATATGCAGATACACCCACATATGAGTATTAAAGGGTCGTGGCATTAGGAAGGTTGAGAACCACCATTCTAGAGGAATGATCTAAGTCTTATCCTGCTGCTCTCTCCAAACTTTACTATCTTATTCACTCAGACGTCTATTGCATTATACTTTTGCCTCATTACTAACCATTTCATCCTTTTAGAGGATATTATCCCTACATTTATTCATTCATTACTTTACCCAAATATTACTCCTAAATGAGTTTGCTATGAAAGAAAAAGAGGGACGATGTCATAAATCCTGCCAGAAGGAAAAACTTCCTTAGCCCTGTTTTATTCCAGGCATGGGTCATCTCTGGTAGCAATCAGATGCCCACTAGGTGCTGAAAGCAGGGCTTAGGCATAAATAGGTGAGTGTGGGAGTTCTTTTTTCAGAAAGAAAATGCACAGTTGGGAAATAGAGTCAGAGAGGATCCCACCTAGGCAGTGTCTAAGGTCATCTTCACAAATTTTCCCAGGCACAGTCATCCACCCTTAGCAGTTCTCAGCCTGCAACCCCAGCCATTCCATTATTGGCCTTTCTGACAACTATTCCTGTACACAAGCTTAAGAATAATAGTAACTTTTGCAGTTCCCAGAATTCTTAAATAGCAAATTAATATAGACTGGTATCCTTCAGATAAAATCATCTAAAATTTGTTTGAACTATTAATTATACCTTTAAGTTGCAAATCTTTCTGTCTTCCTAAATACTTCACACTTTTCTCAAAATACTTAACCCCTTTTAAAACTGACACAAATGTATCCAGACCACCATCTAGAGACAAGGATGTGTGTGAGGGGGGGGGGGGGGAAGCTTGGATAAAATCGCTTTTGTCCCCAAACCTTCTCTGCCTTCCATATTTCTATTCAAACCTTTATCTGTCTTCCCAAAACCCTCAAACCCATTATCCAGTTTATTCAGCTTTCCTTTACATTTTTTGAACCATAAAACAAGATTGCTCTTAAGTTATTATTCTTTTGCTAACATAACAGTTCTGCTTAAACAAAGCAAAGACGTTAATGGCTAAATTCCATTGGCAGATGGATTTATGTCCTTGAAAATTTGTTTATTCTTCCCTAATTATACTCAGTCTGGAAGAGTGAGATACTTCAGAAATTTAAAATTTTCACTTATATATTCAAATTCAACTGGTAACTTACTTATGCCATGCAATAACCAAAAATTCAGATTAAAACAGCAATATCTTTTTTGCTTTACAGCTCATTGCTTTAGTGTAACAATAGTTTATCTTAAAAATTTACTAATCCTTAAAGAAAATATAGCACACAACACCTTTCAAAACATCTCTTCTAAAAGTATTTACCTTCCCTTTAAAAAGAGTTTGAATCTATCCCAGTGTTAAGAGTAATAATCAGTAAACCTTTAGAAAAGAACAATTAATTGGAATGTTTTAAACAATATTTTTTTTTCTTTTTACCAAAAACAAAACTTTAAAATTGGAATGCATTGCTTTAAGTTAATGTCCTTGAGTAAAATTCCTAGATATCACACAGCTTACTCTTAAGGCTAAAACCAGTTCCTTCCCCAACCTGAATGACCTTGTGTAATACAGCTAGTTTCTAGGGGCTTTGGCAGTTTTAAAACATTAGGAAAATTTATAAGAATTCTAAGCAGGAGAGACAGGGGAAAGGGATGCCCCTGCTTACCCAATTCTCATACATGCAGGAGGAAAGTTCTGAAGGAGCAGAACTAGTAAGAATAACACTTTACCATTCTCTTCCTTTCTACGTACTGTTATCAATTAACAAATTTATATTTTAGCATTAAAACAGTAGCCCAAATAAGTTAGTTGACAATCTTACAAGTTTAAACAATCTCAACTAAAACTTTCTTTTAAAAAAAGATAAACTTGTAAGCTTATGAATTTTTTTCAAACTATAATTCTCCAAACTATTACAACTCTTTAGACTGCTTCTCTTACAACATAGATAATGTAACTGTTCACAAGTAACAATTATTATGTTGTTAAAATTTAAACTTTTGAACTCAAACTCAATTAATTGCCAAGGTGGTGACCTTGATTAAGCTGGATATATTTTTCAAATTGTTATAAACAAACTAAAACTTGCTTTAATTCCACACAGCCAATCAACTTATCACCAGAAATCGTTGACATTGTGGAAACCTACAAATTAAGACAAACACTTACAATATATGAGAATTTTATAATTTAGAGATACCATAATAGCACAATGACATTATGATGTTAACTGCATTTCAAAATCTTCACATACAGAAATTAATGATAGAAAATTACATTTACTCAATACAAAGACTTCCCCCCCACCCTTTGTTTTTCCAAGTGGGAGAGCATAACTCAAATTCCCTTCCCTTATTTGAACTTTCATTATAATTCCAGGCTGGCCAGACGAGGAAATATAAGGAAACAAATTTTACAGATTTCCCAAAGTACAATTATTTCAAAAATATTAAAACACTCAGGTCAGAGTGTCTCATTCATCACTTTCTATTCCTTTGACAATATAATTCCTAATTTTAACAACATTTGGCCAAAAAAAATTGCTTTTGTTTCCCCATAGATCATACCCATTCCTGCTCACATTTTAGATCAGTTTACAATATGCTGAGCTAATCATTCTATTCTTTCGGTTCCAGTAATAATTACAAATATCTTTACCATAGTCTTTAAAGTCACATTAACCACGTCCCTGGATGTAACAAAATTGAAAAAATCGTTGTACACTGTTTATAAGAACTTTTAAGGTACCTAACAGCTTCTAAATAATAATGCCAAGAAGAAGTTTGTTTTTAACAACAAAATTTGCAATTTTATCAAATTACACAATTTAGAAAAATGTCCCAAACTTCATGTATTTAAAAAGAAAAAAAATTGTTTCCATAAATTATGTCAAGTTAGCATTTCCAGGGCACTTCACAAAGGAAATAAACTATCTCCATGGAATCACCTTTCAGTGAAGGCTCCCTCTACACCCTCATAATCATATTTTGGACAAGGCACAGGGAAATCATCAGTTTATGTTCCTAATTCCCTGATGGCTACCTCATCTAATAAGATTAAATCTTTTCCCCTTCTGAAAAAGTTTACATACAAACAAGGACTCAATCCTCCCTCTCTCCATCCCCACCCTTGCAGTACCAAAGAGAGAAAAAGAGAGAGTGATAAAGTTTTAAATTGCCTTAATTCCCTCTGGAGGGAGTCTGTGTGTCAGTCCTGTCCCACCTTCCATTTTGGAGGGTGAAGTGCTCCTCCCCTTACCCCTCAGCATTTCCTGAGAAATTCCTTATGGCTCCCAGACCCAAGCTAGCCCTGTCCACCAGCCAGGCCCACTGCTTTTCTGCCACCACAGGAGAATTCCTGGCTTCCCCAGAGATCAAAAAAACAAAGAAAATGCCACTTTTTTCCCTTGGAAATGTCATCAGATTCCCCCAAGTCAGAGACTCAATATTTAGGGAGAAGACCTCCTTCCCACCTTCTTTACTCTTCTGGAGATTGTTGCCAGGCTCCCCGAAGTCAGAGACTCAATATTAGGGAGAAGCCCCCTCAGCTCCCCCTTTTAGTCACACTAGGAGCTTATCAAATGGCATCCCTACCCTAGGACCCATAGGATATTGCTTACCTTTCTGGGATATATGCATATAATTTTCATGACTGTCCTCATCACCCAGCCATACCTTTTGTCTCACTTTAACTCCTGTCTTCCCTTCTGTACCTGTTCTTATCTAAAGAATACATCTCTCTTAAGGATCTTCCCTACCTAAAGCCACAGCGCCCCACCATGTCCAGAGGCCAGCAGAGAAAGCTCCAGGGGCACACCTGCCCCAAGACTGGTGTGAGGGAGAGCTGGTTCCAGGGGAGGGAAATCTTGGACAAAGGCCCCATTTGTTTGAGATGGAAAATAACCCAAATCCTTAATTAAATGAAAAAATAAACACAGAGACCTCTTAGGAAAAGAACAGGAGTTTATGCTCTTCCCTGGGAGAAGAGGGCAGTTTTCCCCATGAGACATCATGGAAAAGAGGCATATTACAAAAGATAGTGAAAGAATTTATACTCTCACACAGTCAAGCCCCCTCCCTGCTGTTGCCTCTCACTCATGGGTTGAGAGGTAGACTTCACCAAATTGTTCCCCAAATGGGACAGCAAGAAAAGGGTGGGGCTGGGTCCCAAAGCAAGGGAGGAAGAGTGAGCCTGGGCTGTCCCTAACTCTCCCTGGGCAGGAGGAGGGGCCCACCAAGGTGGGAAATCAGACAAAGCAAAAGAAAGTGATTGACAGCAGCAATGGAGGAGGAAAAGGTAAGTTTACAATCCCAAACTGAGAGGTTTTCACTTCTCCCACACAAACCTGAACACAAATACTCCCAAAATGTTGCTCAGAGCAGAGGTTCTTATAAACATAACTTGTAAATTGATCCTGATATTGAAAATGAATGAACAAACAAATAACAACAACGAGAAACTCTGGCATAGATACTTTCAGTTGCTTCCTAATTTGTCTCTTTTCCTCAAGTTTTCCTATTCTTATCCATCCTCCACTTTGCTGACAAAAAGTTTTTTCTCCTTAATCCCAGATCAAATCATATCACTACCCCAATCCATCACCTACACTGGTTTCTTACTGGCTCCATGGAAATGTATAAGCTTTTTTGTATAGCTTGGAAATTCCTTCCCAATCCAGCCCCCAGTCTACCTTTCCAGAAATACTGCCTTGTAACCGCACTCCACAATCGAGGGAAAGTGACCTTTGTTGGTCCTCCCAAAAGCAGCTCCATCTCACATCTGAAAGTCATTGAAGAACCATTTCTCTTTTGCTAAAATGCACCCCTTCCTCACCTCTGCTTCATAAAATTACTTCCTGCCTGAGGTAGGATAAACTTGCTTCCTACAGGAAGACTTTAGTTATCCCTCCAAACTCTAGTGCCCTTCCTTCCAAATTTCATTGACTACAGATAATTTGTATTGGTTTTATTCATGTTTCCTAAATATATTTATCTGCGTGCTTGTCTTTTCAATCAGATTATAAATTTACAATTATTATTAGTTTGTAAGTTCTCTGACAGTGAATTTGATTTCTGCCCAAATGCCGAGCATACTACTTCTTTCGTAATGCTAGCTTAAAAAATATGGGTTCATTCATTATCTCCTTCATTTATTTTATTTTCATTTATTTCTTGACCTTTTTTTCATTGTCTTTCTGCATCATTCTGAAACTTTTTAGAAATTCTTGCACTGATATTTCTTGATATTTAATTGAATTTATTGTATTCTTGTCCTTTATCTCCTGAAGTCCTTTTTTATCCAAAACTGTTTCTTAATTATGTAGGTTTCTTTTAATAAAAATATTTGTTCAAAAGTAAACTTTTTTTCTTTGACACTCTCTGCTGTTTGCCAGTATTTGACATTTAAAAGCCACTTAAATTCTTATTGGTTTAAAATTGATCATTCATATGGTCTTTTTTATGGTCAGTTCCCTTATTTCCATGATTTGCTTTGATTCCTTTCTTTCTGGGCAAATTTATAATTATGAAAAGACACTATGCTTTCTTTGGTCCCCCACTTTTCCTTTTTTTCTGGCAATCCCCTACACACATTTTCAATGCTTGGTGCCATTGTTTTGGAGCATGGTTTGTTTCTGGTATTCTACCAACACTTCCTTCCAGAATCCTTTCCTTACTTTCTATTCTAGAAAATATTGTGATGAGCACTTCACTCCTCCATCCCTTCCTTTTATGGTAATTCTCCATATTTCAGAACACTGAATTTAGGGTAGTCTGTACTCAATTCAGGGTAGTCTTTAGGTGGGTTTAAGATAACATGAATGGGGAGTGAAAGCATGAACTTACCTGAATTCCTCAATGAATTCCTTTAGCAACACCTAAAAAATGAGTTTGATTGGATTTTTAGAGTGGCAGAATCCATTGGGAGATGGAGAGTGGCAAATTTTCAGTTGAGCAAGGAATGCATGGGGGACTGGGCAGGGGGAGCATGGAGGTAGGGGCCTACTCCACCACAGAGCCCAGATCTGACCAGAGAGGAGCCAAAGTAAGCCTGGGCTAGCTGATTCACTCACTTCAGGGCAATTCCCCGACCTCTCTCCTCACGGCTGGGGATCTGTCAGAGGTGGGTAAGAGAAAGAACGGCAAGGAAGCAGCAAGCAATTCTGAGGCTACCCATCCAAACCCTGGATGTTTAAAAATCAACTCACTGAACCTCTAGGAGCCAAGAGTAAACTTTAGCTGCTCTCCTCTCTCCCTAAAAGCATGAAAACTCAAAGTATCTTGCCACAGGGGAAAATCCAGAAATAGTGCAAATACCTGTAGGCTTGGGAGTGCTAGAAGAAGGACATGGGTGTGGCTGTGTGGAGGCTAAGGTACATAGAAGGAGCTATCCCAACAAGCTCCATCTCAGCTGACCAGCAGAAGCTCCTGAACCCCAGAGGGGTGGATCCAGGAAAAAAAATGCTTTAAAAAAGGAAGAGCAAGTTGTACAGAATAGAGTTGAAGGTCCATGTACTATCATGTTTTATTTTATTGTGCGATGTTATATAAATGCTTGTTTTATTCCCTTAATCAGTAACAAAATAAATAAATTGGAAGGCAATATCTGTGATAGAATTGTTCATATTAAAAGGGTGGAGAGTCAAGAATCTTTTTTTAGCACTATAAATTATCAAAAGAACAACACTGATTAAATCTTTTTTTCCTTTGAGAACTGTACTAAACAATTTGTAGGACTAAATTTGACTTTATAATAATTTGATAAAATTGCTTCAAGGGTTGATGACTACTATTTTCTTCTGACACTAAATTTAACATCACCTACTCACTGCATGAGCTTATGTCCTCGATCTTTATTCCTTTATTTTATTTGAAATAGAGGAAATAAGAAGAAAGCACCATTCAATCTTGAAGAATGAAGTGATTTATTTTTACAACAAATTTGCAAGGATCTTTTATAAAAGGTTCTAAGGTAGATGCTACATGATGGAACATATTGAAATGATTTTCTGGCAGTGACTTTTCTCATTTCAAATATCATTTCTTCATTTGGCTAAAAAATGTTAATGATTATTTATTAGATAGTAGAAATTGAAAGTATGACCACTTTAGAAGGGAATAACTGAATAGGACACAGAGAATTAATTTAAAGTCACCAAAAATCAGAACAATTTAGCCAGTAGTCATGGAATCTGAAGAAATGATCTTACTGAGAAATGATTTTGAGGCCCATTAATTTCCTCAAAGTTGCCTTCAAATCAATGTTCCTTAGACTATATGTTAAGGAATTTAGCATAGGAATCACTACAATATAGGAAACAGATCCCACGTTCACTATAAGACTTGAGTTCTGAGAATTAGGAATACAATAGAAGAAAAGGATGATGCCATAAAAGATAGTAACAAATGCCAACTGGGAGGCATAAGGGGAGAAAGCTTTATATATGCCACTAGTTGAATGCATTTTGAAGACTGTGACAAAAATTTAAAAAAGTAGCATTTAAGGATAATGACGAGGATGCTTAAGGTACTGAGATTGGCAAAAATAAAAATCATTGTCTCACTGAAGTATCTATCAGAGCAGGAAACAGAGGGGAAGACAGAATATTCACATACAAAGTTATTAATGATTTTGGTGTCACAAAATGGCAGTGGAAAAAGTGAGTGGGTGAGTGCAAAAGAAGAAATAATTACACAAGTATACGCCACAGTTACTAGCAGGACGCAAAGTTTTGGGGACATAGAAACTGTGTACAGCAAAGGATTACATATAACAACAAATCGGTCATAGGCCCTCAGGGCCAATATCACCATCTCTGTTATCACACAGGTGACACAAGTGGAAAACTGTGTGATGCAGGCTTTGATGGAGATGCTTCTGTCTTCTACAACTGAGTTTCCTTGTAGTTTGGGTGTGACCATAGTAGAGTAACAGAAATGCACAAAGGACAAGTGACTGAGGAAAAAGTACATGAGAGTGTGGAATTTGGGGTTGATCTTAATAAACACAATCATGCCCACATTCCCTACGCAGCAATTGCATAGATGGTGAGGAACAGTAGAAAGAGGGGAGCCTGGAGATCTGGATAATCAGAAAATCCTAAGAGGATGAACATGACCACAACACTCTGATTCTTGTCAGGGCTCACCATGTTTCCTGTTGGAGAGAATTAGAGACAGACCATGAGAAGCAAAACATATGTGAAATTGAAAAACACAAGATAAGGGTGGGGTTTGAAGTAGATATTACTCAAGATCAAAATGCCTTTCTTTCTGCTTCCTGCTCTGATATACACTTCAGTGAAATAATACTTTTTATCTTTGTAAATCTCAATTCGTTTTGCAGCCTCATCATTATTGTTACATCCTATCTTTTTATTTTTGTCTCCATCCCCAAAATGCATTCAGCCAGTGGCATATATAAAGCTTTTTCTTCATGTGCCTCCCATTTGATGGCTGTCACCATCTTCTATGGGACCATCTTCTTCCTCTATTGTATTTCCAATTCCCAAAACTCACAGCTTGTAGTCAAAGTTGGATCTGTTTTTTATACTGTGGTAATTCCTATATTACATCCTTTAATATATAGTCTAAGGAACAATGATGTGAAGGAAACTTTTAAGAAAACAGTGGATCTCAAAATCATTTCTCCATAAGTCCATTTATAGGTTCTATGACTACTGTCTAAACTGTTCTGTTATAATTTACAGTGATTTTTAAATAATTATCTGAGTGCTATTCAATTACTCCCTCCTCTAATAGTCACACCTTCAGTTTCTGCAGCCATCTGAAGTGTTGTCAGATAATTCCCAGGTAAATGAAACAAGGATCTTTGAAATTAGAAAAAAAAATCACTGCCAGAACATTATTATAAGTTACTCCATGAGTAGCATTATCATCAGAAACTTTCATTAAAGCTCCTGGACAATTTGTTGTAAAAATAAACCTACTGATTGTAAAGATCTGAGTGTCTATCTTTTTCTTTTTCTTTGCCACTCTTCATATTTCCATGACATCACAGAAAAGAATGGAAAAATAGTGTCACCTATGAGTAAATAAGATGAACAGATGACTTTTAGAGGACTTCAGAAAGAAACACCTTGATGAGTGACCATACTCACTTGTGGAAGAGGAGAACATTGACCGTCACATAGAGCAACTCAATAGAATAACGGAATTCTTACAAAGCCAAGTTCAGTCCTACCAAGTGCTTAGTGCAGTTCTTGCAACATAGCAAAGGCTTAATAAGTGTTAGTTCACTGATTCATTTGTAGTGGGAAGACAAGGGTTCCTCTCTCTCTCCTCTCTTTGAACATTAGCAACTCTATCACAGAAACCAGCTTCCAATTTATATTTCTTTTTAATTAATGAAGTAAAAGAAGCATTTTAATAACTTAGTATAAGAAAAAGATGATTGTCCATGAAACTGGAAATCTGTTATGTGCAACTTGCTATTCCTTATGCACATATATTCTGTTACCATGTAAATTTGTTTTTTTTTCCGGTTTTTCCCTCTGCCTCCCCTCCCGTTAAGATGGCTAACATTAGACACAAATATAAATGTTTGTATGTCTGTATGTATAAATACATGCACATATATGTGTGCATGTATAAATGTATACATATGTATTAAGTATGTGTTTATGTATATGTATGTATATGTACCTATATACACACATATATTTGTATGCAAAAACATATGTATATATAATATATGTGTGTATGTCTAAAATCATTCCATACACACTTCTAGTTCTCAGTTCTTCCTCTGAATAAAGATAGTCTCTTCTTTTACAGTAAATTTGGTTATTTATATAAATCAAAATGACTTAGTCTATATATGGTTATCAAAATGATATTGCTATTACCAAATACAATGTTTTCTTCATTCTGGGCATTTTACTTTTATTATTTTATGTAACTGTATTCATGGTAGAACAGAAAATTTATCAAGCTCAGTTTCTCCTCCAAAGTTAACAAAGTCCAGCGGCAAGACAAAAGCCAAGATGACTTTTGGGGTTCAGCCTGGGATTCAGCAGTGACCCTGCCTCAATGATGAGAATAAATTTAAAGCTATTCACAAATATTGAATACCAGTCAGTGTTATCAAGGACAATAGGAAAATGAATGAATTTAGAAAATATTTGGACAAAAACAAAAAAAATGAAACAGTAGCTTTTTTGTTTGGAAGGCTACTTATAGAAAGTTCAATGTTGTTGTTTTTTTCTTTTTCCATCATGTAAGAGGAAAAGATTTAAAATCTTCTAATTTCAACTTCTGTTAAACATCAGTTGACAGGTTATTAGTTTGCTATATATTATATAATTTATAATAGGCACAGCATCCCTGTGTTTGAATGGGAGTATCCCGTATTCTTGGTCCTAGCACCATATATAAAGTACAGTCTTCAGATATGAGTGTCTCACCACTGGAAGGACATAAATACATAGCAGAGGGCACACAACAGGATACTAATTTACAAGAAGAAGAAACTGTAATTCTTGCCAAATGAGAATTAGTGAAAGACTTTTGGTATAAGCATGCTCACAAAAGCCTTAAAGTCCTTGCTGACTGCCTTCATGTATCTGAAGGACGAATAAATGAACCATCAATGAGCTATTATTATTTATCTACTAGGCATCAGGTTCCAGGTTAGGTATGGGTTTTAATAAAACTCACAAAAAAAATCCATTTCTTCACAGATGTTGCCTTCTTTCTTAGAAACAACACTGGAGACAGGTTGGAGATAACATGAAAGTTTATATAACTTAATAACTTGGTTTGTGAAACATTATTTTGTGGAGAGAAAGTGACATTTGAGGAAACTAGAGCTCTTCAAATGACAACTTGAAAAGAGACTGGATGAAGATGGTGGTATAGGAGCACTAAAGTATTTCCGCTCTCACATAGCCACTGCAAAATACCCATAAAATATGGCTCTAAACAAATTCCAGAACTCTAAAACACACACAAATATACTTTCTGCGAATGGCAGCTCAGCTAGAAGGCACCATCTCAGGGCTGGAAGCCAAAACCTGCCCAGTCTGAAATGGCTCCTTGGCCCTGGGGGCAGCTGGATGAGCTGAGCTGCAGCTGGAGCAAGAGAAGAGCACATCTGCAACAGCTGTGGCAGTTTCCAGAATTTTCAAGCCATAAAGAAAAGATAGTGGAACTCAGCGAAAAATCTGGGGAGAAAAGTGTATCTGACCAAATTGCCTCCAGGACAAGGGAGCAGGAGAAGCAGAGGTCCTACACCCACCTCCACATTGCCGCTTTGGTGCTCCCAGCCTGCGGACAGCAGGGGGGGCAAGCGATTGTTCAGAGGCGAAGTGCTCTCGCGTTTAGTGGCCTGGATCCGGATCCTGGTCTTGGGTGGTGGTCGTTTGTGTCTTTTCACTGAGCCAGAGAAGAGGAAGCGTCCAGCAGCCTCCTAAAAGCTCTGGCAGCTGTGAAAACCCCAGTGATTTGGGACAGAGTTTTCCCCTCTGGAAGCAGAGTTCCACAGAAAACTGAAAAAAAAAAAATTATCGCGGACTGGCCAGCCATGATTAAGCACAGGAAGCAAAGTAAGAAAAGCAAACAAGCCCTAGATTCCTTCTTTGGGAAAAGAAAGATCAAAGCAGGGAATGGGAGGAAGACAAAACAGTCAGATCTCCCACCCCAAAAGCTTCCAAGAAACATGAAGATTGCCTAAAAGCTAGAGATCAGCTGAAGAAGGATTTTGAAAAGCAAATGAGTGAAGTGGAGGAAAAACTGGGAAGAGAAGTAAGAATGATGCAAGAAAATCATGAAAAGGGTGTCAACAAACTTACTGAAGAAATTAAGACCTTAAAAAAAAGATTAACTCAAATGACAAAAGAGGCACAAAAAACCAATGAGGAGAAGAATGCCTTAAAAAGTTGACTTTATCAGATGGAAAAAGCATATCAAAAGCATTCTGCAGAGAATAATTCCTTCAAAATTAGAGTGGAGCAAATGGAAGCAAATGACTTTATGACAAATCGAGATACTATCAAACAGATCCAAACAAATGAAAAAATTGAAGGCAATGTGAAATATCTCCTTGAAAAAACCACTGACCTAGAAAACAGATCCAGGAGAGACAACTTAAAAATTATTGGACTACCTGAAAGCCATGATCAAAAAAAGAAATTAGAAAGCATCCTTCAAGAAATTCTCAAGGAAAATTGCCTGCATATTTTAGAACCGGAGGGCAAAATAGAACTTGAAAGAATTCACCAATTCCCTCTTGAAAAAGATCCCCAAAAGAAAACTCCGAGAAATATTACAGCCACGTTCCGGAATCCCCAGACCAAACAGAAGGTATTGCAAGATGCCAAGAAGAAACAATTTGAATATTGTGGAAACACAATTAGGATAACCCAGGATCTAGCAGCTTCTACATTAAGGAATCAAAGGGCCTAGAATATGATATTCCAGAGATCAAGGGAGCAAGGATTTTTTTTTTTAAATTAAATTCTTTATTAAATTTTTTTGAGTTTCATCTTTTCTCCCCGTCTTTCCCCCGCCCACCACCCCAAAGCAGCCATCCCTGTATTTCCCCCCTCCCCCAGTCTATTCTCTCCTATGTCACTTTTTGGTAGGGCAGGATGGATCTACCAACTGCAGTGCCTGTGTATCTCAAGTTCCAGTTGGATGTAGTCAATAATAATAATAATAATTGCATATATATATATATATACACACATACACACACACACACACATATATATATATATATACACATATATACATACAAAGATAGATAGATAGATA